>JBAHVQ010000413.1:521117-583494 GCA_036872915.1 Nanipora kamurai | reverse complement strand
CTGATGAGCAGGATGAAAGTAACTGCTATTTACAGTCACCTTTGATGCCTCACAAATGTGGGACATCAAAGTCATTTATATATACATACCTGTACATGACAAACCAAAGAGTGTAATTTGTGCAGTGATGTTTTTGTCTGAACCTATATCATGGATGTTTGAAGGACGTCTGTTACAGGGGAAAAGAAAAACAATAGAAATTTTGTGTAGCCAAAAGAAAAAAATTGCATCTTGCCAGGTGAATGATGTTGACATCAGCAAAGCGACGCACACCGAAGCTGTCCAGGTGTTGAGCAATGCAGGAGACAGGTTGAAGATGATCATATTGCGTGAACGAGAAGAGGTCGATGAAGGAGTCACGGAAAATGGCGTCGAGGAACCAAAAGAGGAGTATCACAAGGTAACGACTTATGTTTGACGAGTAACCTTTGCTGCACTTCGACCGGGTTGAAGGCTTTCATCCATCCCAGTGTGAGATATGTTGGACTGGAGTATGATAGGTTGTCGAGTGAACGGGATTTTAATTTTAGCTTAATCGGTAATAAGCTAGACTAGAATATCGTACTGTCGTCCACTGGAGTGGTGTGCTAGAGAATCAAAAGTTGTGAGTTAAATGGTCTTGTCGCTCAGTTGGTGGAATGTTGGACTAAAGTATGAACGGTTGTGAGTTGCATGATCTTGTAGTTCATCTTGGAGAGTCGGGCGGAGTTGATGGATTGGCCTTCTAGTTGACAGAGTGCTGGAACGGAGTATGAATTGGTTCTGGGTTACACGACTTCTTAGCTTTATCAAGTGTTGAAACAGAGTATTAAAGGTTGTGGTTTGGATGGTCTTGGGATAATTTAATTGAGTGTTGGCTGGTGTATCAAATATTGCGAATCAGATAATATTATAACTCGCTTGGTAGAGTGTTGGACCAGGGTATCAAATATTAACGGTTGGTTAGCCTTGTGTTGTGTCATTACTTTTTCGCAAATTTTCTTTGTTGTCTTTAAAAGATTCCGAATGAAACACCGAAAGAAGTAAAAAAGTCTGGAGTAAGATTCGCCGCGGAACCTGAAATGGAGGAGATCGAGACGACTACAGATGTAAGCATGAATTCCCTAGCGGTATTTTTTAACTGTAATCCCGTTTCCTCGCCACTCTCCTAACCTAATATTCTGGGGTCTTCTTTTAAGTTCCATTGTAATTGTACAGTTTGTGTTGACATTTTATCCCGAATTTATTGTTGTAATTTTTTTATGTAATTTTTTTAAGGTATAGGGGTGAGCAGTTTCCTATGTAAGGAAAAAACCAACTGTTTTCTTTCTTCTCATTGTAGACGGAGACGATAGTTTTAAAAAGAGATAACAAAGGGCTGGGGTTTAGTATAGCTGGCGGTCGAGGCTCCACTCCTTATAAAGGAACGGATCAGGTATATCATGCTTTTGATAATGAATTTCTAAATCGTCGTTAACTCTTTCGCGATGAAAAGGGTCGTTACCGACCCTACGTAGAACAAAAGAACAAATTTGATTTCTAAACAAACACAAAGAGAGAGCAAAGAACAAGAGAGAAAACAATTCAGTCGCTAAAGAGTCGAGACGTCGTTTTTAACGCTCTGTTTTTTTTTTCTATTTTTTTTCCCTATTTAAAGTCTATCTTCATTTCAAAAGTCGCCCCTGGTGGAACTGCTGAAATAGACAACAGACTTCAAGCTGGCGATAAAGTGTTATCGGTAAGAGTCACGTCTCAACTGTAACAAGTTGAATTCAGCCAAAAATAGTAAGCAGGCCATCCCTTCTCCTACCAATAAATGTAGAAAGTCTACAGTGCCAGAATACATCAGTTAATGTATTGTGTCTTCATTAACTGAGTGATCTCTAGCGATATCTCGGTTCGATGGGATTCGTGGACTAATAAAACGCCACTCAGTTGTTTCGTTCTTAAAAATCCCGAAAGAAACATCGTCACTTTGTGAAGATTCATTGGATGGGACGTACAAGCTATGCGGTAAACGCGGTTGCGGATGGGGTGTACGTCTTAATTCGACGGTAAACCCGAATTATTGTTCCGGGTTAGGGTTTTTGTTTGGGTTGAGTGACCCAGAACTAAACCACAAACCAACCCACCCTACCACCAGCCACACCACCTGTCCTCCCACCAACCAATCTGCTATCCAACCAGCTGGCGGTAATGGACGTAATAAATGAACGACGTATAGCGTCTGTAGAATGTTGGGTGTAGTTTTTATTTGGTCATATTTTAACACGGCGACCCCATAAACCATCCTAGTTGATGAACATTAATAAAATATAGAAAATTAAAAAAGTTAGGAGTAACTTGCTTGAAATCACAAAAGATTGGAAGGTATAATACCATTCAAGATATGTTGTTAATTGTCTGTAGATCAACAACAAATCTGTGGCTAATGCAAGTCACGAGGAAGCCGTCGCCTTACTTACCACTAGTTATCCCGCGGTGACCCTTGTAGTCACTCGGGAACGAGTACTTGAGAAGCGAATGACACCATTATCAAAACATCGCGAAGACTCGCTAATCAATAAAAGAATAGCAGAGAAGGAGCTAGCCCAAGATGCTTTGCTACGGGCTGGTGGAGAGGTAAGGGAATCCGGCTGCGATATCGAAGACGCTTCAGTCCCGACGGCTCTGGACAATCACAATGGCAACGTTGATCAAAACGTTGTAACAGAGCCTGATTTTACGTGAAGCATAACTATACTTCATGTATTTAATTTGTGGCTGTTGCGAGGACAAGAAAATAAAAACAAGAGTCTACTTTCGATTACACTTGCACGCGAAAAAATGTTGTCATGGACGTTTCTAAGGTTTGTTTTATTTTTTCTCGTTTGAGCTTAGTGGTATAATTTGCCAGGATCTTTGTGTTGAAGATTGTCATGTGTTACAGCAAACTAACATGACCCTCGAGTTGCTTGTTTTGTTTTGTAGTTTTTTGGTGGTAGGTGGAGTGGGGGAGTGGTGGTAATTTGGGGTCAGAAGTGGGCGGTGTAGTGGTAGGGTTAGTAAAGGTTGGGGTTGGTTAAGGGAGGATACAGGGGATACTGTAGGCGCCACACCATACGTAATGTCAAAAATGCCCACCATAAGTTACTTAAATATTTACATTCCAGGAAAATGAATGGAACGTTAGTCTATTAGTGGCGTACAACTGCGATATTTTTAAATTTCTCGTTTCCAGGGAATAAATCATGTCGATGGAGGAAGTGACGACGACTATGACACACCAAAAGTCGAGGTAAGTAACCATGCTTAATAACTTTGACCGTTGGCAGAAGATGTTGATAATGTTACCAGAAGGTTGTTTAGACATAAAAAACAGGTTCGTCTTGAGTGACCCACGTTTTAAACGATTAAAATTAGTTCATTTTTTCCCAACTTTTTTTTATGGTTTTATTTCAGAGAATCGAATTGAAGAAAGGAAATGGACCCTTAGGGTTTAGTGTAGTTGGAGGATCTGACCACATGTGTCATCCTTTTGGTATGGATGAGCCTGGTCTGTTTATTTCGAAGGTAAGTGGTCGTCCGGGAAAATATGCTGTTCTTGGGGCTATTAACTTGGACCTGTGCAAAACAGATTTGGCATTGACGGTTGTTCGTCAAGCTCATTATCTCAGAAAAACTATTTCTGAGCCCTAGACAGGTGTCAAACCCGCAACCTTCTGATGACCGGTGAGACGGTATAACCATTGAGTTACCAAGACTTAGGTGATGAGCTAGGGTGCAGGTTCGTCATATGTGCAACCTAAGCGGGAGCCACGATATGATAATAATGATCGAAACATTGAAAACTGAACAGGAATGCTGTTCATGTGCTTGACGAACGTTCGTTTTTCATCTGATGTACTCCAAGCTCCCCCATGAACAGCATTTGTGGTTCAGCTTTCAATATTGATGGTTGTGTTGATAAGTCTTCTGGTTCGTCTCTTTAATTGAAGCGTTGATTTTGTTGTACATTACTAATGCGTTCCTTTTATTTTTGTTGTAGATAGTTCCAAATGGAGCTGCCTCGAACACCAATTTACGTGTGGGTGATCGTATATTAGCGGTAAGAAAAGATACTTAACGAATTCCTTGTATTTAGTGAATGAAAATAGTCTACAGAGTGCCGTAGTAGTCGAGATATCTGACGGACTTCTGATTTTAAGTGGTATAATGATGTCCACTGGGACGATGTTCCTTCTTTTGATTCCCAAAAGTGATCTAATGCACCGGAACCGGATCTTCGGTTTGACTTAAGACCTTGACGTTTTTGACAGAGTCGTTTCAAAATGCAGGAAAGTGAACCTCTGAATGAGAATTTCTAGGGGAGCATATGCTTGGACCCCTAAGCCATTAATTGAGATCAAATTCCTAGACCCGCAACATTATAGCCATTGACATTTTTAATTTTTGTTTCAGGTAAACGGTAAAGACATGAGAAGGTCTACTCATCACGACGCCGTTGCTGCACTTATTTCTAACGTGTCTTCCATCAAACTGCTGGTCCGACATGACCCTCCACCTGAGGGGCTACTGGTACGTTGTTGTATTCCTGAAACACGAGAGGTAAAGCAGTAACCGTTAGTTCTTTCTTGCTTATCTTTCAGGAAATTACAATTATGAAAAACCCTGGAGAGAAACTGGGAATAAGTATTCGTGGTGGTGCGAAGGGACATCCAGGGAACCCGTTGGATCCAAAAGACGAAGGGATTTTTATCTCTAAGGTATGCATATGCCAGACGTTGATTTCTATAGAACATGGTGGGCATGATGTGGAAGAGAATAGTGAAGAGACTGGGCTGAGACAAAAGATTTGAAGTAGTGAGGGTACTACAGTTGGCCTAACAAGCATGCCTGATTTTCCGGGCTTAAAGGCCGGAGTTCAAGGCATGATGATAACTGGATGTTGTTCCCTCCATTAAATTTAAACTTTGTACACGATAAGGGCAAAAGAGAATTTTCTAGTACTAATAGAGATCCCGGCATCAATCTTTGCAACATAGATGGTAAGACCGCTGAACTATATGTTCAGAAGTTCAAAAAGGCCAACAAAGTTGCCGGTTTCGAAACAGGTCTCGGTTGACCCCAAAACAAACACAGTTACCGACAGCATGGACGAAACTCGCACCACGAGGATGTAGACACCCCGCCACCACCACCAGTGTGTTTGTGGTTAGGAAGCTGATCTACGTCCTACACGACCGAAAATGATGATACCGATCGTGCGTTGGTAATCAGTCTGCCAACAAATATATTCGTTATTGGAATTTTCCTCGTATCGTATTGTGAATCTACTTTTTAGGTGAACGAAAGTGGTGCAGCTGCTAAAGATAAAAGGCTTCACGTTGGACAAAGAATATTAGAGGTAGGTTTCTCCATAGCGAACTAATTCTTAGTTTCTGATCATGGTTATGATCCCGTTGATATGTGGCTGTGGTGGCTGTTATTTCTCTATGTTAAGTGGAGAAAAGAGCCTTGCACAGCATCTTTCCTAACAACACAAATTCCACGTCGGTTCTTTCGATTTGTGATGAGTGTGGCCATAAATATTGGATATATACCCTTGATGATTGCGATGAATACCTCCACAACTCTTGAGAGAGAGACGATTCTAATTTCTTAAATCAAAAGTTCAGGTTCCTTTGTTACCAATAGTTCATCCGATGTTTGGTAAGATTCCAAACGAATACAGCATGTCCTCCAAAAGTAATTATGCCAGTTTTCTCTGAGACATCTCACGAACTTAAAGTATGACTGCCTTCACTTGTTTTGTCTCAAGTGAACAGACCCTCTCCACTTCGAAGACAGTAATTTTGCTCCCCCAGATACCTGACCCTTAAAAACTGGTTTAAAAACTGGTTTAAAAACACGGCAAAACCCTGTCTACGTGTAGACCTTGTAGAATCGTCAAGAATGAAAGCCAGTCTTTCGAGTGCTGAAAGACTTAAGTTAGAGTGTTAAAGTTGGGACTGGTCACTGACAGTAACATAAATATTAGTCTTCTAAATTTCAGTGTTATATTATCTTAGGTGAATGGTGTAAGTTTGCTTGGAGCGACCCACATGGAAGCTGTTCGTTCTCTACGTAGTGTGGATGACCGTTTGTCGTTAGTGGTGTGCGATGGTTATGACGTTTCTAAAGTAGAAGCCATGTTAGGAGGCGTAATAGCCAATCCATTAGCAGCTGGGGATAGCTTAGGATCGGCTGACGAAAGCAAACATTTTGGGTTCGATAGCGAACATTTGCTTGGCGTCCTTAATGCAAAGGTAAGAAAACGCTTTGAAAGATGTTTTTTTGTAGGTTTTATGTTGCCATTGCTGCTTGTCAGCGTCCGTTCTTGAGGGTGGATCATGTACCAAGGTGTTATTTCCGATTTGCTTGGCCGTTCCGGTGAGCAAAAGGACTTTCCTTGTATCTCTGAAGCTCATTTCGTACACACACACCTGACGAAATGCGTAACTTTTGTTTACAAACACGACAATAGCCTCAGTTTTCAACAAACTTCTCGATGTTTCCAGATGTTTTTTCCGATTTTTTCAAACTTTTCCGATGTTTCCAGAAACTCTTCGAAGTTTGTAGAAACTTCGCGGTGTTTAGATACCTGATGAAACACGAATGGTATTGCATAAAGAAAATCGAGGCGAAAGTTGGTTTAAATTTATGTCATTTCTTCCTCAGATACCCAAACAACGTCTTGGTAGCGATTTCCTTTGTGTTTTCTGATGAATTATTAATGAATTTGAGATGTAATCTTCGTGCGACCATATGTTCCATCCTCATTTGTAAGGTCTCTGTTATCTTGTTCTGCGGCCGGACGTAACTGTCCATTTGGATGTGGCCGGTTGTTTTAAAACAATTACTAAGCGTGAAAAAAACAGTTTCGACATAGATTAGGCTCTCCTGTCGTCATTTATCACTTCTACACGCACGTGTCCTGGTTTTTAAGCTTTTATCGCTTTTTCTAACGCTTTATACTTGTGTACAAGTGACATCGTCTACTCGTATCCGTAGATGGGTGGATGATACAGCTCGTTAGGTAATGAATCTGTCCACTTATCTGTCATGTTGAACCTGATTCTCATATAATCTTAACGATCGTGCGACTATCGCACGATACAAGATTTTTCAGTCGCACGATAATCGCGTGGTTATTGGAACACAGCATTCTTAATGATCGTAGTGACCTTGGCAGTCGTAGAACTTGAGAGTTGAAAGTAGACTGAAGGTCTACTTTATCAACTACTACTACTATCACTATAAGACAGTCCAGGGACTATCATGCGATCGTATTTGGATATGTGAACATCTCCCGGACTTTGTTACGACCCAGATACGACAAATTGGTTGTCAAGATCGTTTCAAGACAGTTTTACGATTATTACAATTATATGAAAACAAGACTTTCCTTGTATTGTGCGATAGTCGCCCCATTATATGAAAATCCGTCTTAAGGGGCAGGAAGCACACAGGCAGGGTGATAATTGAATGAACGATGAAAGGGTTCAACTGGTAAGGTACATACCTAAGTATTTGTGACTACATTCAACCTCTTCGTCTATTAAACAACGGAAGGCTCGTTCTTCAAGCTTTGTGAAAACTCAGAAAAGTTGTGAGCTCCCCAACCGAAATCGAACCCGCGTCTCCCGATTGCTGGTACGGTTGTAGCGTTCGTGTGTGAGTGCTTGTGTTGTATTAATTTTTTCATTTTATTTTCATCCTAAATATTGCGTTTTACTTCTCACCTTTAGGGCACTACTCAAAGTCATTCCCAGACAAGTAGCTTGGAGAGGCCCAGGCAACCAGTTGCCGATCATCGACCGGCCCCAAACGCGACAAACTCTCCCCAGCCCCCTCGCGATTTCCCTCGCGAATTCTCGTCGCCAAAGAAATCACCGTTGGAAACTAAAACAAGTCTGACGCCATCCGAACAACGCGCTTTGGATGCCGAAAAGCGAGCGGCTTGGAGACAAGCACGAATGAAGGAACTCGAGGAAGATGCGATGAAAGCGCAAGTCGTTATCGCACAAGTTAAAGCTATGTCAGCGACATCGTTAGAAGGAACGTCGTTATCCGATGAAGACAAAAAAATAATCTCTTCAGATAAAATCATAAACAGCTCTTCTAGAGTCTCTCCTGGTTTGACTAGAAGGAGTTAAACTCAACCACCAAAAAGTTGGATCTTAGAATTCTCATATTTTATTCCGTAACCGTGGAAACTCCAACTACCTTGAGTAGTATATTTTTACTTCAGCTGTGTATATTCGTATATGGCAAGACCAGGGCCTGGAGTATTGTGCAACTATATGGATAAATACCAGCTTACCTGAGATTTACATCCGCGAATCAAGCTATAAGTGTACTCTGAGAACCTGACTAACAGCGAGAAAGGCTGAAATAAGACCAAACTAAAGGCACGCATGCATCAATCGTAACACCGCTGAAATGGACACCGAACGTAAATGCTGAAATCTGAAATTTTAAAAGAAAACAAATGACAACCAGTGCTATAGAGAAATGAATCGGCAGATAGGAGCAACTGCCAAACGTGTTTTTCGGTTTTAGACAATTTCCCTCCCACCTGTGGCACGTTTCCACTCTTGATAGAACCTCGTTTTTATATTAGTATTCCCGATTTTTACGAGCTAAACTATATTAATGACACGACGAGGACGAAAAGTAGATTATTTTTACAGTGCTACCAGCGTAAATTAGCTCATTTTCATGGCTTGCAAATATTTTTTCTTTCCCATATGATGAAGTGCGCAATAATCGAATATTTGTTGAATCGAGATTTCCTTGAACAATTTGAGAACGGGTCGGCAAGTGAAATGTGTTGTATATTTATTGTAAGTGTTTCGGTTTTAGCCAGGTGGAAAAAGCATCGTGTTGAATGGTCAAAGCTATTTCAACAAGTAGGTTTACTTTATCTAAATGACACTCTTAAGAAACGACAGTCTTCGTAATTATTAAATTGCTCTAGGAGATAGACTGTTCTACTTTTCATTTTTATCTGCCTTTATCGTTAAGATAATCTTAGTTATTAAATATGAAGTATATTTAGGACGAATTTTAAGGTTCGAGCTAAATAATTTAGATTTTAGAATAATGTTTTTAAAAGTTAGCCAAGTCGTATTTTATACTGTAAAAAGTGTACAATTATTTTAAGCGTGAACGAAAACGATTCACCGCCCCAAATGATTGTTAGAAAAAGATAACCATGCATTGATGCATAAATGTATTATAAAGTAAAGCAAAAATATAAGATGATAAACTATGGCATTTTGATGTGTTTTCATTCCTTCATTCTATGTAATGTGAAGTCTTTACGACGGTTGTGGGTATTGATTGTTTGCAACCAGTACCTTGACATTCAAAAGACAATTCAACAATGGTAGTTAATGAGATTCTCTTGTTAAAGTTCCACCATAATGGCCGCCATGACGTGACATGGCTGCCTGCTTCCCTCCCATACCTCTCTCATTTTCCCTCTTGACTTGACTTGGATATATCCCGAAATATTCCAGAATAGCTATTTTGAATACTCTGAGATTATAATAGTTCAATCAAATGGATATTCTGCTTTATTTCAAATATTCTCAAAGCTGATTTGCACTGGGTGTAAAAAGTCGCATGGACAACAATTCTATTGTGAGAAAATTGACTTGGTGTCAGCTCTCGGCATTCAATGTGAGCCGGTGGACTGAAAGAACGACATCGCCCACGCGACTTTTTGCAGGCTCAATCAACGGCACGTCGGAGGTTTGAGGAGGACATGTACGTAAACGTCCGAAAGAAGTACGATCACTTACGAATTTTATGGAAAGTCTGGTCGAAGACCGTTCATAAAGAAATGCGTGTCCAAGACGAAGACAAAGTATTATCTTGGTGTTTATATTAGCTGAATTTATAGCTACAACGAATGTCAGCTGGCGATGGCAACTTGCGTTGTAAAGCAGGTGGCGTCTTTCAACGGAATTCCAACTTTGATTTCGAGAATTCATCCTGAAAATTTTGTAATGACTAACTGCAAGAAAGCCGTAGTCCTTATTCCCGGGAATCCTGGTATACTACGTTTCTACGACTGTTTTTTCGAGTCTTTGTACAAACAATGTGAAGGAAAGTTCCCTTTGTTTGGGATTCAACATGCAGGTAATGCAGAGGTCTTGGCTTACGGAAGAGCACTTTCGTTGGTATTGCTCTTCGATTTAGGTATTGGTTACAACGTTGGCATGAAACTAACAACAGCATTTCCTCAGCTACCTAACACTGAACTAGAATGTCAGACAAGGTTGTTATTTAAGTTGTAATATTTTAATGCTTTTTGTGCTGGAGATGCGATATCTGCTGAGTAAAATAAACTATTGGTTGACAGAATAACATTCTAAATATCCCATCAAGGCTAAAAAAGTTCAGCATAGTTAATTCTTTCCTTTTAGGCCATGGAATATTAGATAACTCTGGTATAATGGACATCTCATCCTACAGTTTAGCAGAACAAATTCAGCATAAGGTTGCATTTGTGGAAGAATACTTCCCAACAGACTGTCAGTTAATACTTATTGGCCATTCAATTGGTGCTTACATCATCTTAAAATTACTGGAATATTATAGTGAAAGAAAAACCAAAATATCCAAAGGAATTCTTTTGTTTCCAACTGTTGAAAGGATGGCTGTATCTCCCAATGGTAGGTTTGCTAGGCCTGTATCAAATTATTTCTCATGGCCCATGGTGGCTATGTGTTGGAGTTTGTCTTTTTTGCCTGTGCCTTGCAAGAAATGGCTTGTAAACTGGTGGTTTAGAAATAGAAATATACATGAAGACTCCAAGTGTGCTGTTCTTGAGCTGATAACGGCTAAAAGTATAAGAAACATGTTGTATATGGCTGCTGATGAAATGGAAAAAGTTGATGAGACACCAGTTAGGGTGAGTTCTTTTATAAGGAGTTTAGTGCATTTTTCTAGCCAAATTGGTTGTAATATTATTGGTTATAAATAACAATAGTGGAGAATACCACCTTTTGGGATAAGCAGTATATTTCAATTAGATTTTAAATAAAAAAAAATGTCCCCCTATTCCATTCCCATGTTTACCAGAGATTTGTATGATTTAATTTTTAACAAGTTGGACCATTCAATGAAGCAATCAAGTGCTAATTGAATTTTTTCAATATTTGACAAGGCAGATGACCAGAGTATGGCACTAATTTCCTCAACTAAAAACCCATCAAACTCCTGTTGTGAAATCCACCTAATGCAATCAGACATCTCCCATCCAAATCTCCATTCCACCATCCTTTCCAACTTCCACCTTCATCCCCAAACCCGTCTGATTTCCACTTTTATACCAGTCTCCACTTCCAGTACCTTTCCCACCCCACTATCCCTGCACTGATCTCCATCTTCACTTCCTCAATCCTCATATCCAGTTCATCCAGGTCTCCATCTCCATCTCTATCTCATCACCTCCATCTCTGCCTATCTCCACTTCCAGACCAATCCCCACCTCCTTTCACATGACTTCCTCAACTCTTACCTCGATGTACTATCCCCACCTCCTAAATCCTCACATCCAGTTCATCCAGGTCTCCATCTCTACCTCATCACCTCGAATCAATTTAAAATGGATTAAAGTTGACTGAAGCCGACATACAAAGCAGTTGTTGCACTTGACTCGGATCAATTCATGATAGATTTGAGTCGACTGAAGTGCAATGTGTGACGCTACCCTTACTTTCTGATCTGTCTCTTTGTCTTGTTTAAATGTATTGTATGGTTTATTCTCTTGAAGCTTAAGACTCATTTCATCTGTTTGATTATATTGTATTGGGTATTCTTTGACAGATTATCAGCGATCACATCGACAAACTCATCTTCTACTATGGATCATCTGATGGGTGGGTACCTCGGAGTTATTACAAAGAAATGGTTGAAAGATTTCCCAAAGCGCAAATCCATCTTTGTGAACAGAATATCAAACATGCTTTTGTACTAGAATCTTATCAGCCAATGGCAGAAATTGTTGCCAAATGGATAGACTGATGATAAGCAAGTACAGAATAAGACATACTGGTACATTCCATATATACTGCATTAAACTTAATAAATTATGATACTAAAGCGATTTAAACCTCAAAAAGACAAAGACAATAGCTGGTGATGATCAGTTGTGCACATTAGACTCAGAATTGAAGGACTTGTTATATTTGGTATTAATTTCATTTGTTATCACAGAAAAGGCTTGCAGGTTAATTTGAAATCAGGATTAGGATTCATGTCGGTATCAAAGAATGAAGTTCTTAAACGTATTGGCAATAGAGGATCCAGCAACAAAACCTTGCAGTTTGGGGAAGAAAAGAGATACCCAGATAACAATTTTGATGGGCAAACTTCTCTGAAATCAGAATTGGTGTTCATGTCTTTCTCTCTTACTCTGTCTGCCTGTCTGTCAGTCTTTTTCTCCCTCGCTCACTCTCACTTAGTCTTCCCATAAGCATGCCAAAACCAATCATTCAAGACGCACCTCGGAAGAATTTTCTAACAGTTTATTAAGTCAGAAAGAATACGTTTGAATCACTCGCTCTGCTTCTTCACTCGTCAAACGGCATCTTTTTGGCGGGTGAGTCACTTTGGAAGTTTCTTGGTTCTTTACGTTGTACGCTAAATTGTAATACAAAAAAACGGGGATCATCAAAAAGGCGTACGTAAGCTACTTTTATCCCGAAGAAACTGAGTGTTCCTGATATCGGTGACCTGGTAACTTTTCTGAATTGCGTTCTTATCAAAAAGCGAAAGTTTAATGTCCTCTTACCGTAGATATCCGCTCTTATACAGTGAATCGTAAGTTTGTGACTCCCGCTACTTCTGGTTAATCTGTAGTTACGAAATTATTCATTGTGAGCTCAAAACGAGTTGTAAACGCATAGTATAGAAAGTTGTATGCAAAGTATAGAAGGTTGTATGTTTGTTGGTCTTGTTTCTAATTTACTAAGGAAAATTTTGGTTTAGAGAACAAAATATTAAGAGCTTCATGAATGGAGGTGTACAGGTTCATGCTATACAGAAAGTCAATACTAAGAAAGATAATTTTTCCGGAAATGGTGCAAATCGAGACTCGGTGCCTACCTTTCTTTTGCTTCATCGTCGTTTATTTCTAACCTAGATCTTTTAACTCCCCGAGCTTGCTTCTCCGCTTCAGGAGAATTTTCCGGATAATATTCTATCTCCATATCGTCCATTTTAAGTCTATAATTAAACAGTGCATCTATTCACGGTAGAATAACTTTTACTTCTAAGACTTTCAAGTGACGAACTAGTGCAGAGATATAAAATAGTCTTTTATACTTTAGAAGAGCGTAAGAAACCCCAAACACCAGTCAAAGTTTTGCGGCATTTCAGATGTCTCACAACATCCTAAGGGTTTGCATTGCAGGTTATAAATATAAACCTCTTCATATTTAAAAAATTTCGTCTGTGGAATAGTAAACACGCTTCAAATAAGGATCCGTTTGGTCGACCGGGCCTGCGCATATTTCTCTGGAGAACTTTTCGCTGTCTTGGGCGTCTGGTGGGTTATTCTACCATTTTCAGGGCAATTTAACATAAGTATCCGTTAAAGAGTTCAGTGGCATTTTCTTCAGGTGACAGTCACCGAAGAGTAGAAAAACTTTAATACTTTGCTCCAACTACTGTGGGATTACAAGTTACCTTGTAAGCCAATAATAAGCTACCTATTGAGGTTTTGTTTTTTATTTAGGGTGCTATTTCATTAATTCTGTCATTCATACATTTATCTTTTACGAACCGTTCCTTTCATTAACCCAAAGCCACAATTAAACTATTTTTTCCAATAAAGTTCTCATATTATTAAAAGGTAATATTACTTTCCGCGTACGTCTGACACAATGGACAGTGATCACAAGACCTTCAAAGTTTCGTGTATACACTTACCTACAAAACTAATTTTCCCCCGAAGACTTTAAAATAGCAAAAGGTCTGGTTTATGCTCCCATCTTCATGGAAATTAAAACATTTGTTCTATGTGACGTCACGTAATCTGATCCTTCGTGCAACTGGTCTGGGTTGTGTTTATTTTCGCGTAATGTTTTTCCGGAATTTTCCTGGCATCATCAGTGCAGCCTGGAACTGCCTGGAACCGAATTGAGGAGTTACGGGGATTGCAAATAGGAGATATTGGTGGTAGAGATTTGAGTTATTTTATTCAAAAATAATGCTTAATTCTCGTCGTCTTATCTCCGTATTTACCAGAAGAGGAAGGATTTTGTTCCCGAGAAGAAATATTGGAAGAATTACTACAGTTGCGGGGTTGAGGACAGTGGAAGGCTGGCTCGGGAGGTACGGTGAAGTAACACTACTTGAACTTCATGTGGTTGCCTTTAAATTTTCTTTAATCCATATAGTTTGTCGGTTATTTTATGTTCAGAAGATGCTCAAAGTTATGCTATGTTCGTGGTTTGAGACACAAGCACCAAACCAGATCCTTCAGCAGTAATGGTAAGAATAGACTTCAGTGAAGGGAGATATATTGGTCTAAGTGTTTGTGTTTGTTTGTTTTGTGCAGTACTGTACATTCAAGGGTGATCATTTGCCCTTTCGCCGTGATTCCAGAAATGCTGCAGCTTGTTAAGTGTACACTTAATGTATATAAAGGGTTTGCATGTTGTCTTCTTTCTCTTTACAATGAACCACATTGTCAATTTTCCAGTTCAGAAAACATTCAATGGTTGGAAATCCTTTTCCTTAACGAACTGCCCTTTTTCAAGAATTGTCAGTATAAGCTAAGATAGGGTTGGATCTTAAAGAGTGAAAGTACAAGGAACTGGTGTACACTGGCTGTATGAATTATACCTTAACCCATTGGGGGCAAGGGTGCACTCTGGTAATTTACTCTGGCCAATGCCAGACTCCAAAGCTTGAAAACAATTTTAATTTTTTTTGCTGTTCAATTAAATTGCACTCATCATTGGGAATGCAGTGTGGGCCAAGTCAATAATGATGACTGCAAGTTACTGTACCAGATGAAATGAGAAAAATCTTAAAACTACTTTGAATCTTCAATGTTACCTGTTTTTTATATTTTATTAAAATGCCCAATGTTTACCAAAATTTACACAATGACTTCTATGTCCATGTAAAATCTCCAGGTCTTCCTCCACACAGTCGTATTGCCTTGCCTGCATTATCTCCCACAATGGAAGCTGGAACCATTGCCAGCTGGCTGAAGGAGGAAGGTGAAAAGCTTGAGGAGGGGGATGTTTTAGCTCAGATTGAGACTGATAAAGCAACAATGGATTTTGAAACCCCAGATGAAGGATACTTGGCAAAAATTGTAGCTCCTAGTGGGACAAAGGATCTTCCTGTTGGAAAGGTAGGAAGAGGGTACTGTAGTTTTAATTAGGATTTTATTGCATATGCTTTCCTTTTTTTGTGCCTTTAATGTGAAAATGAATTGAAGAGTAAATAATGCTTCATTAACCCATGATGTGGCAAGGGTGGACATAGGTGGTAATAATAATAACAATAATAATTATTATTATTATAATAATTATAATAATTATAATTATAATAATATAAATAATAATAATAATCATCATCTTTATTTGAATAGGGTGATACTTAATAGTGACAAGCACTAACACACTTGTAACCTATACTAAAACTATTATCTATAAAAATCAAAAAACTTTAAAGATAATGAATACTTTCAAACATCCTATGTTATCCTACCTTTTTTCCTCAAAGACTCAAAACCACAATATGGAAAGAGTGAGTTGGGTTGTCATGTGTCAAAGCGAACCTTATACACTACACATGCAGGGTTATAAGTTTTTGGAGGTTAGACCCGTATGCAGCCTTTCAGCCATGATACTTAAAAGAAAGCTTATGATATTGAAAAAAAAACCCCAAAAAAACAACCAATATATTAAACTGGTAATTAGTTTGCTGGTTCTAGAGTTGCTTGCCCTTGCATGCCCTGTTGAAGTGCTTGATGAGCCTGTTTGAACATGATTTCTGGCTAAAAATCTTTATTTGTTTGTTTAGTTGGTTTGCATTATTGTGGAAAATGAAGAAGATGTTGCAGCATTCAAAGATTTCAAGGATGATGAAACTTCTGAAGCTGCTGCACCATCTGAGGTAAAAAGAAAAACATTGAAAGATTGAAGAAATGACATTGAATAAACTGAAGGGTATGAAAATCAACAAAGCTAACATGTTTTGGTATTGGCCTAGTAGTTATAACCATTATTGAAAATCAAATAAGTACCTTAAATTTTGAAAAATAAAAATTAATTATGTTATTGTTCAGGACAGAGGTACCTGTATGTGAACATTTTGTAGCTGTCAAGGAATGTATAGTTTTTAAGACACTGAGAACTATGTAATACCTCAGTTGTATTTTTTTAACCCATTAGGACCCAGGCTCATCTCTGTTGCCCTTTCTTGGATTAACTTTGATTGTTTGTAACAAAATGCATTATTTTTTGGCCAGATAGATTTCTATTTAACAAGTTGTTTTCATTTTTCCACTGGACCTAACAGGACACTTTTTTGCTCCTACCATATTGTGACATCTACTGTCCATCTTATAACTGAACAGACAACCAAAAAATGAAATCTATTGGTTTTATACAATAAACAGAAAGAAAGTTTTATATAATAAATAGAAGGCTTACAGGAATTTTTTGGACTATTTAAAAATACAAAAACAGTAATCTGACACAATCCATGATTTATACAAATAAAGCAATTTCATTGGTTCATGATAAATACGTGAACAGTTGTGACTGGTTCCCTGTTTGGGTGACGCTTTCCATTGTGTCTGTTCTTTAATAGATCATGGCTAATGATCAATGAAAATGCACGAAGTATGAAATTTATTGTGTGATTTACTTTACTCTAACTTACATTTTTGGAATACTCCTGAAAATAATCTTGGGCAAGTGAGGTTTCCTCTTCAAAAAGAATTATTAAATTAGTTTTACTTTAAAGACAAAATATCAGCCAATATTTTAAGTTAGGTTTGTTCTATTTGGAGACATAAAAGTTTACCTTTATCATTACGACTTCTTAGGAGACTCCTTCAGCTGAACCAGTTGCTGCTGCCACACCTACTGCCCCTCTTCCTGTGACTGCACCACAGCCAGGCACACCTCCTCCACCTCCTCCTCCTCCTTCTCCAACTGTTCCTCCCCAAAGTGCTCCCACGTCAGGCAGAGTGTTTGCTAGTCCATTGGCTCGAAAGCTTGCTCAAGCGAAGGGGATTGACCTTGCAGTATGTAACCTTGACTAATTGATATACTGTATATTAGTTATTAAATATGTTTTTGATTCTCATGGTGGTTTTGGTTTTGACTTACAATCAATATTGGGATATTTCACTCAACTTGCTGGACATTATTATTAAGGTTACAATTTCCACCTGGACAATGTGGATATAATTTAACATTCATTTCTTACAGCAGTAAATGGTTTTAACTTGGCTGCTGGTCACTTGTTGTGATATCAGCAATGCTGAGTACCGGTATGCAGTATTTCACATGACCTTTATATTCTTAGGCTGTGAAAGGTTCAGGACCTGAAGGTCGTGTGATTGCAGAGGATATTAAAGTGGATGTCCCAGTGCAGCCTACTCCTCAAGTCCCACTGGCTGCAGCCGCAGGTAGAGAAATTACATCATGATAAATACCATAAATTTTTGAAAATAAGCCTCCCTGATTATATGCCCCTGACTATATGCCCCTGACTATATGCCCCTTGATTATATGCCCCTTGATTATATGCCCTTTGATTATGTGCCCCTTGATTATATGCCCCTCGATTATATGCCCACCGATTATATGCCCCCGATTATATCCACCGATTATATGCCCCCCGATTATATGCCCACCGATTATATACCCCCAAACATATGTAGCCAAATAACTTGAAAACAATCATTATTGTAGTAAACCTCTTCATAATATAATCCCATGAATAGACCTCAAACACACGAGTAACTGATTTGACTGCAATTGCTCAATATTGGATATGTGATTCAAGTTTATGTTGGGTTGTATTAAATCCTGTTTTTGGTGTCGTATTCTCTTTCTGCTTTAGCCCCAGTTGGTCAGTTTATTGACATCCCGCTATCCAACGTCAGAAAGGTCTGTATCAACTTTTATGTCTATTGGTCGAGACTGCGCATGCTTCTCAAGCTTATAATCTCAGAAAGGTTTTTTGAGTCACTATTAATGTCTAATATTTGTCATTTGATATTTACCATTAATAATTTTGTCTCGAATTACATGACTGAATTACCAAGCTGTAGCTAACGCTTATGGACTCAGACATACAGCTTTTTTATAAGACATCATCGGATAAAAACTTATTTACAAATCCGGTTGATTAACTATTGGTCGAAAACGTGCGTTCTGAGATATTCTTCGTCGATGAAGTAATATGAAAAAGTCGTTTGACGTTCCTGATGCGGGAATGGTGACAAAGCACTTTACCCGCGTGTAAAAGGTCATGGCGCCTTTTCGATTGGCTGAAAAAATTCCCAGAATGCCTTACAAAAAAAACGAAATTCGTAACCACTGGACCAACTTACTGGACTAAGTTAAATATGTCCTTGTTTTCAGGTGATTGCTAAAAGACTTCTGGAGTCCAAACAAACTATTCCACATTACTACTTGTCGGTGGATATAAGAATGGATGGCATTCTTGAGTAAGCATTTACTAATTAATGTATATTCCTAGAATTTCTACTGGCATGTTGTTGCACACTCTGAGTCTGTGGATCATTGGGAAGTCCCTCATATACATGGATTTACGGACCTTTCTGAAAAGACAAACTGTTTGAAACATTTGAAATATCCCTATAAAGGGTGCCTTTTTTCAGCCACCTTTGGTAAACGTTGCCATTTGAGTAGCCGTAAAACTCTTCAAACACACATTTCCTTTCACTATCATCACTTAAGTTGTGGTAAAGTTTGTTGTGCCACTGTTAATAAGCTCTTCGATTTTTTAGACTTCGCAAAGAATTGAACGATATTGGTAAAGGTGAATTCAAGCTATCTGTGAACGATTTCGTCATCAAAGCATGTGCTTTGTCCTGTAAACAAATCCCAGAAGCCAATTCATATTGGATGAATGACTTTATAAGACAGTAAGAAGTGTGTTTTTAATAAGAAACCATTTCAACCAAAGTACCATTTTAACTGAAAAAACGTTTACCTTTCAGAAACCATAATGTTGATGTCAGTGTAGCTGTTAGTACTGAGTCAGGTCTGATTACTCCCATTGTTTTTAATGCGGATAAAAAGGTAGGTTGGTCAAGCAAACATTTCTGCCTCAAGAAAAACACGCAAAGTGTAAGTGCCTTAACACCCATAAATCCCGCACTAATATTAAAACCATATCATGCAAAAATTGCAAAACAACAGGTGTTCCTTCAAAAGTTTTACCTAAACTCTTCAAGGTTATAAATGAAAAGCAAATGTGCAGATATTGTTAAATGGCAATAGAAAGGGAAAAGTACACCGCGCACTACAAATCGGTAAACCGTGTGTCTTTAATATTTAATCAGGGTTTGAAGACTATCAACTCAGATATAAAGACCCTGGCTGAGAAAGCGCGCGATAATAAACTCCAGCCTCAGGAATTCCAGGTAAGTCGTCGGAGAAAGAGGCGGAAATTGTGCACGTGTTCTGTTATGTTATATGGTCACGGGAGAGAAGTTAATGAAGAAACAAGGAAGCTGACCATCGGTTTGAAACATTACTCAAACAGTACAATGCTTATCTTTAACACAAGTTACTTACATCTATATTACTGAAATGCTGAACTCCTTCTTCTGTGTTACCTGAAAACGGCAGACATGCCATAAAAATGTAATATAAAAACCGTTTGGCAGTGGTTCAGAAAACTTTAATAGACGTTGGACAAGGATACAATGAACTTCAGCGGTTGGTGCCAAGTCACTGAATTTATCTTACCTTATCCAATTCATTAATAATTCATAAAGGAAACACAAAAGAAAATAAATATTTAATCCATATTGTAAATATGAATACAGCATCGTCCAAGTTTACATTCACTTTTTCCTTCGATTGTCTTGCCTCAAATGCTTCGTATCCCTAAAATAGTTAGTAAATATACACATTCAGATGCATTCAGTGGATAAGTAATTTACAATATTCTTGTCCGAACCTGTATAGTAGCCAAATATAACCAATGTAACTCTGTATTACGAAAATGAAATATAACATATATTGTACTTTTTGGGTTTATCCAGGGTGGTACGTTTACCGTTTCCAATCTAGGAATGTATGGCATAAAAAACTTCGCTGCAGTTATTAATCCACCTCAGGTGAGACGAATGTTGGGATCTCGCTTTTGCCGAAGCCTTTTTCGTAGAAGTTTTAAAATGCAGTACGCACATGCTCCCAGCATGTTAACAGGATGTGTTCGGAACAGGCTTGTGACAAGTCGGTTAACAAGCTGTAGAAAATGATGAAATCATCAAGCTGTTATAAACTTGTGGTTAACAACCTTGTTGTAGCATCTTGTTAATTGTGAGACAGTAGCAAGTTGTTAGAACAACTTGTAACAAGCCTGTTCGTGTCATCGGTCTTGTTACAAGTTTGCAACAAGCTGTTACAGACTTGTTAACAACTTGGGACAACCAGTGCGAACGCATCACAGTGACGGCTTGTTGGAACAACCTTGTAACGACTTGTTTGCCATCATGGAACAAGTTGTGTGTATCTACGTGTGTAGTTCAAATAAGGTGGACCCAATGACTAATTGATGAGGAATGGTAGTCTTAAGTTAGAGGTCTTCTGTCCTGGAATGGTAGCTGTGGAATTGTTATCAGTTTGGGTTTTTTTTCCGTAAATGATATTTTATTTCTGTTGTTCAGTCTTGCATTTTAGCTGTGGGCCAAACTGAGAAGAGAATCGTGCCTGATGACGACAGCGACCAAGGGTAAGTGTATGTACTTTGTCATTTGTTCAAGAATGAGGTATGGTCGTACTCGAATAAGCGGAACAGCTCGTGTCTTGGGAAATATCCGTCTCAGTTCCCTCATGTTAACACAACTAATGTCTCCCTTGGCAGTGCCAAGTATAACTCTTCCGTCATATTATTTGCCTTTGAGAAGAAAGCTTTAGGGACTATGACACTCTTTCCAAAGAAGATTAGGTACGAAATGAATATACACTGAACTTCTCGCCTCCTTTATTTCGACGGTCCCAGTTCTTGGCCTCCCACCTGTTCGGGTTTCACTGTTGAGTTTTTCCTGTATAAATCCCCAGACATTCCTCGTGGAGAGAACGCGCGTGCGCTGACCCGAGACACGAATGCGAGTGTCTCGCTGTCCACCTAGACCCAACCTTGGCCGATTACTCATCAAAGATTATTTTTTTCGGATTTATTTCCAGTTTTGCGAAAGCAATGGTGATGAGTGTGACGCTAAGTTGCGATCATCGCGTGGTGGACGGAGCAGTTGGGGCACAGTGGTTACAACACTTCAAAGAATATTTAGAGAAACCATCGACATTGTTGTTATAACACGGATTTACTTAACACTGTGAATGTAAACGAAGATCTTTATCGCCAAATCGGGCAGGTGGTTTCTTCCGTGAACTGCACAGACCCCTCCCCTACCTCTATTTTTATTATTCGAGCATAAGATCTAAGACTTCTGCTGTAGCAAACGACGTCCTTCAAAGGCGACGGAACCGCCGCGGCACTTTTTTTGCAATGCCATGTTTAGAAATGCGCATATTTTTATTTGTTCAGTTATAAAACAGCACCCACGAATAGTCCTTTGTTACCGCTTTTGTTAGTCATAGGGAATTGTTTAAAAGGACCCACGATCCTTTCGGTTACCGCTTTTGAAAAGACCTTTAAGCCCTAATCAAGCAAGAACGCAAGGCACTGCAAGATGTAGCTTGTACCTCGTTTGACCGACTACTTGCGTTGGCTTACTTTATCTTCCGTTATCTTGCGTTCGCTTGCGTTATCCTGCGGCTGATTTGAGCTTGTTCAAATTTCACGGCTAATTTGACGTCTTTAAGAGTCATTCTTCAACAAATCATGATCAGAAAAACATAAAAAGAAACGGGCCAAGGTACTAATGAGATATCTACACCCGTAACTCTTTCGTAATAACGTGAGAACTATAGAAGTGCAAAACTTGTGGCAACTACGTCGTCTTTGAAGTTGACGTCATAGATCTTAACGTTCCTATTGTTGTCTTGGTGTCGTAGGAATGAATACCTCAGGTGTGAATGACTACCGGTCGTTACTCCCGGGAGATAGACAACACCCATAGATAATCTACTAAATTTCATTGGTCCAAAGTTTGGAACCATAACAAGCCCAAATTCAAACCCAAATCTCAATCACAACCCAGGCTCAAAGCTCTAACCCGTAACCTGAAGGGTCAAAGGTGACTAGTGATCAAAAACCGTGAGGTCAATGAACCCAAGGGTTACTCATCCGTGGGCACCGACCACCATGTCGATATGTGTCTTAAATACATTCTAAAAATGGCTACCAACACGATTATTTTCAAAGTAATATGCCAAACCAGAATACACCCCGAAATGGACTGTAAAAATGAGGCTTAGACGAATATTAAAAAAACTTTCAGGTGTGTTGTAGCCAGTTCAAACACTGAAATGTGTGATATGGCTATTCAAATACATCGATACTTTTAGAGAAAATCGCGGTGAAAGTTGGCTTAATTTATGAAAGTATTTGATAGTAGTGTTAAGGCATATCTTAGTTATAATTCTCCATTCTGTTGGCTTCATGAATAATTGAGTTTGAGAAATATATATACAAGAGGAAAGTAGCAATCCTTGATCTTGTGTTTTTAGTATTTTAAAACAAGTTTTAATTCACGACCACTGTTAATCAAGATTGTCATGCTCATTTATGAAAATTGAAGAGTTGAAAGCACGTTGGCATAAAGTAAATATCGGCATGTAATAATAACGTATATATCCATAGCTAACTCTAACCCCAATACTTAAAGGTCAGCGGTTGCAAGGGTTGATTGTTCAGGAAGCAACTCTATACCATTGGGTCACTAATCCCAGACATCATTCAAATTACTAGTGAGCAGGTGACTCATTGACAGTTAACCAGCCCAGGCACAACTAGCAACCTGGTACCCAAGGTCTTCAAACGGTGAAGCACTCGGGGGGGGTAATTCAAAGGCATATGTCAGCAATTTGAAAGGAGTAGGTCCACCTCACTTTGGGACGTCTGCGCAAAATACTGTGTCTAAAAGGGAACACTAAGACCTCTGTTGCCACCTCCCTCTAGTTGCGTCCCTATATGGTTGCGCCAATCGCCATGTGTTATTTTGCAAACATACCGGCAAACCAGCTGGGGCTCACCATAATTATTCATGGTCATAGCAATCGCTAGAAACTGCAGCTCATTGGAAAGTTGTTGAGTCGTTTATCGTCAATTGTTTGATTACAAAGTTTTATACTTAAAAATAGTACTCTTATAATACTTATTAATTGCTTTGGTGTTAGTTATTAGGAGAACGTCGATTTATCAAGTAGAATATTCAACAAATTTACCTTTTTTTAACTTTCAACATCGTTTATTGAGTGTGACAAAAAAACCTGAAATATTTAAGTTTCTTTAGTTCCGTTATTTAACTTTCACACTTTTTTCCACCGAAGTTTCGTCTTTGAAGGAAGACAGCTGGCTTTGCGTGAATCACAAGTGAGAACTCGACCAGCTTTCTTATATCTGGCCAGTGTTTTGAAAATTGAGATGAAAAAAAAGTTTCCTCTATCTGTACGTTCTGTGTTACTCGTCGTAGTCGACATCTTTATGCCGAGTGGGACTCATGCTCCTTGAAAATTCGCTCATAGTGTTTGCTAATTTGTGGAATTCTTCCCATTTTATACTTTCCAGACTCTTTTGCATTCGAACTTTGGCATCGAGCTGGGAACATCGGGTCTCCGCTTCGTGCAATCGCACTTTCAACATATTTACCTCTTCATTTTTGTCGTCAAGCTGTAGGGAAAATTCAATAACGTAGTCAATTAAAATACAACCCTGCGCATGTACATTATGCTTGGAATACCCGGTAATGATTAACTAAGAATATACGCATCCTTTACCTAAATACTCCGTGCGGGAATAATTTATACTTGAACATTAATATTACTGTATATAATTATCTGTATATTAATATGTATATTAATCATATTATACAGTAGTCAGGGATTCTCTAGGTTCTCATTTTATGAAATTATTGGACAAATTCTTATTAAAACTTCAACCCTTACCTTAGTTTGGAGGTCACATATTTCATCTGTCAGTAAAAGTTTGTCTCTCTGCAGTGCAATATTTTCATCACTTTGCAAAGTATTCATGTTCTCTAATTCCTCCATGCTACTCCTCAGCTTGTTCTTGCTAAGTCTTACTGTATTTACAAAAATCAGATCAAAATTTTAGAATATTATTCTAATACATTATGAATATTTTTATCTAATATTTATATTTATATAATTAATATTTCATAAAAATAACTTTAAGAGGTGCTTGATATTACTAACAAGACTTTTCTAAATCCCTTTGAGCAACAAATACAGTGCGGTAGTTGCATACTGTGCACTGTTACCAACATCAAATTTGATGCTATATGCCCACTCTTGGTAATCCAGTCATTCTTCCATCTAGATAAACTTTTTAGTTCACTACTGTTTTGTGGCCTTGTCATTTCAGTATTCATCTTAATTTTATGCAATCAACAGGATGCATCCTATTGGTCCATTTTACACATTAGCAACCTTTTACTGGCATACCTTGAATGGCATTCTGCTCTTCATGACTCAGCTAAACAGAAATTAGAAACAAAGAAAAGAAAAACGAGAGAAAAAAGAGAAAAACGGCCTGCTGTTAGAAACTGGAGTACAGCTGGAAACAGGGATTGTCAATTGTATACAAGATAGGAGAACTGGAATTTTGGTAAGTATTTTAGTCATATTTCTAGCAACAATTGACTTCCCTGTTAGTTTTGTGATAAATTTGGTCACTGACTCAGATCTGGATGACTTTGGATTATGTTTTATTCTTGAGAAACAAATAATCAAAAGCTTTCTGTGGTACAGTGTGGGCCTGATGTGCCCTTGTAATAGAGGACTTCTAAAAATTTCAAAGTTGCTTTTTGCCATACAAAATGTATTTATTAGGATACCTGACAAGGGCTTCCAGCTGTTTGCAGGAACCCTTTAAAATATTTGATTAAGGAAAGTTTCCATCAACAAACCTTTTGCAAAGTTTCCCTATATTTTTGCTGCTCACTCTTCAATTGTTGCCTAGTAACCTCCAGCTCATGTTGTAATCTTCTCTCACTCTCCTTTACTGTGACAAGTTCTTGTACGTTAGCTTGACGACGAACAACTTTCTCCTCTTGATGTGCTCGGTCCTGGAAAAAAGTAAAAAAGACTTGACTTTTTATATTATGGAAGACCCTCAAATTCAACTCTCAGAGTGCTGAAAGTAAAAAATAAATGACACTACTTTAAAGTTGACAACATCTTATGCAAGAAAGGTTAGTACCACAAATAATTTATTACCAATTAGTAATGGTGACCCTAAAATGCAGCATATACACGTATAGTCTTGATAACGTAGAAATGAAAATTTAAATTTACTGAAGTAATAGTACATCCAAGAGCTAACTTACTGCATCAATCTGTTTCCTAAGTTCAACTACTTGAGCTGCTAATGCTGCATTCTCCTTAATCAGTGAAGTGCAGTCATCTTGAATCTAACAATAAGAAGCAAAAAACATTTCATTTTACATAGTTGGTTTCTTGTATTCGTGAGATACAGTAGTCAACATTTCCTTAAAGAACTTATCAGAAAAAATAAATGCAAATTAGGACACTTTGTATTACCTTTCCACGAAGAGTTCTGTCTTGTTCTGCATTAATTTCTTTTTGTCTGGATTCCAGACGAAGTTGCCTTATCTCTTCCTTAGAAAAAACGAATTTTATAACTCAGTTGAGTAAGGTATGTTCTAGAAAGTTCTTCATCTGCTAAACTGATTTAAATAATGGTCCTTTTGTTTTTATGGCCAAGTAAAATTGGTCAACAATTGTGGTAAACTATATCTATTTATGGCTGTGCATATGTGTGCACATATATTGGCTTAACAGCTTAACATTATCTTAATTCCTTCATCCATCCAGCTTACTTCTTAACAAATTTTACTTACTCTTAGTTCTCTCCCAACTTCCTCTTTGCTTTTGATATCTGACTGAAAGAACCTTTCTTCCATTTCACGAAGTTGTGTTTGATATTTCAAACATTCCGAACGACTTTCCTCCAGATGTATCCTGCATCTGTTGAACTCTTCAGTTTTATCATCGAGCTAAATAAACAACAAAAGAATAATTGTGAGAGGAAGGGCGTATAGCTGCTTAACTTGAGGGTTTATCAATTTGTGGAAAGACAAGTGGACCAGAAAACACAAGGCTTCAGGAAACAGATGCTTATAAATATGTAGAATTGTAACTGCTACAGCATAAAATTAAGTCACTTTACCTGATTTCTTAGAATCTGAGTTCTCCCCTCAGAATCACGTAAAGCATCTAGTCCACGATTGGCTTCATTCTGAATTTGCTTGACATGGATTTCTCTTCTAGAAGTCTCTCTTTCATAACTATCCTTCTGTTTCTTAAGTGATACTATTTCATTAACTAATTGTTTCTTCTCAAGAGCATGTGATTCTAAAAGCATTTGAAAGATCAATTTGAAATTTTACCATACATTTGTCTTTGTTGTGAATTGCAAGATGAAAATTGTTTCTAAGTACTTCGTATTTACACCTTCAGCATCTCGAAGTCTCCTTATAGCTGCTTCTCGTTCATCCTCCAAAACTCGAATTGCTGATTCCTTCTTGGCAAGGTCTGCTACTCGATCATCTAGTTCACTCTGAAGTGCCTAAAGAAAAAAATCAAAGCCCATTTTGAATCACTGGCCAAATTATTCATGGACTTTGACATTTGAAAATGTGCTGTATAACTATATATGTGATTACCCGTAGTTTTCTCATCATTTTGTCAGCTTCTTCTGTCACTCTTGGTGGAATAACTGCAAGAAACAAGGTTTTTAAAATTAATTTCACAAAAAACTTTGCTCACCAAAGAAAACACACCTAAAAATGGTGCTTACCAGTTGCTTTTTTTGCTTGATCTCTCCTGAAGTTTATATAAAGGAAGAAATTCCCATAAAAAGAACGGAAATGCCTCCAAAACAAACAAATAACTTTTACTGCTATTGTTTTAAATATTTTAAATACATATAAGCTTTCAGTTATTTATTTTCCTCTGATCGATGCAAACGGGCAAGCATTAAATAGATAAGTCTAACACCAGACATAAGTATTGTCAAACTTTCCAAGAATGTGGAGTTCAATGGCTTATGAAGACACTTAGATAAAATGTATCATTCACATTAGCAGACTCGTCACCCCTTCATATATAAGGATACAAGTAATTTGCCTCAAGCTCCAAGAAATATATTTGCTGTTGGAGGTTTCTGATATACTCATTTTCAATCTTTGAGAGTTCTCCAGTTGATAGCCCAGTCCCCCTAAAGTACCATAATATGAACAAGTTTAGGATAACTGATATTTCTAAATTTCAAAGCATAAAAGAGGTCCTGTTTTTGAATAATCACCATAGTCATAATAATTATAATCATAATTATAATCATAATAATAATCATAATAATCATAATTATAATTATAATCATAATCTTTAGATGAATAGTAATAATAATAAAAATAATAATAATAGTTACAAAAACGATAATAGCAGCAACATCAACGATTAACGATTGCCTGTCATTTCGATAATTTTGACAATGAAAATTTTGGGAATGAATTAGCTTATTAGCATTATAGATCATGTATTGTGGTTGTTTGAGACTGAATATTCCCTCGATCTTTGTAACATATAGTTCTCAGAGAGTTACTAAAGCCTGAGTAATTGACTCTAGTTTTTTTATTCTATTTATTAAACAAAGTTTATCCATACTTTCTTCCTGTATCAAACGAAGCTGCCAGTTTGCGGCCTGACGAAGCTGTCAGATCTCTACTGGTTCCTTTGAGCAGCGAGCCGGGAGCGCTCCTTCGCAACGGAGATGCTGTATTAGAAAGCAAAAGAAGCAAAACACGTTCTCATCAATGGGTTGTCGTCTAGGGAACGCTGAAATTCACCAAACTTACGAGATCGTCGTGTTCTTGAACGGCTAAATGTTGCCATTTTTTGAAAAATCTGTTGTTCTCCTTTGGCGTCACTCCGTAACCTGGCAAAGGACGCTAGGGGAAAAATTAGCGATGTCGCATTAAAAAAATCCGCCGAAAAATATGGCGTGGGATCTGAGCGTAACAGCTTAGCGTCGGTTACATCCATTGACATATATATGTCAATGGTTACATCTTAACGATGACTTGCTAGGATTTCGTGTCAATTCATGTTTGACTCCTCCCAACACACACACACACAGCCAAAAGGAGGATTACTATGGATTACAGGTTCCAGCATAATCTCTGCCTCCACGAGAGCCCCTGAGAATTCGTCTATGGGTTGAAAGTCAGAATAACCGTAGCAAGAAGACCGCGGTCTTCTGGATTTACCTAGAACAAGTTAATGAATTCAAAAATGTTTGAGAAATTTTTATACGCACTAAATAAAGACACGTTACCATACCGAAGCATAGCAAAGCAAAGCAAAACAAAGTAAAGTAAAGTTAGGCAGAGTGTCTTTACTTATAAAATGAGAGTGCGTGTAGGCAGTTTTATAGGACTGGTACAAAACCTAAAGGAGCTGGGCAACTGCCGGAAGTTAGCAGCAGAAAAACCGACGTTTCCGGTAAAGGCCCTTCATCCTAACCCTATCCTAGGCCTATCACTCAGTTGAGTCTTGAGTTACCACAGCAGGAAATTGGAGTATCCAGGAGAAAACCACCGGTGCTTGGTATACTACATGTAGAGTCAAACTGGACGACGCTCTTCTCCCATTAATCCAAAGGACTCAACAGCACGGAGCCTGGTGGCAAAGAGCGCCTGGTTCGCATGCTAGACCTGGTCCCACCGATCGCACGTGCTCTGTCGAAGTCGTCAAACCGGCATCATGTGGCTGCAGAGACGTAATGGAAATCCACAACCACATTTTCGGCTTGAAAATCATATGCTGGCATAAGAAGTGGAGGCTTTTATCACATTTCTACAAGCATGACGTATCAAACCCTTGTCAGGACGCACCTACTTCGACCATTAATTCCATTTGTTCAAGGTAAATGAACGAAGAAAAATTGTCACGTGGTTTAGCACGCCAAGTCAATCTTTTTTTTTTATTTTACCGGTATGTGTAGTGGCACGACGTTCAATTTTAACGCGCAAATCATATGTGAAATTAATTCTCTTTCCTGCTGGAAGCAATGGTCTTGACAACGAGGATCTAAGTCTGCCTTCATCCAACTTTGTGGTACGTAAGGAAGGACTGTTTATCTCAAACATTTTGTTGGTATGCAGAATGAGTGAGTATTGAGGGGGGACTTGAAGAACTTCGAGAGTTTACAGTGCCTGATTAAGCAAGCGTGAGGCTTGCAATAAACGAAGGGTACGGAATCCTTACTCCACGGACAACTTCTTTCGCACGTACCGTGCGGTAGTACGAATACACATCATGGGACCACCAAGCGACCTTTGTACGCATAAATATAAATTATTAATTAGAACAATGTCTAACAAAGAGCTTATGTGGGTAGTTAATGTTTCTGACAATAAACAATTATTAACACTCAAGGAAGAAATTTTGAAAAAACTGAAAAAACCTCGGACAGTGAGTACTCCAGAACTGACGTAAGAGGTATGTATGTCCATATTCCTGTCCCATGAGTTCTAAGAAGAACCAATTCCTTAACACAATTTCTGGCACCAATCTTTATGATAGCTTCACTCCTAATAGTTGATTTTAATCTTGTATGGACAGTTTATACGTAATATTTAAAAACGGAGGAGGAGTGCTTTATCTAATATTCAAAAACTCATTAATAATTCGTTTATACACTATTTGACGAAGAAATTTTTGTAATTTACTGCTTTTTGAGCCGCAATAATTTGAGAAAAGTGAGCGAGATCTATATCAGATACATACAGGGTGTCTCAAAAAACTGCAAACACTACAATTTGCATAACATCCGCTGCAATTAGCATTGCAATGCCTCTGCAACTTATGATGCTTCTGGGATTTGAAAATACGTTCAAATTTTCCTTGTAATAAGAATAACCACACAAAGTGAGTTAATCGACATCCCTAAGCATGAATTGTGTTTACGCACCCTTGGGATCAATTAGTAATGAATTATGCAAATTTCATTAATATCTAATTTCAAAGGGTTTGCAGTTTTTTGAGACACCCTGTAGATCCGTTACGGTTATGATGTGTTTTCTTCATGAATTATTAATGAGTTTTAGAAGTCACTTTAAAACATGCTACGAGCATTGACATAAACAATCCGCCGTGAAATTTTACGTGCCAAAAACAAGCTCCAGCTGGTTTAAGTCACGAAAATACCTGTATGGAGTATTTTTTTCTATTTTCTGTCTAGTCCGTTCCGGTATCCCTAGTAGATATTTATCATTTAAGCAATGATATAAACATTAGAGTTCTGCGTCGGCAGTATTGAACGGCTTGTAGATAGTCAAAAGGTTTGCGAAACTGCCGGAACTTATAAGAATGCTTCTATTTCAGAACCATCCTCAGGGTATTATGAAACGATAATTATAGTTTCATAATACCCTGAGGATGGTTCTGAAATAGAATTGAAACACTGCACATCCATCCGTGGATAGCGTTAAGTTGTCGGGAGAATATCTCGTGCAGTTAAGTTGGATAATAACTCGCCTCCAATCGCTGTAGACTCGATAGTTTAACAGGTAGAGCGGCGGACCGGATACCCGAAGGTGCGAGTTCAAATCCCGCTCAGTGTAGGTTAATTATGAATTTATCGTTTAAGAATGCTTAAACTGACGTTTCGAGCGAAGGCCCTTCGTCGGAGTGAACCGTAAAATGGAAAAAAAAATAGGTGGTGTTTTTATATTGAGAAGAAATCATGTGACAAAAAGATGACCACTAGGATTTAAAAATCGATAACAAACTAGCTAATGAGATGTAAATGGTGGATAGTCATTTGCTATTTTAAAACGTCGATCAGTTAACCGAAAAGGGGGAGGACCCGGCAGCGACCTCAAGGGAATGGTAACACGCAGAGGGAATGGTAACTTTTATGAACATACCACACATTCAAAGTGAGAGGCCACAGTCGACCTTTGCAAACGCCTTTCGGAAATATATATCCTTTTTAGTGCTTTGTATGAACCTAGAATTTTAGTCAAAAACAAGATGTGTTTTATTCTTCTTGTTCCCTAGTTTTCAATGAACAGACGAACAGATGAACCGATGATTGTAGATATACATCGAATAAATTATGATAATATATTTTTCAAGTAAGCGGAAATCAGATCGATCAATTCCAGCAGCAGCGTGGTTTCTTCTATCATACAATTAATAGCCAGACGATAATACCAATAATGAGGAGATCTCTCGTTTTCGAATGACATTTATTTCCTGATAACAGGAGCGGTAGACCTTTGCCTCCGTGGTGCTCAGCTGACGAAGTCAAAATCTGTGGTAAAATTACACTGCAGCGCGACAGGTACAGAAATTGAAGAAATAGAAAATACTATCACCTTGAGAGGTCAACAGGACAATCGAGAGAAAGGTAACGTTCTTTTGAATCTAAAAGAACGGTTAAGATGCTGTCGACGGTACCAAGGAATGTTTGGCAGATAAGTAGCCCAATACGTGTTCAATCATTAAAACACACAGCAGTGGATTATATTGTATAGCCGCGTACGTTGTTGCGTTTTTACTCCACTGGATTGGTAGTTCATTCATACAGAAATTAGTACTGTGGAAGTACTCATCTTTGTCTGTCTTCCTACCTTCCAAATCCATTTAATCAGACCACAAACTGTTGCGTACACCAAATTTCCTCTCTCAACAATTGTCATCTGCATTGTTTCCTCTTTCTCGAACTAAACCAATTACTTCAATTAATAATAAGCTGTTTGGTTAATTTTAAGGCAATTTGAGATGACTAATGGAGAATGAACGACCATTAATGTGTGCAACCGATTTGAGGAAGTGCAAAGATGTTCAAATGAAAAAATCCTGGCCCAATAATAAAGTTCAGGCAGAGCCATACCTAGCTTCTTCTGCCTTGGGAGGGCAAGGTAGCAGAAAAAACATTGTGATTTTATGAACATTCACAAATTGCAGCCTGCTGCAAATTTTTAAAGAAACGAAAATGCATTGTCTACTTCTTTAAAATTTCACTTCTGCATTCTTAATGACACTTAATCCATCCTAAAATTTCAAAATATTTTCCAGAATATCAATTGTCACAGGCTGCTGCCAAATGAGGATCTCTTCACCCATCCTCTTTGCAGTTACTTCCTGTCATTGTTAATAGGTTATTGTATAGTCAAGATTCTCATGTAATTAGCATAACACTCTAAAGATTTTGGAAGATTTGCAGCAAAATGTCAGTTCAAAATTACAAACTTTACCAATGTCTGTCTTATTACAGGCTTATTGAAAGTTTTTTGCTGGGCTTTGGTATTTACAATGAGATTATGTTTTCTACCTGGTTTGTCTTTTTCTAAGTGTGATTTATAGTTACTATTCACTGTGATTTTCTGATGATCTTGAGTGAGCTTTTTCTTCTTAGGTCTTGAAAGGTAGTTTTCATCAAGATGGCATCTCTCCCATCTAATTTATATGGTGAAAGAACGCCACTTCTGATTGGAGTGGAGGGTCTTGGTACTCCAGAAAATCCTACAATCCAGGAAACTGAAGAGCCAATACAAAATGAGAAAGATATGGCCAGTGATGGTGCTTATTTGAGAAACTGTGTTGTAAGGCATGGTCACCATTTAACTGACAGTACGGGCTTACAAAACACAAAACGAGCAAAGAGAAAGTTAATTACTGCTTGTGTCATTTGTTTAATTTTTCTTATTGGAGAGTTTGTGGGTAAGTAGTTTATTAGTATTTAACTTTATTGATATATATAAATATAAATAAAGTTTGCCTGATTGAAATGTTGTAATACTGTCTGCAGCCACAGCTTGTGTTGCATAATTTATAAAATATTAACTTATCAGAGATCTTGAGTGCACAATACACTTTAGTGCACAATGCATATGTGTATATATATATATACATGTTTATATATATATATATATATATATATATATATATATATACGGAACCGTATGTATCATGCATCCAAGACATCCCATTAGTCAAAATTAGTCAATAAATTATGTAACACAAGCTTTAATATTTCAATAAGGCAAACTATTACAGCACATGCGATCTTTAATTGAGAAGCTATTTCCATAAACCCATTACCCAGCCTTGGGTGATGAATTTTGTTTCAACTTACACCAGACATTGTTTTCAGCTGAATAATATGGTTAATTGTCATCTGTTTGATACTTTAAATGTTGATTGACAAATTTATTTCATGAATCCATGTCAATTTTTATTGGATGCCTTTCTGGTAATAAGGTTACAATTCATCTATTTGTCTCCCTTTATACATCTATTGATTCCCACTTTCTGATGGGCTGACTCTCCAAGAAAACCTTTTTTTGCATTAATATATCAAGCTTCCAAGACTTCTTGTAATTGTAGATCCATTTCCCTGACTGATATATTTATTCTGTTGTCTCCTTAATTCTTACTACTCTTTTCTCCTTACCTGTATTTCAGGAGGTTATCTCGCCAATAGTTTAGCCATCATAACTGATGCTGCTCATCTTCTTTCGGATTTGGCAAGCTTCCTCATTTCATTGTTAGCTATTTGGTTTGCTACTCGGCCTTCTACATCCAAATTATCATATGGCTGGCACAGGGCAGGTAAGTTTGATTCACATGGGCAATGGTAATATGAACCATTGAATTGCTGAGACTTGAATGGAAGAAGGAGAAAAAGCCAAAATTCTCGGATTAAATGTTTTATAACTCCAGCAATGATAAGACTCATGAATATTGTGTGAACAACTTTATGCAAAATAGAAAATCTCTAAAGGTTGTCCAACAACAACAGCAATAACAGTCACAACAACAATAATAACAACAACAGCAATGTTGTAATTAATTTTGATACAAATATATTCCTTAAAAAACCAACTTAATTAAAAAGTCAAGCACCTTTAACACCTTAGCAGCTGATTATCTTCGAAGTGATTTATGTCAGTCAACTATCCACTTAATATTGTGGTTCAGTGTGTTGTCTTCATTGAAGACAGAGAAAGGGCTCCCACTACAAAGGCAACTAGGCCTGTTTGAGATTATATGGGGAAAAGTAGATTCAGGATCCAATAGCTTACCTGTCGGAGGACCAGTGTAGGTGGGAATCTGTTGAGACTGTTCTTATGTGAACTAGCTGAGGCCTTGATGGGGTCCGGCCTTGACCGTCAAGGGGAGGAGTGGAGATGGAGGCTTTCTTGCATGCCTGCTTGGTGATATTTTTCACAACTTTATAGCTACTGAACACTATATAGACCAGTTGCATAAATACCACAATTGTCAGTATAAAACATAGCCTCAGCTTCATTCTTTTGATTTCTGTTCATGTTCGCCTGTTGTGCTGGGCTTTTGTATTTTTTCAATAGAATTCAGAAGAATGAAATTAAGGATATAAGTGTGTATTGATGCAATGTGGCATTCATGCAATTGGTTTGTAGACTGGAAGGCTGACACAAGTCAATGAGCAAATCAAACAGTGAAGCCTAAACTGGTTTACATGGAGGCCTGTATGCCATTGTCCCCAGGTCCCCTGGTGGGCTTGGGCATCAGAACTTAGTCTTCTCATACTTATTTACCCTAAGGGTTACCTGACTGAAGGACATGGTGGTTTTAATTTTTGAGGAGAAAGGAGAAAAATCGAGTTGTCAACCCCCTGGCTGGTGTGTTTGGAGTAACCTGCCCCTGGAAGGTGTTGATAAACCTTTGGTGTCCGGGGGGTCATTTTAGAATCAGGGTTTAGGTTAAGGTTTGGTAGGGTTTGTGTTAGACACTGGTTCTAATTACTGTGACAATGCGACTAAAAAGGCGCTGTCTCTGCCGTTTTTGGTTTCTCTTTTCCAGGAGCAATCAGCTTTCCAGTCTATATAGAATTGAGTTGCTATAACTAAAAACTTTAAATTTAAGCTTTATTGCTTGATTTGTTGATTTGACTGTCTACAATCCCGAACAACTTCGGGTTGTACACGATCCAATTGTCCACCGTATCTTGCGACTCCATATAGTGATCAACCGCTTCTTTTACAGGTACAAACTGCTGTTGTAGATAATTGGGAGCAATACCATTGCAGGCCTCTGAATTCAGGTCGGCAATCGGCAATTGCCGACCTGATTGCTGACCTGATTGCCGACCTATCGTCATGTCAGGACGGCAAAAAATTGCCGACCTGTAATTTCCGGGCGATTCAAATTTAGAATAAAGAGAAAATTTTATTATAATTATTAGATGACGATATATTCTTTTATAATATATATTTGAAGGAAATTACCTATAAAAAATATTTTTCAATACTTTGTATCGATAATCCGAACCGACGTTTATATGCATGAGACGTATAAACAGACCCTGAACAACGAACTGCGACAGGCGGCGATAAGCCTGGAATTTTTCTTGTAGCCAATCACTTTCAAGAAAAATGTGGTAAACAATACAATTAAACAAAATTCTTACCTATGCTAATTTAAGATCAAAGCTGTACATTTCCATTCAGTGTTCGAGACATTAAAATATTGAATATGCATTGCACACATACTGTAGTCTGTCTATAGATTATATATAGAAGTGTACTGACATTTATACTTTATTATTAGAACGTTACAGTTATAGTAACTGTTATTAACCACTAAACATTCATATTTGATTTATACGTTTGGAAACAATTTTGTATAGTTTATTTAAAGTTTATTTCATGTGCAGTACTTTAATTATGACAGAACGTTACAGTACTTTACCTAAATTAATTACAGTTACTATTTTACGAAAGCAAATGATACATTTTATTGAAAATTTGAAATTGCCGACCTGTGCCGACCTGTTTTAGTTCCAGGTCGGTAAAAATTTGCCGACCTGATTTTTCGCTAATTCAGAGGCCTGCCATTGATTACCTTGTACATCACAGTAGCTTTATGCCTATTTCTTCTGGTCTCGAGGTCACACCAACCAAGTGATTATAAAATATCTGCTGATCTGACCTCATATCCAGACTTGGTAATAATTCGAGCTGCCCTATTTTGTAGTTTCTGAAGTTTATTTCTTAAGACTACTCCACAGTTTCCCCATATGGTACTACAATAACCAAAGTGGAGAAGAACCAATGATTGATACAAAGATATTATCTGAGAAAATGTTAGAATATGTTAGAGAGAGGGAGAGAGAGGGAGGGAGGGAGAGGAAGGGAGGAATGGAGGGAGGGGAGGGAGGGATGGAGAGGGAGGGAGGGATGGAGAGGAAGGGAGAGAGAGAGGGAGCTGGGATGGAGGGAGAGAGCGAGAGAGAGGGTAGGAGGGAGGGATGGAGGAAGGGAGGGGAGAGAGAGGGAGGGAGAGAGACGGAGGGACGGAGGGAGGGACAGATTTAGAGAGAGAGAGAGAGGGAGTGGGAGGGGAGAGAGAGGGAGGGAGTGAGAGGGAGGGAGGGATGGAGAGAGAGAGCGAGAGGGAGGGGAGGGAGAGAGGGAGGGAGGGTGGGAGGAAGAGAGAGAGGGAGGGAGGGAGTGAGAGAAAGGGAGAGATGGAGAGAGGGAGGGAGAGAGGGAGGGTGGGAGAGAGGGAGAGAGAGAGAGGGAGTGGGAGGGGAGAGAGAGGGAGGGAGTGAGAGGGAGGGAGGGATGGAGAGGGAGGGAGGGATGGAGAGAGAGAGCGAGAGGGAGGGGAGGGAGAGAGGGAGGGAGAGAGGGAGGGAGGGTGGGAGGGATGGGGAGAATGAGGGATGTAGAGAGAGAGAGAGAGAGGGAGAGAGAGGAAGGAAGGTATGGAGTTTTTTAAACGAAATCATTCCTCACCATGGAAAATTGTCCATTCCTAATCCAAATCCGGGTAACTGCGTTAGCAGTTGATTGAGTCCAACATCAGTCTTTTCTCAAACCAACTCAGTTGGGTCGACTCAAATCCAGCCCAAATGCGTTCATACCACCGAAATCTCGGTCCAAATCCAGTCTAACACAGCTGATGCGAAAGCTTCTTTCCAAAACCATGAGAAATATAGGTGTTTTTTTTTTGCAGAAAAATTTTACTTTTGTTACTTGTTATTGCACCAGATGTGAAAAGCTAATGTTGTATCTTATTTTTTTTCCTTAGAGGTAATGGGAGCAATTCTTTCCGTTTTAATAATCTGGGTGCTGACTGGCGTCCTCGTTTACAAAGCGGTCCTACGAATCATTAATGGCGAACATAACGTCAATGCCCGAATTATGTTAATTGTTGCCGCAAGTGGAGTTGGCGTGAATATAATGTAAGTTTCTCGGAAGAATTGAGACACCGCCGCGGGGAGGTGCAACGTTGACGGCTGGTTGGCCCAACATTTGGCTGAATGTGTATATTTTGGATTATTCGATCAAATCACGAGAACTTTTGTTTGTTTGTGTCATGGGGAAAAATGCACCCAAAAGTACAGTTCCACTATTTTGTTCCACAACTTAAACGATCTCCCTAATAACAACAACAAGTCGTTATCAAGCAATGAGCTGTTTGCAAGGTGCTATTTACATATCCTAAACAAAGGTAATAATCTTTAAAACGAAGGCTGAAGCGAGATGCACCCGTGAAAACACACAACTTGTTCACGGCTTTAGTCTGGCGTAAACAGCGTTATGCTTCACTCCGTGAACATTGATGCCAACGAACTTTGTTCAGCCATTATGGCTAGGTTGCTAGAGCATTAAATGCCAAAAAATACACGTTTACGAGGTCTAAAAATCATATTAACAACAGTGAACATGTTAGTTCTGTCAATGTTGTTGTTCACTGCTCTAACAACCCGTAAACAACCGTTGTTGTTTCATCAGTGATGAATAACGAAGTTTAGTTGTAAATATAATAGCTCAGCAAATAAGTTCCAAAATAAAGCAATAATGGGATCATATCTTTTATAAAAATCTTTTAATGACAACGTTTCGTTACTTAACCATCAACATTGTTAAGTAACGAAACGTTCGTCATTAAAAGATTTTTGTAAGAGATATATTTCCATTGTGGCTTTGTTTAAACTTATTTCCCCGGCTATTATATTTATAACTAATGTGCATAACACTGAAAAATAAACAAAAAATTGTTGGTTCGCCAATGTTTTCCATCCATGATTACAATGTTGTTACAACATATAACTGCAACATTTATTGTTCAGCCGACACTACCTTAACAACAAGTGAGAATTTTTTTTTGGGTGTACGCCTTAGGAAATGGCCGAAGGCTTCATGGAGTATTGAAAAAGCAATTTAATTCCGACGTTTCGCAGGTTGACTCCATATTCAGGTGATGTTCGAGAAATGCTGTATCACATGCTCACATCTCCTGTAGAAGGAGTCAAACCCCGAAACGTGGGAATTAAAAATTGTGTTTTACAACACTCTATAAAGCCTATGGTTATTTAATCAGGATTTTCACAATGTTGTCATATAATGAAATTTACGGATAGTTCTTTCAGACATCTTTATGTGAGAGCCCTAAACACAAATCTTTTTAAACAGTTGTTTATTTTTAATAAGGGAGTTTCTTCCGAATATATTCCTTGAGTTCATATAAACTTGAACATCCTCTCACCTTCTAACAAAATATCCTCCGTGGTCTATTGATTCTCAAACTCCTCTTTGATTGCTTCATTTTTTTAGAATGGGACTGGTGCTGGGACACAGCCACTCTCATGGACACTCACATAGCCATGCTCACCAGGGAAGAAGAAAGATTTCTATGTCGCCAAGTGTGCGAGAACAGGCCACAGACGAGAATGTCAACGTCCGAGCAGCCTTTATTCATGTTATTGGCGATCTTTTCCAAAGCTTAGGTGTTCTTACCGCGGCCTTTATTATCTGGTTTAAAGTAAGTTGATGAAAAAAAAAATGTTTTAATTATTTGTTAATTTTACGTAGATAAAGATTTTCTTACCTTGTCGTTTGCAAATGTATACAAAGTAACTTTCAAAGCCATCTCGTCTCCTTGATTTAGCTTTATGAGTTTATTGGAATTTCTTCAAAAGCTACGATTGGAATGATTTAACCAAGCACTGGATGATTTAGATCGTTTCTCTGTCATGTCACTTTTGAATTTTAGATAAACATAAATCGATCACTAGCGCTTGGTGAAGGGTCAAACACTAGAGTTTGGTGCTTTAGCAAACACGAGAGTTTGATGCGGGGTATCGCTAAGATGTCAAAATATCACACGTTGCACAGAACCCGGGACCCTGATTGATTAAGAATCTTATGAATAGACAATGAGTTTACGAGAAATAATTCTAAATGTTTATATTCCCTCCATCTCTTTCAGCCGGAATACACCATTGCCGATCCTATATGCACGTTTGTTTTCTCAGTTATCGTTCTAATCACAACTGTAACAGTACTGAGAGATGCACTGCATGTGTTAATGGAAGGTGAGCGATAATATTTCCTTTATCATCAAAAAAGATCAGTGACGGAGTAACCGTCGGAGGGGCCTGGAGTCCTTGTCCGCTTAAACCACAACGGTGACCCCAACTGGTAGAACGATGAAATCATTATAGAAAGACTTTCTACATTGATTTTCTAACTTTACTGCAATTTCAACAAATTGCGTTGCGAATTTGGTGCATTTTGTTTTAACGTTTTTGAAAACAGAGACAATGCATCGCAGGTTTTCTCCAGGTGCTCTCGCTTCCTCTTGTGGTAACACTGGACCCGTAACGGATAGCCCTTACTTGACCTCTAGGGAGAGCAGCTTAGTTAACTGATTGGGTTATCCAGTATAAAAAGAGAAATTTTACCTGTAACCTTGACTTGTAACAATGTTGTTGAAACATCGTTTAGCCAACAATACTGAGACAACTTGTGAAATTTTTTGCATATGTGTGTCACAACTAATTTCCTGTAAGTAAGTTGCTTTGTCGTGCATTTAAGTGCTGTAATAGCTTCACTTAATATGAATTGCTGAACACTAAGTCGGTTCATATGGGAGCTTGGAATGTATCAGACAACTCAACGAGCAGGCAGGGAGGGAGGGAGATAAAATAACAATCTATAAGTATCAGACGACCCATGAACGTTCATCAAGCTCGTATCTTCAGAAAAACGATTTCTGAGCCCTAGACGGGAATCGAACCCATAACTTTCTGATGATCGGGGGAGTCGCTCTAACTATTGAGCTACCAAGACTCAGACGGTGAGCTACTGTGCGGGTTCGTCATATGTACTGCCTAAGCGGAAGTCAGGATATGATAACAATGCTTGAAATATCAGTTGCCGATCACTAAGTCGGTTCATGTGGGAGCTTGGAATATTGTCATATCGTGACTTCCGCTTAGGCAGTACATATGACGAACCAGCACCTTAAGCTCACCATCTGACTCTTGGTAGCTCAATGGTTAAAACGTCTCATCGGTCATCAGAAGGTTGCGGGTTCGATTCCCGTCTCAGAAATCGTTTTTGTGAGGAAATGAGCTTGACGAACGTCCGTTAGTGGCCAGCTTCACTTAATCTTGGAGCAGTGAGTGACAGTAGTCAAAGAGCATCGTTATTCCTATTTATGCAATATTACGCAATCAAACGTTTGTTAGGTACACCGAAAGGAGTGGATCTTGACCAGATGAAAGAGAAGCTGCTTGATATCAGAGGAGTTAAAACTGTCCATGATCTTCATGCTTGGTCACTCACCGTGGGTACCACTGCGCTTTCTGCTCATTTAGCAATAGGTATGTCATCGAGGTGAATCTAAAAGCATGGCTTTAAAATTGGAAGAAGTTGTCAATCATCAGAAATGAAACGTATCCTCGTTTTTCTACCTCGTTTGTATAAACGTAAATACGATTTCGTGAGTGGTTTTTTCGAGAGCGATTTGGAAACTTTCCTTACTTCTTTTACCAATTAAATCAGAGACGGAAAAGAAAAGATAATAACATGGTATATAAACTTGAAGTAAACGACAAATTTCTTTATTACATGCATGTTTCGGCACAACTCATGCCATCTTCAGTGCAAATTCATGGCACGAGTTTTGCCGAAACATATGCGCAATAAAGAAATTTGTCGCTTACTTCAAGTTTATATTAGCATTTGTGCTTTTACGATCTTATGGAAACATGGTATATCATCGGAAGGAAGATGATGCCAAAAGGGGAAAGAATGAACGAACAGAAATTTAAAGCAAATGTGCTTCCAAACGGGAAATTTATGAGAAAAGGGAAATAGAAAGGAAACAAAATACGTGAAGGTGTTAAAAAGACCCCGATAAAATTACGACCAAAAAGGAACTAAGGAGATTGTAAGGAATAAAAACATTGGAATTTTGAAATGTAGAAAGAGAAATACGGCGTTGCTATAACACATACTGAATGAAATACGTAAATGACTTTTTCTAACGTCTTTTAATATCTTTGAACTTTTTATTTATCGTTCAAGACATTAAATTACATAGTTATGATGATGTTGTGGCACAGCGAAAGCTTCATTTTATCCCTTTCATCCTTTTATCGATATTATTAAATCTACAGTAGCTACTCGCCTTATTTGATCTGATTTATATGATATTTAAGTACTATTTACAACATGAGCGGCCGTGTTGTATCGGATATACAAACTCGAGCCGAAGGCGAGAGTTTGTCATATTCGACACAACACGGACGCGAATGTTGTAAATGTCTTGTGAAATTCATGTCAAAGTGTTTATTTTAACAATTTAAGCTTTTAAACATTCTATATACAGTATCAAAGGGAAAAAAAGGTAATAATAAAACCTAAATTTTGTTGTTGATGTCAACTTATCCATCTGTATGAAATGAGAACGATCTGTGTGATTTGATACAGAATACTTATAACCCTATTAGTATTCTGTACGAAATGATACAGAAGACAGTAGATCTTTATCGTGTTTACAAGGGTTATCACATATAAAGCAGGAGTTTTGATTGCTTATTTTGCTACCGAATAATTAATGAATTTCACAATATATATTAAATTACATTTTTTATTTCCTCCTTAGAGCGTGAAAAGGACGCCCAACGAATATTGTCTGAAGCGACCACTCTTATTGCTGAGGTTTACCTCATTAAACACTCAACAATCCAGATTGAACGATACGTTGAAGCTGACGAGACTGAACGGATAGCGTAAAGTTGAATAGTTCAAAGGAGTTCTTTTTGAATCTGTTCTGGGTAATATAGGTTACTCTGCCGTAGAATATAGTAGCTGAAAATATTTTTGCTATGCGAAAGTAATTAACTAATTTATTTTAGTAACAATTTAACTATTTTCAAACCTTCATATAAAAACCATAGTTAGAGAGAGACAACTAATTTCAGTCTGACATGTTAATATGTATCTGAGCTTTAAAACTTGGACTTCCATACTTCCTCTGCTTAACTATCCCTTTAAACTCTCCAGCCTGTGCACTTGAAATGTCAATTAGCCAACATCTTCAACATCAATTACACCTTTGAAAACGTTCACTCAATAAAAGGTAGCTTCCTAATTCATCTCATTGTGTAGATTTTCTTTCACCTTTACTTTTACCGTCTCGGTGCTTTATGCTTTTAGCATTTTTGAAGCAGTGCGTACCGTAAAATTTTGAGTAGGGCGAGAGTTTCCACGTTATTTACACCAGAGATGATCTCTACGGTTTATACTCTGTGTAAGCGCTGTCCTTGGTAACTTAGCTGTACATTGTTTCTCTCCCTGATGAAGAGCGCATTGCTAGAGATGCTATCAGTCAGCAGTTACTGCATTTCCTCGCATCTTGCACAATACAGAATAAACCAAAGTCTATATATATATATATAAACAAATATGAAATGCCATTAAGAATGTTCATGCCAATTTTTATATTTCTTACGTTGAAAAACTCCCAAGAATAACATCTCGGGAACCTTTGATACGTTGTCGAACATATTTGTGATTGGTTAATGTATAACTTATGTAAATATACACTTAGGCTTAGGCATGTGTTAATTATCTTCGAAGATATTGTGATGTAACAACGAAACGGTTGATTCTAATAGAACTTTTAATATTATGCTACTGTTTCGCATTATATGCTGGGCTTTAATATTCCTGGTAAAAAACAACTATTGCTGTTTATTGCTGTTTTTTCATGTCGTGTAACTCGTGTCTTTGGTTGGCGAGATGAGGGTTTGTTTTGTCATTTATTTCAGGAAAAAAGTGACGGTTTATCGTCCCCAAACCACCATTTATTGAAAAGAAACTTGGTCGGTTTGATACCTTAACGGGTATAGGAAGTGAAACAAAAGTGCAAGAAACTAATGACTTAATGTAAACTTAGGGATACCATTAAAGTTATCTCACGCTGAGTCATCTGAAACTGTCTCATGAAAGAGAAAAAAATACTCAAAAATTTAATCAATAATCTCAAAAATATACAGTAAATATTTGTGTAATATGACGAGTGCTGGTTTTTATTTATCTATCAGATAAAGATTAGTATTTCAAGACCAAATTTAGTTATGGAAGAGCAATGTCAGTGCACCGAAGATAACTTTTGGAGAAGGGGTTGATCTCCTCAGGCTACAAAAAAAGGCACTTTACGATGCGATTAAATCATATATACATAATCCATCAGACTGTAAAATAACAAAAGAATTCCTTATCGATAGAAAATGTACATATAAAAATTAAAGGTACAGTACACGCCGGATTTCTGACCACACACTTGATTTCAGAACGAACGCATTTTTTCAACTCTTGTAAAATTTAATTTGTAATTTGTGTGTGTTAGTGTAAGTCAATATGGAACCTGGATAACATATTACCGTCTCGTGTGATGCTCCACACTTGCGAAATGTCAAAATTTAAAAATAAAAAACCGTCAAAAGCGCTGAATATCTCCCAAATGTTGGAACAAATGCCTCAGATTGCGTAATTTAGACAACTATTTATTTTGTGTTTATTGCATAACAATCAGCCAATCACGTTTGGTGAAATCCAGGAAGTATCACAGTCACGCGGTATTCAGTGGACTGGGATTTGGTATTTATAAACCACTTGGTTGTCACTTGGAGCAGGAGTAAGAGGTCCTTCGACAATTCGCTTGAAAAATGCTATTCCATGTTGCATTAGTCGCCTTCGTTGTTGCTGTTAGTTCAGGTCATGTTGGACATTACCCACATGGGTACATTCCAGTTCATTTCCAACCACTTTCTCAGGAAATTATCGACTACATTAACAACGTCAAGACAACATGGAAAGCCGGCCCCAATCTTGAAGGTGCAACGACACAATATTTGAAGGGCCTACTTGGTGTTGTCGAGGATCCGAACGGCTTTAAACTACCAGGTTTGTGAAGCTTATAGATTTTAGATGTTGTTTTAACAGTTGTTAGAGGTTTAACATTAAACAGGTCTTTTTCGAACGTCGTCCTGTTTTCATGAATCACACTTCTGCGACAAATAGCTGTTTTTCCCACAAGTTAGCATTATAAGGTATAGTGGTTGAGATATAGCCTTATTTAAGCTACATCACCAACCCTTGGCTACTCATATCCAACTATGCAGAGACATATTTTTTGATGGTCTTATTATTTTGTTCGGCTGGGTCTCTAATAGGTCTGGACGCTCATATGGGAAAAACCCAGAGAAGAAAGGAGATTGTGTTTTTTCACACCTGATCCGGATTCAAAAGGGAGGGTTTTTCAATCCTCAGTCTTGGCTATTTCACGTTCAGTTTCATATTTTGCTCTCGTGATTCTTATTTCCTACTGTTCATGGAAAAATTTGCGGCAATTTCTATCTTACAGAATATGTGCACATGACCCATCAAGTCGACGTTCCTGATGAGTTTGACTCCCGCAAGCAATGGGGTGACCACTGTCCCAGCTTAAATGAAGTTCGTGACCAAGGTTCTTGCGGAAGTTGTTGGGTAAGACACGATACAACTAATCCTCTTTGAACACACTTAAACTTTTCACATAACATGGGAGCATTATGTATTGAAAGGACAAAAAGTCAAGAAAACCAAATCTTAGTGTTTCATCGAATCCAGGTATATCTGTCATTTCATCATTTGCTGAGCCTAACCCTTTAACGCCTAAATTTTTTCTTTTCTTCTTTTTTCTCCCTTTGTTTTTGCTTTGTTCTCTGTAATGCTCTTTTGTTCTAGGTGTCCGATACATTGGAAACTGGGCATTGGGAGGTTAAAAGTATGGGTGCAGATGAGTTAGAGACACATACTTAACATTCCATAAACGTTTTGTCCCCCAGGCATTTGGTGCAGTTGAGGCAATGACTGATCGTATATGTATCCATTCACAAGGAAAGGTAAAGGCCCACCTCTCTGCTGAAGATCTCATGACTTGCTGTGAATCATGTGGAAATGGGTAAGGCTGTACAACAACCTGAGGTTGTGAAACACAGTTATAAAATTATAAAAAGTTATAAAAGTAGAGTGCTGCACAGGCAGTGTTGAATGACTTGTTTACAACCAAAAGGTAGGGGAACTGCCCAAAAAAGTTCATAGAATTGACAATTTAAGGAAAGGACCTTCTTTGGAGTGAAACATTACTTGTCAATCTGATAAAATGTCAGTCGTATGAACTTTACTTTTTTGTAGTTTTATTATAGCAGGCCTGATGGAAGACCAGTTTAGGTGTTGCTTTTGCATCTGTGATTTAAGGTTTGGCACCATGCTAGCATTATAATAGCATTACCAGTATATGCCAGCAAAGTATTATTTGAAATTGTAATAATTTCTTGCAATCAGTTCCGTTTGTTTAAGTTGGTAAATTTGTCAAACTTGGAAAGCTGCCAGAAGCCATGTTTAAGATATGCTGAATATGGGATATGCTGAAATTACAGCATTATGCTGTTGTTGGTCGTTAAGGTATGGATTCTTTGAGTAACCTTGAAGTGGGTGTCCAGTGTGGCAGTCTCCATGGCAAAACATTTAACAAGTTGCTACCTACATATATGCCAATTTACGACTGGTACATCCAGTACTCTACTTTGCTGGATTTCGGATTTTTGAATATGCATTCTGTGAGGAGACACATATACTTGACAGCACAAAAGGCTTTAGTTGGACCCAGGGGTACACTTCAGCCAGCTACATACAATATTCAGCGTAACTGTAAGACTTGCATCTTACAATTTCAAGTAATCAATGATCAATTTGGAACTTGAAAAAATCAGTCTATAATTATATAACTAATATGTTTTATTTCACTTGACAGCTGTGATGGCGGTTTTCCTGGTTCTGCATGGTAAGTTTGTAAAAACTCATGTTATGATGCCCTAATACTGGTACTTATGATTTCAAGGTTATACTATATATTTCTGAAAATTCTGTCGAAAAAAGAGCAGTGTTTCTTTGTATGTGGTGTCTTTTAATCTAAGTTTTTGTACAAGATATGGCAATGTGAAATAAACCCTGTTACCCATTCTAGGAGTTACTGGGAATATACTGGGCTTGTTACTGGTGGACAGTACAACAGCAGTCAGGGTTGTTTGCCATACAAGATTCCTACCTGTGATCACCATGTCAAAGGCCGCCTAAAACCATGTGGTTCCATTTTACCCACACCTCCATGTAAAAAACAGTGTATTGCTGGTAAGTAAATAAAAAGAGGAAATTGTTATGTAGCACATTAGTGATGGAGTATCTTAGGGGTGTTGGTGGCACAGTGGTAGTTCTCGTGTCTCTCACCTTTGTGATTAGGGTTCAATTCCTGGCTCCATGCAGTTTTGTGATCAAAGTTACCTTGGAGTTTAAAGTCTACCAAACATCATAGGTTTTTTCTGGGTACTCTGGTTTCCTCATGTAGTAAGACTGGACACAGGAATGGTCTTTACTGGTACTGGACATCTAGGGAGAACAATATAGTTTAGCTGATAGGGTTATACAGAATAAACAAAGGAACTTTTCTTTACTTAACTGCTGATTGGAGAGGAGATGCTGGTATTGACTGATAGCAAATGTCCTTTGCGAAAGTGAAGCATTTGCAACACTTTTGTATGTCTCATTCTGATAAAGAATCTGTTCTTTGAAACAGTTTCCTTTTAACTGTTCTACACTTTTCACTGTTAACTGTTTGATTGGCATGTAATTTGTAGGTTAAAATTAAAACAAGATTTATTAATTATGATGATATCAGGTTGAATCACTGAATTGAATCATGGGTTGGTCTTGTTCTTTATTTTTTAGGCTACAGTACGCCATATAAACAGGACAAACATTATGGTAAAAGCAGCTACTCTGTCTCCAATGAAGTAAAACAAATTCAGACAGAAATCATGACCAATGGTCCAGTGGAAGCAGCTTTTACAGTTTTTGCTGATTTCCCAAGCTACAAGTCTGGTATGATATTTTTAAAACCCCTGAGCTTTCCAGTAAGGATCAAGTGCTCCAGTGCATGAGAATTGATACCATATGCTCTAATAATTGAGTTACTATAGAAACTCAGCCATAGAAACTTTGCTCATAATCTGAGTTTGAGTTAATTGGGGGGTGTTGGTGGCACGGTGTTAGTGTCTCTCACCTCTTTGATTAGGGTCCCATTCTGACTCCATGCAGTCTTCTAATTAAAAGTCATCTTGGTTGCATGCGAGAAGAGTATTATCCAGTTTGACACTACCAAACATTGCAGGTTTTCTCCAGGTTCTCTGGTTTCCTTCTGTGGTAACACTGGACCCATGAGGGATGGCCTTCACTGAACCCCTAGGGAGAACAGCAAAGTTTAGCAGATAGGGTTATCCATTATAAGTAAAGGAACTTCCTATCATCTGATAATTACAGGCAGAACACATACTAGTACTGTTTGCAGGAACTTCAAGGTCAGAATACAAGGCAGTCCTGGGAAAGTTACAAGGTTTTCAGATGCATATTCCAGCCTTGCTGTCTCTGGCTTTAAGGCTATACATGTACAATGTAAATATACACAGTCATGTTGCTTCTTAGTTGGAACTTCATGGCAGTAGGGCTTTAGTTTCTCCATGATATGCTTGAAGAAATAAGTCGGAAAACAGCAACATGTGGGTTTTACACCTTGCTGCATCCTTCACCTCTTCATAAAATTAGAATAAGGACAGCTGCTTAAATTGGGTCATATGTGTAATCTTTCAGGAGTCTACCAACACAAAGCTGGGGCACCAATTGGAGGCCATGCAGTCAAAATTCTTGGCTGGGGAGTTGAAGATGGAACACCATACTGGTAAGTTGTTGGATTGTAACCCAGTCCTGCTGAGAAGATTCATTTTGGTCAAAATCTTCTGACCCTAGCCAGAATAAAACAAAAGTCTGCCATAGACAGGAATAGGTAAATAGGGACCTCATGTTCAGATCAATTACTCCTGATGAAGACACTAGACAGGAGTGTTAAAATGTTGTGTCATGAACAGTAGTTTTGTAAGCTAGGTTCTAAACTTTTTAAGCCAAAGTAGCATAAAACCATGTCTGAGATTGAAGCATTCCTCTTGAAGAATGCCCAATTTTATTTATGGATACCAGATACTGAATCACTGGTATACCACTGAAATACAAGTTAATACTACTGTGTGGTGATACGATTATGCATCTTGATGTACTACACCTCCTTTGTTACAGGTTGACTCCCTCCTCATTTTTTAGCCTCACTAATTAAAAATTTTTCTGCCATCTCTTGAGAAGTTCTAAATACAATATGTGGTTTCTAGGACTGTGGCTAATTCTTGGAACACAGACTGGGGAGACAAAGGTAATCAGTATGAACTTAATGATGTATGCCTGAACTTTTGACTTCTGTTCTGAATGAACCAGCACTTTTTGCTCACCATCTGAGCCAAGGCTCAGATAGTTAGAGTAGTCCAGTGGTTAGAGCATTGTACCGGTCACCAGAAGGTTGCAGGTTTGTGATCCCATTTGGAGTTCAGAAATTGTTTTTCTGAGAACAAGAGCTTGATAAACATTTGTTGGTGGTCTGTAATAATACCAAGCTCTAACATGCAACAAAAATTGAGTGTCTAACATTCAGGTATTCTGTTTTGTCCTCTCAAGGATATTTCAAGATACTCCGTGGACATGATGAATGTGGTATTGAAAGCGCAATTGTTGCTGGGTTACCGAAGTACTCCTAAACTTGCTACCAAGACATCAAGGAAATCCAGCTAGTTTTATGTAATATCCAACCTGTATTTCCACTTCCAGAAATGAATTTGTAATTGAATTGGTTTGTTGATTTATTGAAAAAGATTGTTCTGAACTTGGAGATGATCCTCATAGTTTCTTAGAATTAAAAGAACTTACAGTAGCTGTTGGACAGTTATTTGATGTCTTGTTTTATTCTCTCAGTAAAGCTTTCAGTCTTAAACCTTCAACCACTAGTCCAGTGAGGACATCTTGTCTTGACAATAATGTAAAATGGAAAATCATCTGGCCCTAAAGAATAAAAAATAAACATGTCTGGTGGCTGACTGGCTCCAGTCTGTTGCTGAATAATATTTTGTGGGGTTAGCCTCAATGAAACAGAAAAGGTCACAAGCCATTAAGTTAATTTTCATGTACAGTTATTAATTTACAAAGCTTAAGTATTGGATCAACTTGGCTCACTAACTCAACTATGCTCATGTCGTAAAGTTGGCCCAATTCCTAAACTAGTTAATAGAATGTTGAAACAAATTCAACAGCATGCCATCAAGCCATTTCTTTGTCCTCCTAGTCCATTCTCACTTGTGAATGACTCTGCTTAATTGGCATGGTTCCAACAAAGTAATCCATATCTATTGGATGACAAATCTTTTGAAATCCTATATCACTGTCTTGTTCTTAGCTGGCTGGGAATGTCAGAACATGAGATCCTTAAACACTGGCTTTAAGAATACTTTTCCATGTTATGTTAGCTACCATTTATTTATTTTGCACCTCAACATGAACATGACCAAAACAGGTACACCCCAGTTCATTTTCAACCATATTCTAAAGAGATCATCAACATTATATAACAGTATAAACACTTGCCACAACCTTGAAGGTGTAACAACACTATTTGATAGGCCTGCTTGGTGTGGTTGAGGATCCAAATGGCTTTAAGTTACCAGGCTTGTCAAATAGCTCACAGAACATCTTCAAATGTATCCAATATGTTGAGGGTTTAAGATTTATTTTATTTTTATTTTATATAACTTTGCCTTGATTACAGTAGATTACTACTTAGTCAAAATACAAGGCTAGAAAAACCACAACAGTTAAAACCAATTACTGCAGATCCATTACTACAATATAAAATTATTTCGAGATTACATTATAACAACGTTAGTCTAGAAAGAAATTATTGGTAGAGGTCTAAAAACAGCAAGTTGGGGGAATACATAGATTGGGGACAGAGTTACATTTGATACAAATTGATTTCCAAGAACGTGGGTCATCGGAGTTGTAAGCAGAGTGAACATCAGAGTAGTACAGTTCTTTTAGTTTAATTTTATGGGTCTTCATGTCTTCATGAAATTAAATGTGACTTTTGTTAAAAAGATACAAATAGCTATCTGCTGCACATGTTAGCATTATACTGGTTTGGGTTAAGCATTCCATAATGGCTTTACATTGGCCACCAGCATCTGGTGGTATAAAGCAAATTCCTCCATATTTATCTCCAAGGCTTTCTAGGATCAATACTTTTCTGTCTGGCTTTGCTTTTTGTCCTTTCAGTAGATTGTTGTTTGCTTTCAGAAGCATCACAGCCACTTGTTGGGAGGCTGGATCTATCTGTAAGACAGCTAATGTTTCTGGTTCCTGAATAGTCCCAAAGGATTGGAGGGGAGGACTTCCCTTGTTTAACCCACGGAGGGTCAAATGAAGGCACGATATCTTTTGAATTGCTCCTTGCAGATTTAAACAACGATTCGTCGACAAATGAAGGCGTGAATTTTGCTTGTTTACTTTTCTTTTTTGCTGAACTTCTGTCTGGAGTCGATGGAGGTGTGCTAATGTATCCCAATCGTTCTGTGGAGGCTGAAGATGACGGACAATAAAATAGCAACGGTCTTGTTCGTTTACACTCATCTTTTTCCTTGACCCATGGTGGGTCAAACTCCTTGGAAGGTTCATCTTTTTCACGGCTAACTCTTCTTGTACCAAATAAGCTTTCGTCGACAGATGACGGACGAAACTTTCTTATATTTTGAGGTGGTACCATTGTCATTTTCTAATAAAGGTATTTTCTGTTGTTTCGGTATCCGCTGTTCGCGTTTCGAGCCTGCAGAGCTGGTAACTGTGGTAACGGTAAATCTCAGAAAAATTAATTGAAAAAATTGGGGAATTATGAAAATTTTGATAATTGTTTACCATTCATCTAATTCCTTCGCCGATAAACAATCTCAAAAATTGGTACTCCTTTTTAAATTGAAAAGAAAATTAGAGACGTTTTCTATGTATACGACGATTTTAACTTTAAATTCAAAAGTGCAGCTCGCTTCACAGCGAAGTCAAAGTCAAGACCAAAGATTTTGATGGCGAACGTTGAAAGACTTCTGAAATTTTCCATCAACTTAACATCTTATAGGCGTCTTTTATCTACAAATCCGTCTCAAAAAGGGTTCACAATACTGTATATCATAGAGATCATATATGAAAAGTCAGGTTGCCACAGAGGTTCCAGGCGGAAAGCAAAGTCTTGTTATGAATATAATTGGCCAGTAAATCATTTTTTAAAGACATAGTGCACGACTAGTAAAATATTTTTTAATTCACAAGTCGTAATGCGTGCACTATACCTTTTTTAAAAATTATTTGCTAACCAATTATATTCATAGCAAGACTCTATGAGTATACCCCCCTGACTTCTATATGACCTCTATGTTATGTAGAGGTCAGTGGTATATCCGAAGAACCATGAGCCTGCATTGTTTACGTACAAATCGTGTTTTCGTACCCAGTCTTTGCGTGTACCAACGACGCTCACCGAACGTCCGAAAAGCAAATGGCGGTGGAAGCATGTGGTAAGTCTTTTAGCTAAATATCTCGAAACTTTGTCCTTTCTCGCTGGTTAAACCTTTCAGTTATGTGACCGTTGACTTAACATATAGTTCTGGGGCTATGAACGATAAGTGGTGTGAATTGTGTGCTGCTAAAGGTTTGATAAAGAAACTCAGATATTGTCAACTGAACTTCGAAGAAGCGATGTTACTATGTGAAAATGCCATGGTAAGAATACTGTTGATAAGACGTGGAATCAAGGTTTTTTATGTTGTTGTGTTTTCGTCTGTGAAGAGGTATCCACGCAGACTTTAGCATTTGTCTCTTTATTTTGCAGTGTGTGTATCCATTGGGTTCAACAGAAGTTGACAGCTTGCTCATAAAAAAGCCACCACATACTGGAGAGAAACGGAAGAGAAGAAACTCCAAAATTGCTGAAGAGAAATATATTGAAAAAAGAGTACGACTTGTTATGTTTTCTTTTCCCTTGTCTTTTCTGTTGAGTTCTTTTTATCTGTCTGTGTTTTACAATACATTAAACTACAAATACACCCAATATTAACAATTAACAATGATAATGAATGTAAGTAGATATCAAGCAAAAACTATGCTTCCAAATATTTTAGGTGAACATTTCCTCAAATGGTTTAGCTTTACATTTCTACTGGTCCAATGCTGACTCTCTCTGCTGGTTAGATTCTGCCATGACTGTTCTTGTGAACAACAGATGTCTACAGCTTTGCTTGGAGAAACTGCAGCCAAAGGATTCAATCCTGCAAATGTTGTATAATAAATTCATCACAGCTCAAAGACTAGGACCAGTGAAAAAAGGCAAGGACTTACTGAGTGAAGCCCGTGTGGAAGTGTTTGAATTTTTAAAATCCAAAATGCAGTGTGAGTTGGGAAAGAATGATAGTCCTTTGGTGTCACTGAATCTTCTTCTTAAAGAAAACCCACAGATTAGTGGAAAGTTTATGCAAGAATACCGGTGGAACTTTGAGTGTACACATTGTGGATATGTCCAGATTAACAGGTAAAATAATCTGAGGTTACTGAGTTTGTATGCTGTCCTGTAAAGTTTCTAATTTAATTAGCCATCAGATTACTGTAGATAATATTCAGTCCTTTTCATTTGATGCATGTGATTACAAGCATAGTGTAATATCTTTGGCAATCATTGTGGAGACCAGGATACATGTGTAATTTTTTCTTGTGTCGATAATGCAACGAGTCAAATTTCGTTACATTGTTAGGCCAAGAGATGAAATCAAACATTTGTCACTAGTTAAACCAGTCACTTGGTGCATACCTGTGAGGAATTGGCAGCCAAATGTCATAAAATTGAATTAAAAACATTTACTAGTTAAGGGAAATCAGAATGTATCTGTCGTGAAATTGTAGAAGAAGGAGGGAGAGCATATGGTAACTTTATCAGGATGACAAAAATTGCACTGTCAAAAAGAGAGGTGAAATCGTCAAGTGAGCATTGAAGGTTTATCAACAAAAAAGAAGAAAAAAACAACAAACTAAATTGCCACTGGAGAGGCACACAGTCACAAGCCTCGCATGGTCAACTTGAGATGACGAGTCTGAAGATTGTGATGTTTTTGAAGATTCTGAATTTTCTGAGGATTCTGATTGATTCTGATAAACTATACTTTAGTCTGTAGGAGGATTGACGTTAAAATGAACTCTTTCAAGTTTTAATGTGTAGTGTTTTAAATGTTATCTCTTCCTTTTCTATAAATATAATATTTTCTTGTGTTGACTGGTCAGCTTAATGGTTTATTCTCACCTGTACAATTTGCACATGCAAATTTGTTCACCATGTGAATCACCACATGCAAAAAGGGCTGAATATTGTAATATTGCTGTTGATTTATTGCACATGCATTCTTGCATTTGAGTACTAAGAGACCCCAAAACTTCATTGTGGTGTACGTAATTCAAGTGAATTCATGCTCAAAAAAAGGTACAGCAAAACTGTAATCAATCCCTTGGAATTCAAATTACTATACATGAATATAAATATCACATACAGCTGGGATTTATGCAATGCTTTTGTTTGAGTACCAATATGGTTGAGAGAGGTCAAAACTAAATAATAAGCTCACTTTATGGAATTATAAATAGACCTAATAGTAATTAGCTTTATATTTTCATGCAGTGCTAGTCATGACTTGCTACAAGTCCTTCCCAGTCTCTTTTTCGTGTTGTGCTTGGGAAGGACTTATCCCATTTGCAGTACACCAAATTTACAGGTAGATTTTTGGACCAGGGTGTAACTGGGGGTGTCATTAATTTCACAAAATTAATAACAAACACACATTCAATCAATCTTATTGTGGTGATGGGATGTATGCTAATCACATTTGCTGTTCAGAACAGCTCATCAGATTTAAATTCCTGCAACTGAAACAAGTTGGTCACTTGAGACTACTTAGCTCACAGCTTGTCTACAAAACTGGTCGACTTGGGGCAGGTTTATGCAAGCCACTTCTTGGACATGACTTAGCTCCTGGATAAAACATTTCCACAATAACACAGCCAAAATTTCTTTCTCAAATCTATATCATTGATAATTAATGTGGATGCCAATAGTTTAATATTACTTTCTGAATAGTTAATTCTCATTCAAATAGTGGCTTAATCACTATTTAAATATGCAGTAACTAAATTTAGGGTGTAGACACTTAACAACAATTAATAACTATCAAGTATAACTATGTTATGCTCGTGGGACACCATATTTTATTTTATCGCTAAGCTTTCAACCTGTTGACTCAGGACTTCATCAGAGCAATTGCCAACGGCCCATTGGCTCACTTCATATATTTGAAACACCTCTTAGAAATCACACAAGAAAACAAACACTCTAATTTTAATTAACTAAAATGTACTGTCCTTGGGAAATCAATAAAATAAAACATGGCGTTCCACAAGCTTAACATAGTTATCAAATTATTACCATGCAAAACTTCAAAGGATTGAATTATCGAGTATGTCATTTCAAAACTGAGTATATACTTTATTTTGCAGTCATGGGAAGAATCCTGAGTATTTATCTGTTTTTCTAGGTACAAGAAATGTATTGTATCATTTCCCAATACTACCAAGGATTTCTCCATGCCATCTGGTTCGTTTTTGCGACCATGTTACCAGTGCCAGTCCCCAAAGCAGAGAAGCACTTTGAAATTTCAACAGTAAGTTTAAAAATCCTTGTTCTTGCTTTCTTAAATGTATTCAATCATTTAGGTTCTAGTTTTAAAATGTTAAGTTGTTTATATGTGTTCAGATGTCACACAAGAACTTTGTTATTTCCAAGGTGCCCTTTGGAATTTAAGGAATTTGTTTTTCAGTCGGCAATTTTAGATGCCTTATTACCCATGTACATTCTGGCAGGCTTTATTCAGCTTAGATATTTGCTGTCGAAACAAAAATAGTTAATCCTTTCTACCACAAGGAAGCCCTTGATATGATGAAGGCTGTGAAATAAATACACTTGAAATTTCACCATATGTTTATCTTGTTTAATAAGCTCATATTATAAGTTATTTACAAGATATCAATTTTTGGATAATAGGTTTTCATACAGGTAGCTGCAAATTTTTCTTACCCAATTTAATAATTTTTACATTTTTCAGCATTGCAAAAATTATGGTGAAGATATGTCTATTTGTCTAAATATTGTAAGCTAGTCAATGTGATCATTGGTGAAACAATACCTGCTTTTGCATTATTGTGTTTGTTACTGGATTTGTCTATTGTTTTGCCTTGTGCCTGTTACTGCTGAAAGTAGTTTGCAGTTTTATAATATAATTACCAATTTTCAATAAACACTTTATTCTTATATAATTATTACTTAAAGCTGTGAATTTTAAATTCATTGTGGTACATTGATTAACATTGGCATCCTATGGTGATCTTGTTCACCTTAAATAAATGTTAGGTGTTTACACTACATACGTAATGTGAAATGGGGATGGTATTCAGTGACAGTAGAAAGTAAGCAATGTTCAAAATAAAGGGTTGTGAATCGTGATTCACAACAGTTTTACGATTTTCACAACTACAATTTTGGAACTATCAGAAAAATCATGATTTTAATACAAATATTAAAGCCCAGCATAGAATGCGAAACAATGGGGTGATATTAAGAGTTTAATAGAATCTTATGTTTCGTTGTATACCGGTACATCACAACATCTTCAGAGATAATAATTAAGGTTACCGAAGCTACAGTGTATATTTACGGGTGTTGAGAATTAACCAATCAGATAAATGACACGTGTAAATATACACTGTAGCTTTGGTAACCTTAATTATTATCTCTGAAGATGTTGTGATGTATACAATGAAACATAAGATTCTGTTAAACTCTTTATATCATGCCATTGTTTTGCATTCTAGGCTGGGCTTTATTATTCATAAATAAAATTGAGATTCCAGCCTGGTCAATCTCTGGCTAACATTCTAAGAAAAATCATGACTCGATTTTCTGAAAACACAATTCTCACAAATTGAATATGATGTAACACTTTCATTTGTGGTTTTTGCTGTTTATTACTGTAAATGTTTCACCCCGTCTAAAAGATTTGAGATGTGATCAGACCATGGATCAGGTATTATTTTTTGTGTTACCAACAAATTTATCTGGTACTCAAAATTTTTTGCTGTACATGTGTGTTTGGCAAGCACGTGGACAGGCGGCTACGGGTGTTTTGCAACAGTTGTACTTAATTCTGTATTACATTGTGTACTATACTATCCGTGCTGTGTGTTCATTTGCAAGACAAATGTTAAAGAATGCTTCCATTTATTTCTAAACATTAAAAGTGTTCAGTTATGATGTTGTTGCAGTGACTAATTTCATGATTATGGGGGGTAAAAAATTATGACCCAGTTTTCAAGAATTACTTCAAACCTTGGTCAGTGAAAGTAGCTCACATAATAAGTCCTGGTTTGGTCTTAAAATAATAATGACTGTGATGCATAAAAGTTCACTTCACTCAATATGGACCCCATTTTATGTTATTGAGTGTAAGTGCCTAAAATTTTGTTGAATACATCCATCACTTTACCTACATTACCATATCTATAAATACAGAACTTGCAACCATGTGCTTGCCAACAGCCTTCTTAGCTCTGTTGGGAGAGCATTGCATTAGGTTCACATGGTCACAATTTTAATTCCCAGCTTGAGGCTGGAGAGTTGCATTTTAGGCAAATGATCTCAGAAAATTGATTCTCTCTTCTGAGAATCTGATTCTCTCTTCGGAGAATCTGATTCTCAAAAATTACTTTCATTTAATGATAACTTTGTCTATTGTGCACCCTAACCTTACTTATTATTGATAAAGGGAATGCCAGGAAGATGGCAAAGTACCAAAAAATTTAAGAAATGAAACTACATCATGTTCAGGTTCTCCTGACGTTTGACAAGTTATTCTCTTATTGAAGCTGCATTCACCTCATCTAGTTGTCTGTTCAGCTGTGGATGTACAGATGACTTCACAAGATGTTAACAACAAAAAAAGTGGCTGTGAGATGAGAGTTGACTGGATTGCTGATGTTCTTACAACATTTTTATGTCTTCAGTGCATGTACAACTGAACAGAGGGTGTAAATATGAAAACTACTGGATTTATACTTTGAACTTAGAACAAAATTTTTTTAAAAATTGATGGAATGCTTCCAACTGATTTTAAAAATCATAAACAAATTTGAAAACTGTGTAATGTGATCCAAGATTCATACAAATGATGTAATGTCATTGGTTTGTAATATTACGTGAAGATTTGCAATTGGTTTACTGTTTTAGTGATGCTATCAATTGGTAATGACAATGAAATTACATGTAGGATTAAATTTATTGGATAATTGTTTGATGTATTTCTTTAGGATGCCACCATGTGTCTTGGTTCATTTTGTAGAAGGCATCAGCAATGAAGAGTTCCTGACGTCTCAGTTTGTCTTTGAAGGGAAAGAGTATAATTTATGCCAGTTAATTCAGTACAAACAAGATCCTGATCACTTTATCACCTGGGTTAGGAACACAAATGGTGAGTTATGTGAGCCATACATATGTGAAATCATATCCTTGTGACAAAGTATGTTCAATATGGTGATTGTCAAGGTAATTTATAGTAAAAAAAATTGCTATCACACTGGATATTTATTCAAGGGGATAATAATAAAATTACAAAAAAATGAATGGTAAATAAAGAAGTCTAAATAGAATAAAAGTTTTTTTATATTTTAATAATTAAATAGCTTAATACACAAATGAAATACAAATAAATATATGTCAAGATTTTTCTCTTTCTTCTTTTTGCTTTATTTTAGTTTCAAAAAAAATGATATAAAAATAAAATTTAAAAAAATAAAATTGTTTTTATTTTATTTTAAAAATAAACATCAAATAAAAATACTAAAAGATAAACTAAAAATAAACAGCAAATAAAATCAATTTATTTTACTTTTGTTTTACCTTTATTTTGTTTAATTTTGATGGGAAATATGTTAAAATAAAAAATGATTAAAAATAATGGCACAGAACCCAGAGCCAGCCAACAGTTTGAAAATATATAAGATAAAACATTCTGAAGAGAAACATCTTGAAAACTCAGAGTCAAAATCAAGACAAAAGTTGAATCAGTAATATTTTGGTTTTATTTCAAAACCATCAATTGACTAATTGGTCTGATGATGGTTTTGAAATAAAACCAGAATATTACTGTTTCAACTTTTGTCTTGATTTTGACTTGTATTCTGAGTTTTCAAGAGGTTTCTCTTTGGAATATGTTTTACATTATAATGGAAACATATTTATTTTTATTATTTTTGCTCTCTCTTTATTTTACTTATTTTATTTTAATATTTTATTTTATTGTAAAAGTGTAAGAAATTAAAATAAAATAAAAATAACATAAATTTAATTTTTTTATTATTTCCATTTTATTATATTTGAGAAATGAAATAAATCCAAATAAAAAAATGAAATGTTTTATTATATAATATATTTTTGGTCAACTCCTTTCAACTGCATTTCAATACCAAACATATTTCACCAGCTCATATTTTTATGTCCATTACATTTTGAAAAGTTCTAGTTCAAACTCTTTGTTTCTTGCACCATTTTGAAGGCTGAAAGGAAATGACAAAAAACAAGATATGTATTCTTTCCCTCTTGCAAGACATAGATGGAAAGTTATGTTGTGTTTGTGTTTTTTTTTTGCCAACCAGAGTTCATCCTTTGTTAATCTGTTGTTTCTCCAGGTAGTCACTGGGGAGAAGTAGATGATACAAAAGATATCATATGTAAGTGGCATGAGGGTTTACCCTCAGTACCTGTTAGCCAAATCCACATTGCTGTGTGGGAACGAACTAGTCTTTATCAAAAGATCTTAACATCAACTAAAGCAAGTGACAAAACAATGATTGCTCACAGGGAACAGACTAAACCACAACAAGCTTTAAATGGTAGGTTAAATCAGTCAAATCATTTGTCTTCAAGACCTTCTGAGTCAAAAGAACCTCATTTGTCAAGAAGAACAAACACTCAGGTGAAAGTACAAATGCCAGTCTTTTGGGCGAATGAACTTGTTGGCGATACTCACAAAAATGTTATGTCAGCTTGTAACTCAGTTAAAAAACTGGAAAAGCAAAACAGTGTAACTGGTGTCCTTGGATCTTTGGTGGAAAACAGAACCAATCTCGTGGAGAATAGTAGTATTAGAAAAAGAACTGCTGTTGAAAATTTTGAGCCTTATATTCCAAGGAAAAAGAGAAACACAGCTACGGAAACAGCTGCAAGGAATAGTAATGACGTTCTTGTTTCTGAGGATGACTGTTCAGGTAGTTTGTCAGGGGCTAAAGAAGAAAGCGTGTGTGATCTTAACAGAGCGGGGAATAAATCAACAAACTTTGTAACTAGGTCGGATACTACTTCAGTTCATCTTGAGGAGAAGCAGAAACAGTCTGTTATTAGTGATAATCAATGCGATAGTGGGTACTCAAGCCCAGGGTCGAATAGCTCTTGTTTGAGTCTGACAACACCTTCCACGAAGCAGGAGCCCAGCATGAAGGAGTTTCTTGAATCCTTAGACACCTTAGATTTACCGGACATTGTGAACTCTTCGAGATGTGAACCTGACACTAACAATGAACATTGTGGGACAAGTGAAAAGCTAGAGCCTGAAGTTGTCTTCAATGAACTTTTTGGAGAAATCTTTTCTGAGGAAGAATTTCAAACAAAGAAATCAGTGACCACAATTGACAGAATGATAAACAATGCCCCAGACATTGCGCCATCTACTTGTACATTGGAACCGTGTAATGATGGCGATATGCATGGTTTAGATTGTGCACCTGACCTTGACAAACTTCTTGCAGATATTTAATGATATTCTTTCATTTAATCATCCATCTTCCCTCATGACCAGCTTCCCAAACATCTAATTAAATCATTTCCAAGATCGGGTTTCATGAGTTTCTAACGTTACAAAGATACTCGTTTATAACTGGTGATTTTTCTGTGACTTTTTTATATTTATCCTGAGTCAATTTGTGCTTTTGTTTGCTGCATTTTAATGCCCGAGATACAGCTTGATAATGGCCTGTAAGGACTCCACCAAGTTACGTCTTGAGTAGAGTGCAAAACCAGTCATTTGTAATGTGAATTGTGCACTTGGAGGATCTGGCATCCCAATACAATTTTTTCTAGATTTAATTTTGAATAGCCCACTATACTCCGTAAACCAGTCCCCTGCTTCAACGGAATTACCTACGGTTAAGTCAAGTTTTTATAATCATTTTCATCTCATTTTCATTCTCATTTTGTATTCTTGCAATCCTTTTTATACCTACTACCAGCTACGCTGGTTTTCAGTATGAGGTGAAAATATGAAAATTTACACAAATTAAGAGGCTATCGTGTTAGTTAGAAATATTTTACTCTTAAAATTAGGTCAACTTTAGAGGAAGACAAAGTTTCACCTTAAAGTAAAGGGGTTAACCCGTGGTTTTTGACGATTTTTCGGCAGTTTGAAAAGTTTGCAAAAAAAGTTGAAAATGTGAAAATCTTTGAAAAATAATGGAGTTTGACGATGTTTTGAGTCATTTTACAGTAAGATCTGTGCGAATTTTTTCAGGTCAAAAATTTGATAAAAAGTAAAGGGGTTAGCGCAAGGTTTTTGACGATTTTTCGGCAGTTTGAAAAGTTTGCAAAAAAAGCTGAAAATGTCAAAATCTTTAAAAAATAAAGGAGTTTGACGATGTTTTGAATCATTTTACAGTAAAATTTGTGCAAATTTTAGAGGTCAAAAATTTGATAAAAAGTAAAGGGGTTAACCCATGGTTTTTGACGATTTTTCGGCAGTTTGAAAAGTTTGCAAAAAAAGTTGAAAATGTGAAAATCTTTAAAAAATAATGGAGTTTGACGATCTTTGGAGTCATTTTACAGTAAAATTTGTGCGAATTTTAGTGGTCAAAAATTTGATAAAAAGTAAAGTGGTTAACCCATGGTTCCTTACGATTTTTTTGACATTTTTTGAAAGTTTTAAAAATCAACTAAAAAATATCAAAAATGTCACTAAAAAGTAAAGGGGTTAACCCATAGTTTTTTGCGATTTTTTTGACATTTTTTGAAAGTTTTAAAAATAAATTTAAAAATGTCACTAAAAAGTAAAGGGGTTAACCCATGGTTTTTTCCGATTTTTTTGACATTTTTGAAAAGTTTTAAAAATCTACTAAAAAATGTCAAAAATTTCACTAAAAAGTAAAGGGGTTAACCCATGGTTTTTTGCGATATTTTTGACATTTTTTGAAACTTTCAAAAATCAACGAAAAAATGTCAAAAATTTCACTAATAAGTAAAGGGGTTAACCCATGGTTTTTTGCGATTTTTTTGACATTTTTCGAAAGTTTGAAAAATCAACCAAAAAATGTCAAAAATTTCACTAAAAAGTAAAGGGGTTAACCCATGGTTTTTTTTGATTTTTTTGACAACTTTTTGAAAGTTTTAAAAATCTACTAAAAAATGTCAAAAATTTCACTAAAAAGTAAAGGGGTTAACCCATGGTTTTTTGCGAT
>JBAHVQ010000413.1:507280-521017 GCA_036872915.1 Nanipora kamurai | reverse complement strand
AGTAAAGGGGTTAACCCATGGTTTTTTGCGATTTTTTTGACATTTTTTGAAAGTTTCAAAAATCAACTAAAAAATGTCAAAAATTTCCCTAAAAAGTAAAGGGGTTAACCCATGGTTTTTTTCGATTTTTTTGACATTTTTTGAAAGTTTTAAAAATCAACTAAAAAATGTCAAAAATTTCCCTAAAAAGTAAAGGGGTTAACCCATGGTTTTCTTCGATTTTTTTGACATTCTTTTTGAAGTTTGAAAAATCAAATAAAAAATGTCAAAAATTTCACTAAAAAGTAAAGGGGTTAACCCATGGTTTTTGGCGATTTTTTTGACATTTTTTGAAAGTTTTAAAAATCAACTAAAAAATGTCAAAAATTTCACAAAAAAGTAAAGGGGTTAACCCATGGTTTTTTGGGGTTTTTTTGACATTTTTTTAAAGTTTGAAAAATCAAATAAAAAATGTCAAAAATTTCACTAAAAAGTAAAGGGGTTAACCCATGGTTTTTGGCGATTTTTTTGATCTTTTTTGAAAGTTTGAAAAATCAACTAAAAAATGTCAAAAATTTCACTAAAAAGTAAAGGGGTTAACCGATGGTTTTTTGGGGTTTTTTTGACATTTTTTGAAAATTTATAAAATCAACTAAAAAATATCAAAAATTGCACTAAAATGTAAAGGGGTTAACCCATGGTTTTTGACGATTTTTCAATAATCTGGAAAGTTTTGGAAAAAGGTAAAAATGTGAAAATTTTTGAAAAATAACTGAGTTTGACGATGTTTGGTGTCATTTTAAAGTAAAGTTTGTACGAATTTTAGAGGTCAAAAATTTGATAAAAAGTAGAGGGGTTAACCCATGGTTTTTGATGATTTTTCAGCAAGCTGGAATGTTTGGAGAAAAGGTAAAAATGTGAAAATTTTTGAAAAATAACTGAGTTTGACGATGTTTGGAGTCATTTTAAAGTAAAGTTTGGGCGAATTTTAGAGGTCAAAAATTTGATAGAATGTAAAGGGGTTAAATCATGGTTTTTGACGATTTTTCGACTATTTTGAAAAATTTTTTGGAATAGAGAAAACTATGAAAGTTGACGAGGAATAATTGGGTTTGGAAGTGATTTGGATGCTTCTCGTGTCAGCAAATAGATGTTATTCTTTTTGTTGTCTTTTTTTAAAATCGCTTGCTGGGCACTTATATTCATTTTCAAATTAGGGTTAAATTTTGAGGGCTGAAAAAAGCAAAGACGAAAAAGCAAAATAACCGAATTTTTAAGCTAAAACGGTTCAAATAAACATAAAAGTTTGTTGATTTAGATAAATTTTAACTTTTTTACTTTATCTCGAAGCTCTGGGAATATTAAAGAAATTTTAAAAAACACCTCTCACTCACGTGAAAAGGTTAAAGAACACCTCCCACTCCGCTAAATTGTAACTTTTTTCAGCTTATTTCCAAAGCTCTAAATTGTTCGAAAAATTACCAAAAACCATAGGTTAACCCGTTTGCTTTTCGGTGAAAATTTCTGATCTCAAAAGCTGCGCCAACTCCTATCCTTGAAAGCCTGAAATTAACGCAAAATTCAGGCTAAATTTTAAATTTTCACCCCGTCTTGAAAGTTTGAAAATGGTCAAAGTGGAATATTTAGCCAAAAATTGTGGTGAAACGCCTCAAATTAACCCCTTCGCTTTTTCAAATTTTGCACCCTCTAAATGTTACCCTGATTTTACCCGAGAAGGATCCATATCACTACGAACCTCTATATTATGGCTAAACTCTTATATTTTAAACTGATCACAAAAGTTTGAAAAGAGTTGAAAAATCGTCAAAAACCATTGGTTAACCACAATTTTTGATGATTTTACGTCAAAAAGTCCAAATCTATAACGTATTTGAGACATTTTAGTAAAAATTAAGTGAAATTTAATGGTCGAAAAATTGCTCCAGAAATTAAAGAGTTAACCACTGGTTAATCCTCTCTCCTCCGCTGAGGTTTCCGCGGGGAACCGTCAAGACTCATGTAATGTTTGGTGGCGGAAGTAAAGAAAGAGGGGGTTAACCTGTTTTTAACGACTTTCCGAACATTTTGATACTTTCGAGATAAAATCAGAAAATTAAAATTTTAAACACATTAAACTAATTGAGAGGTCGAAAAATGTCACCACAAAAGTAAGGAGATAATTCTATACAGAGAGTTAAGGTAACTAAATCGCTTGGTGTAATGATAGATGAGACCCCAACATGGACTGAGCAAGTTAATTTTATTACCAGTAAAGTTAACAAGGGCCTCGATGTTCTAAAATGACTACGTAACTTTGTAAATCTAGAAGTATTGAAGCTTGTGTACGAAACCATAGTGCAACCGTACTTTGATTATTGTTCACAAATTTGGGGATGTCTTGGTATTACTCTCGCAGATAAATTACAAAGGCTGCAAAATAGAGCAACTCGAATAATGACAATGAGTGGATACGAACTCAGATCTGCCGACCTACAGAAAAAACTAGAATTACCAAACCTGGGTATAAGAAGGCACCAACAATTGTGCACTTTTATGTACAAAATTAGGATGGTATTATGCCTGATTCATTGCAAAATCTTTTTATAAAAACTGATCAGGTTTATGACTACCAAACAAGACACGTTGGAAACGCCTTTCTACCGCCAAAACCAAATACTAATTATCGAAAAAAAGCAATTAGTTATAGAGGAGCAGTGGCTTGGAATAACCTATCTAATGAAATTAAAAACTCTCAAACTATTCAATCTTTTAAACGTATGGTTAAGAAGTGTAAAATCTGACTTTTTAAGTATAAAATTTGTAGAGTAGAATTGTTAGTATAATTTTAGTTTTGTTTGTTTTTACATATTTAACTTATTGCACGGCCTATTGGAAGATCACTTATTTTTTTCCCTACCCGTAAATATTTTAACTCTAGTGAAATAGTACCGTGTCGAAATAAAGATCATTATCATTATTATTATTATCATAAGGGATTACATGTAACCGATGGTGTTTCTGATGATTTTTCGAGCATTTTCAAACTTTTAAAGTAAGCTCAAAAATTTAAAATTGATCCAAAATAATACAATATATAAGTTTATTCGAAGCGTTGGGTGGAGTCTGGTAAAAAATTCCACCGAAAAGCAGAGGAACCTACGGATTTTACCGATTTCTCGACCAGTTTGAAACTTTCGAGATAACGTCAGAAAGTTTAAATTTTGTTGAATTATATACTTTTAGGTTAATATTAAGTGTTTTGGCCAAAAAAAATTGTTTAGATTTAGAGGTCGAAAAGCTTTCCCAAAAGTAAAGATATTGACTTACTGTTCTTGGCTGAGTGAAACTTTCAATGTCAAAAATAAGAAAATTTTAAAGCCTAAAATGGCTCGAGTCTAGTATAGCTTACATCAAATGTTTGAAACTGGTCGAAGTACCTCTACTAACCATGGATTTTTTTACTGAATTTCGGGTAGAACGACCGAATTAAGCTGTAAAACACATTATTTTAACTAAATTTTCAATTTTTGAGCTGAAAGGTGGAGGAAAAGATAACTTTTGGTGGAGGAACGTTTTTCGATCGACGTTTTACGTTTTTTCGATCGACGTTTTACGACTTTGTCTAACAATTGTGTGATTTTTTTTTTGTTTTTTTTTAAGAGTCCCATCTGGAGCTCAGAGTTTTTCTGAGTCCATCGCGTTCTACAGTTTGATCAGCAAAAATTTCCTAAGACTTTAATTGTGTACTATCACGTAAACGCCTGGAGATATCCTTGGGCCACTGGCCGTATTAATCACTTTCACATGTTCAGTGGTAGTATGAAAATGATCAGTGTATGATTCAATCAATCTGTGTTTGACACCGTAGTTTTTCTCACATGATGGGCAAGATAGGATTGACAAGTACTTTGTCTTGGTCCTTCGTACGGCGTTGAGTTATCTTTTTCTCTTTCTTTTTGCAAGCTAAATGAAGACGAAGCAAACATGTCACCATGTCTTCAACAAACAGCAAACATGAACATAACACATATGATTAATTTTTTACCGTTCAAAGCTCTGTCATCGTTGCTTGCAAGCAAAACCTCTCAGCAACGTCCTTTCTAAACACATTGCACAGGGCGTCATATAGGTCGCGATAAGTCGCAGAACTACCAAGGGTTTGCTTCCATTGTGCCAACATTTTAATAGTTTTCTCGACCACTTGTCTTTCATCTATATCAATTATTACAACAGCAGGGTTCCCCAGTAATAGACGACCAAGCGGTTTCCACTCTGTCGGTATCTCTTTGGCTATTTCATGGAGTTCATCATCGGCAGGAGATCCTACTTGAAAAGGAGTTTGTTTAGAAAAACGGTCAATAATAAAACATCACTTTATCGCAATGCTAAACAACGTTATAAATAACAAACACAATGCTAATAGCAATAACTATAGGAATCTCTACGTGAGGATATTTATGGTTTAGATTTCCCACAAGCGACGGAAAATTAGTGTAAATTTTAAGAACATTTACCCCCGGAACTTTTATAAGTCTTTCCCCACAGAATTTTTCCACACAGAATTTTTCCCCATCAAACGGCTGAGTGGCAAAGGAAGGGCAAGGGTTTTATGGCTATGACTCCTCTACACTATCTGCGCTTCGAAGAGAAAAGGTTCTTTGTCTTCTCGTTCTCTTACATTATTTACGAGTTGAATTTAGTACAAGACAACGGATTTCTTTTGCTGCAAAATTTCCCACAAGTTCTCCATAAGAGTAATTTATAATACAAAGGCCAAATTTCCTTCTTGCATCAGCAGTAAGGGAGTATTCGTGGTTTAAATGTCTTCACTGAACAAAGGAATCAGGGGTGATTCATTATACTTAACAATCAACAATACATATAATAATCCTACTACTAGTAACGACAACAATAATAGTAGTAACAAGAACAACAACAACAAGACGAAAAAGACAAAGAAGAAGGAGAAAGAAAGAAGAAGAGAGAGAAAGGAGAAAGGGAGGAAGAAGAAGAAGAAAGAAGAAGAGAGAAAAAGAAAGAAAGACGAAGAAGAAGAAGAAAGAAGAAGACGAAAAAGATGAAGAAAAAGAAAGAAGAAGAGCATGAAGAGGTAGAAAGAAGAAAAGGAAGATGAAGCGTAAGATCAAGAACAAGGCCGGAAACGAGAACGAGGATGAGAACAACTGATAGTAATTGGGGTTCAAATGGGTAGGCACCACGAGCTTATGATGTATCCAAACTCAGGGTCATATGATATTTTGTCTGGCAGCTCGGCGAAACATTTATTAAATCCTGACACGATGCAAACTCTTCTTTATTTCCGAGCACACGTTTGAAAAATCTACTTGAGTGTACAGTTATAAACAACAGGTCTGAAGTAACCTTGTTTAAATTTTAATGGTTCCACAAATTCTTGAGCCTGTTCTCCATTTGGTTCTCCATCTATGGTTAAAAAAATAAGATAAAATGATAATGACGGGGAAAAAACTTAATACGATGCCGGCAAGATTTTCAAGCCAACGTCGCAGCTGAAACTCTGCTTCTGGAAAGTAAGAAAAAATTTGGCAATGAGACGTAGACCAAACATTCTCCTCGTCGACGGCAAGGTACTATCCAAAGCCTACGTTTGTAGTGATCTGTCGTATGAAGTGCAGATTACGTTAGTAACCTGGAAGTAAGGAAGAATGAAAGAGGAGAAGATAGGAAATATCAAAAACACAGCAGAGAAATATAAGGTAGAAGACATTGTCACATTTTTAAAATTTAGTTAAATATGCGTACCTATCTGGTTCATATTGCCTTCTATCATCCGATGAACAAACAATTTTCCGCAATTGTTTGTGATCTTTAGCGAACCAGTTCCATCATGATTGTGCTCATAGACAATTTTCAATGTCGCACAGCCCACGTGATTTTTCTCGACTTGCCTACAGATTTCCAAAGAATCCTCAACTACCTCGGAGTGACGGCAGCCATTGATGTTAATGTCGACCTTTACACTGAAATTCACTGAAGTCTCGCCTTCGACTGTCATAGAAAACGTCTGCATGAAAGATTTTGATACTTGATCGTACAGCAGTGGCTGGTGGTCAACCTTGCTTGGCAAGGTGGCGAAAGTAAATTGGACTAAATTGGTTGGATGAAACGCACCATAGCGATGCAGCCACTGTAGCACATTTTGCAGGTCTTCTCCAGAGATCCGACACAATTTATTCAGGGTTATTTCCTTTGAAGAAAGTCGGAAATATTTCACCCTGGCCGTCAGCAGTTCCCACTCTTTGTCGCACATACAAAGTAGTCTTAGCATGTTCATAACATCCAACGTTCTTTCCATTTCGTCGAGATCAACGTCTTCTTCAGCAAACTTCCATCGATTCTTTTCGCAAAGTGTTCTCAACACTTCACAAATCTGACACCAAACTTCGTTACACGGCAATATCTCCTCGATGGTTTTGGCAGCATCAGTAACAAGACCCCACATCCCCGTTGGTGGTTTCGTAACGTGGACTTTAAACAAATCCTTGACGATTTGAATAAGCCAAGGAACACAGCGAGATAAAAGTTGACAGAAACGTTGTGATTTCACGGGATCAACAGCTTGACTTCCTTCATCGGATGTAAGTGAATTCAATAGCTCATCAAGTCGCTGTAATGCAGACTCCGGATAGCTTTCGCGGACGTTTTCAAGAACTCTCCCCAGTGACAATCCCGCATTGGTGGCAACACGAATTGTCTCGTCAGAGTGGTAAAATTGCAGGAGACAATCACTGAATACTGACTGGCACATCTCAAGTCCAGTTTTCGCCATGGTTCTGAAGAAAAGCTCGTTTTCTTCCACTGGTCCATCTCGGTCACTTTTTTCGTTCCACTTTTCCTTGAAATCACTTAAATGACCAAGATGGAATTTTCCACGATCTGATACCAGAAGTGCTGGAAAAGAAAGCAAGAGATAAGAAACAAAAAGGCACTCGGTTTATGCTTTGCCAATTACATGACACAACACGACACGACACAAGACAAATCAACGAAAAGGAGAGAAGCGTAACGCACGGCAACGCAGAGTGAGGGAACGCAACACGCTTTACAACACAACAGAACAAAGCACTAAACGATTATCTCAAATTTAGTGTCCAACTGCTATGCAAGATACGATGAATAATACATGACACGGTACATAACAGCCCTTGTGAAAGTCATTGCGCACCTTCCTTTGGCACTTGAGCAAGAAAATCCTTTATGCTTGTTAGTTCGCCGTTCTCGGCTTTTCTCTCCCAACATTCAGTCATTCGCTTCAGCTGTTTTTCTTCGTCACCCGAGGCCTGTTCCACGATCCCTATGACCTCCATATCGTCTAGACCGACAACTTTGGCAATTTGGATCATGTTTGTGTACGTCAGGTTGTCAAGTTTGAGAACGTCTTGGACATATCTAGTTGGCTCTGTGGAGATGAAATATGGAATTAAGACCACATGCCACGCACACAACTGTCTACCCTATCCACCTACCTAGCTTTCTACCTTTCTACTGACCCACCGACCGTCCTTTACATCAGTACAGCTCTTTAATAACCCGCAATTTCACCTATCCACCAACCCTTCTACCGATTTAGTTTTCTATCCACCTCTTCATCTGTGAAACTTATCACCTTTCTACCTCTCCACCTACCCTTTCCGCTTACCCTCTCTGCCAACCCACCTCTCCAACAACCAACTTATCTAGCTACCCACCTCTTCACTTACCCAGTTCTCTAGCTACTCAACTCTTCATCTCCCAAACCTACCCACCTCTCCTCTCCACTTACCTATCTCTCTATCTCTCCTTTTATCCACTTACCCTCCTTTCCACCGACCTCCATCTTTACCAACCCACCTCTCCACCACCTCCCCCAACTTCTCTACCTGCCTGCCCGCCTGTCTACCTTGACAGCCAGCCTGCTGGCCTGCCTGCCTGCATGTCCACATACCATGTTCCCAGAACTGAAATTGATAAACTTGACCAGCGGATCTCTTCAACGTCACTGTTCCACTTAACGGTCCTTGCGCCACAGCTGAGTCCAGTCTCCATTTGCCGACCTCCTCACCACCAAAACAACACTGAACGACGAAGGTTTTGTCAGGCGAACTAGCAAGCAGATTGGGTGAACCGTTCAGAGAAATCGTCAGGGGCTCGTTGGGAAGAATGTATTCCCTTCGACTTCCGAACATCACACGAAAACCTTCATCCTCTTTCAGGCGATGACAGACAGAGAACTTTTCGACGCAAGAACTTGAATAAAACGACTCACGTAGCATAACTAAGCGTACATCAACGAAATTGGAAGAATCTATGTCACGGCGAGCCAAGATTAAAAACCGAAATAACGTCGCTTGAAAGTTAAAGTAACTAAGAAGTATTTCCTTGGCAAGCGGAGCTGTATTTTTAAGAGCCATCAAATACGAGAAATGATTGATTGTCGCTTTGATTTTTGTAGAATCCTTGAACGGGAGGACAGGAGAAGAACTAGTGATGTCTGTCCAAACCAGATGATTCCTGCTCTCCTCGAGACAACCATGGAAAACACTGTGTTGTTCGCTGCGATGAAGATTCTCCCGCAATGTGACCTTGACTGTGACTGATTCGCGAAAGCTTTTACCGTTCGGGCTCAGCTGGTGAACATGACCAAGAATCTTAACATCCTCGTAAAGATCATTGTCAATCATTGGTCGGTAAAACTGGACAGGATCAACACAGCGCATTCTGAGAATGGTAGAATCTTGTAAAGCATTAGGAGGTACCTCGAGACAGGCGTCGTATACCTCAAGAACTCCTCCCTGGCTGTCCACACGTTTGCAAACCCATAAGGCTGATTTAACTATTAAAACAAAACAACACAGTGAGTTAAACTGAAATATTTGGAGCGGTAGACCCCTAGATGAGCCATTACTAGATTTCATACCATGCGGAAAACTGGCGTCAACGGATAATTCGAAATCAAGATACAAAGTATGTGGCCTTAACTTAGACATGGCTTAGCTTAGTGCTCAAGTTCGGGAAATGGTAAACAGCAAAAGACGATAGCGTGGTCGCGGCACGTTAGAGTCCAAATCATCGACTGTCAAACTCATTCAAGTTTTGAAATAGCTGATCGTTTGGAGGTTGGAACTGGTATCGATTAAAAGTATCTGAAATCTGCGGGCAACCCCCTCCCACTTCTTTTCGTTTCAAGACGAATTAGATTTTAAATTGGTGAGCGTCCTAAACCAGAAAACAGTTCAGAAAGAAACAAAGAAATACAAACAAAAACGCAATTAACGCAATTATGGTTGTCGACAAGTCTCTGCTGGACAAAGCACAGTTTAATAGCTTAGGCCAAGACATTAACGAGTACGTTTGGATACAGACAGTCAGCTATACCCACCTTTTGAAGACGTAATGTCGTCTGTCATTATGGGATCACAAGGACTATTGAGATTGTCAGTTGAACTAAAATATTCATCTTCAGTTGTATCTGCAGGGAGAAGTTTAATAAGTAGAGAAGTCTAAATTGTTTTACAGTTACTAGGTCAAAAACTTTATCTCTAACAATGGTAACGATGGCAACGAACGTCACGGATTGAACGTCATGGCTAAAGGCTGGGGTGAGAGAAACGCACGCGAAAGAGCGGTAGGCAGGTAGGCAGGCAGGCAGCTGCCTGACGTATGGGGGCAGGCAGAGGGAAAGGACGACAAGCAGGGATACAGAAATGGACGGGCAGGAAGGCGCTGTACAAAATGACGTAAAGAACAAGGGAATAGGTAGACAAACAGGAAGACAGATACAGACAGAAAGACGGGCCGACAGACAGACAGGCAGGTGGACAAGCAGTAAGGTAGTCAGACAGACAGACACACAGATGACATATCCAGTGAAAGAGACAAAATGATGATTGGATATTACCAATAACAAAGACGAGCTAAAACCATATTTGTTCACATACCAGAGTTAGATAAACCTGGAGACATTGAGCTATGGTATTCCAAGGATTCCTCGTTCATGCTACTGTTGTCGTCTTTAACCTCCAAGTTATTAGCATCGTATTCATCATAAGACAACTCCATTCCACTGTCATCTAGAAAGTTCAACATAATACAGAAGAACTGATAATTTACAAACTTTCAGTTAGAAACGATATGCTTAAAAGGATACGGTAGTAAACTGCCCAAGGACGGAGGTTGAAGTAAGCTTTCCATTTAACGAAATCAAATAAGGCATGGTATTAATGAATGACAACGTTCGAGAAACTTTTGGGGATGAGGAAGTTAACTCCTGCATACAGTATTACTGATTTTTCCAGCGTCGGCTGGAAACAATTATAGGTGAGAGTCTGCATTGAATAAAAAATTACTCAACCAAGAATTTTTAACATTACAATTCGTTTGCCTTCACATGAATTTCAAGTTGTTAGTCCTTTGAGGCCTGCTGGAGTTTCGCCTTTGGAGAGTAAGACATACTGGCGGTAGCCAGAGTAAAATTAATAAAGACGAGAAATGCCGTCGTAAGATGTCAAAGTGCTTGAAGTAATTTCCTGACTTTCAGGTTATCTCTGTTCGGTCGTTCAGGTTCTTACCAAATTCAAATGCACGATGCCTGAGCAGTTTGGCCGCAGACGGTCTGGAACGAGCCTCGACATGAAAAGCTTGGGCGAACATTTCTTGAACTGGTTCACTGCAAAGTGGTAACTGTGGAGGTCTTTTAGCCGATCCAATCTAGAAATATGATAGAACAATCCTACGACTAGGGAAAACTTTTTAAGAGTTAAAAGGTTGCGGGAGCATGTTACAAAACAAGATAATAAAACGACCTTTCATTCTCTTTCAAACAATTTATGATATAGATCAAGAATGTACCTGCAGGTCCTAGTTTGTCATGATCTCTTTATCATGTCACAACTCGAATGTCATTGAGTTGTACTACCCTTAATCTATAACCTAATTGTTAGTATTAAAACTACAATATTAGAAACAATATTATTAAAATTCAGCACTTGCAATAGATGAAAACTACCGTTATTAATTTGTGAATACTAAAACAAGGAAGGTGATTGGAAGGGAAGATATGGCGGACTCCGTGTTTCCAATTCTTGCTTCCATTTTATACCCACATTTGTTGGCAATGAGCCGACGTGCTGCCTACTTATAACTTAAAACAGCAAGCATTGTTCTACGAACTACGTACAACAAACAGAAGTTCTCCCTGCTCATGACGATATTCAGCCCACGGAGGTTCCCCAGTCAGCATTTGTATGAGAAAGCACATGGCACTCCAGATATCTGCACTGGGCGTCGGATACTCTGAACGACACATCTAGGACAAAGGATGGAGAAGGAACTAAATTGACTCATATTGCAATACAAGGTGTTCTCTCATGTCGGAGATGTTATGTGAACGGTGACTGTTGAAGTACTCAGAGTTAAATATATGAAAGAACTGGCGGTTGATACATTGAATGTGCAATGTTTTTACTTATAGAAATGGCAGAAATCTTCGAAGTAACTAATGCAGCGATGTTATCATATCAAACTCGCATATGTATGTCGGTGAAACGACATCTCAGAATTTGCTAGTTTCCATAGACTTAGAAAACTGTCAAAAAGTACATGTTGTGTGTATGAACGATTGGGGTGCTAGTGATTGCGTGTACGTGTGGGTGAGTGCGTAAATGTAAAATTGGGATAAGAAATCCATGGTCAATGTCATCATGCAAAGCAACAAATTTAATTTACCTCCGGCGCCATAAAGGCTAAGGTACCAGCTAATCTGGGATTCCCTCCAACTTCAATGGAACGTAGATTTACACAGGATCCAAAATCTGCGAGCTTGACATGCACACCCGTATCATCTACGAGAACATTGGCACCTACGAAATATCATTTCAGTAGAGGAAAGACATTCTACGAACGGCATTAACGCCTTCCTGTCTGTAGGTCAACAGTGACCTACGGAGACTTTAGTATTTTACTCTGGCTAACACCACAGGATTTTGCTCGTCAAGGGGAAAGTCCTCCCACAGGGAAGAGTTAAATCATCAATACTGACAATTAAGTGAGATTTTCAAGTTAGCGTGCTCCTAAAACAGTTTTCCAGCCAATGAGAGTGACCGGATTGATAAAATAGTCCCAATCTTGAAACAATTTAAAATTCACTGTATCTGCAAATAAGAACGGTTACCATGAACTCAGACTGCTATTGCCGCGTAACATTTCCTTCGCTTTCCTTAACTCTATTTGGTCCAAAACCATAGATATAGGACTTCAGTGAAGTATTTGAACTTTTGCTGTTGTTACAAGCTTCTTGTTTAAATTTCGGCTTGAAATTGAGTTTCGGAAGAAATTTTAGAATTTACGCAAAAACGAAAGGAGAGAAATGCGCTTTTTGCACGTGTTACTACTCACGGTTCGTCCCTAGGCAACGAACCGTGATCAAAGATTCAGAAAGATTTTGTTGCCTATTTTATCATTTTCCTCAGACTATCATGAACCGCCAACGACCGCCACCCTTACAGGTTTTTTTATATAAGGAAAAGATGCAAAACTAGTTTCAACTAGTAACCTACGGAGCATGTGAGATGCTCGATCAAATGTCAACGAGGTACATTTTACTTTAATACTTTAATACAATACTCCTATAAACAGTATACACTACAGAGGTAGATAATATTATAAAGTAAGTAGTATATATTAAAATAATAAATAAACTATAGAGATAGTAGTAATATAAAATATTAAAATACTGAATTGCTAGAATTAAGAATATTAGCGCATCTTTAAGGCGCTAACAAATAAAATCTTTGAAAATAGATTTTGATTCGCACCAGCTGTGTCGTCATTCCGATAATTTACGAATTTTAATGAGTGTAGGGCCAGGAAATTCATTTCTTCTGCGCAACTGGATGTCCATATATCTTCTGTGATACTTCAAGCTTACTCATACATGATCCCTGGTGCGCAACATTTATAAAATTTAAGAGTAGGAAACTTTACCTTTGACATCACAATGTACGATGAAGTTCTCGTGCATGTACTCCAGACCACATAAAACTTCATGCAGCAATAGTAGAGCGTTTTTTTCTTTTAACGGGCCATTCTCGGCCAAGTATTCACTCACAGAACCACCTGTAAAAAGTCGTATTCATCTCTTTCATATAAATTTAGCTAGAATAAACAAAAAATTTTGACTAAAACAATAAATTCCAGAATTTTTTGTCCCGCTCCCGATAAACAGTCCAGAAATGAAGAGAAGAAGTTTCGGAACTATTTGTAACCTAACACTATCTTACCGTTCATATACTCCATGAATATTAAGACACGTTCCTTCTGCTCAATTGCTCCATAAAGCTCAACAATGTTAGGATGCTTTCCGCTTAGTCGTTTCCAGATATTAACTTCCGCTATATCAAAACCTGATTTACGTAACTAAAAGAGAAAAAAATCTTTTCAACGAACAACCAAGAAAAGCAAGTAAGGAGCAATGGAGAGAAGGATGACAGGGATGGATGGATGGAAGGAAGAGAGAAGGAAAGAATGAAGGAAGGAAAGAAAAATGCCAGGAAGGATGGAATAAAGAAGGAAGCAAGGTCAGAAGGAAAAAAGGACAGAAGGAGGTAAGTTAGGAAAGAAATAAGGAACGAGGGAAGCAAGGAAGGAAAGAAGGTAGGAAGGAAGTAAGGAAGGAAAGAAGGTAGGAAGGAAGTAAGGAAGGAAAGAAGGTAGGAAGGAAGTAAGGAAGGAAAGAAGGTAGGA
>JBAHVQ010000413.1:473406-490133 GCA_036872915.1 Nanipora kamurai | reverse complement strand
AGTTTCAAGATGTTAATTTTCGGATTATGTTTTATACTTTACTTTTTAAAATTGTCGGCTGGTTATGGTTTTTAGTATAAATAAACAAGTAAACAAACAATGCCTGTTACAATAAGCGTGAAATGACATAGATTATAACAGTATGAACGGCATAAAGGACGCAATTCCCTGGTTAAAAATAAAACCAGCTACTCTTTATGATACTTTAGCTTTACTTTGTCATAATCTTACCACCAACACGCCCAACGAACGTTCGTCAAGCTCGTTATCTCAGTGAAACGATTTCTGAGCCCTGGACGTGAATCGAACCCGCAACCTCTATATCACCAGCGAGACACTGGTCATATAATTGAGCTATTGTGCCATCTACGCGGACGCCACGATATGATAAGGTTGTGGGTTCGATTCCCGTCTAGGTTCAGTATTCGTTTTTCTGAGATAACGAGCTTGACGAAAGTTCGCTAGTCGTCTGATACATACCAAGCTCCCACATGAACAGCATTAGTGTTCTGCATTCAGTATATATCTAAATCTTACCGCACGCTCACTATCCACATCAGCCATTTCCAAAAAGCTGTAATCTACGATAAACAGCTTGGAGGCCTCCATGGCTGCTGCTAGGCTCATTCCCTCCAGGAATGGTTCGACCACACTTGAAGAAACACGAAACCTACAGGACAATTAGAAACAGACACAAGTACAAGAAATAAGACCCTGCTTCGTTAGATTAACACGAGTTGGGAAATGTAGACGCAAAGAGTGATTTGAGCAGCACGTTTTTATTTCTCATCGGTTGAAGAATAAGGAGGCAAACTACCCCAAAGACACAAAGTTCAAATAACTTTATAACAATGACTCAACGGAGCAAATGTCATAGCTTGGTGTGGATATGATTGAAATGCACAGGCAGTTATCATCATTATCTCCATCAGCGTTAATACCATAATTATCATCATCACCATCATCATCATCATCACCATCACCATCACCATCACCATCATCATCACCATCACCATCATCATCATCATCACCATCACCACCATCATCATCATCACCATCACCACCATCATCATCATCATCATCACCACCATCATCATCATCATCATCATCATCATCACCATCACCATCATCATCACCATCACCATCATCATCATCATCACCATCACCACCATCATCATCATCATCATCACCACCATCATCATCATCATCACCATCATCATCATCATCATCACCACCATCATCATCATCATCATCACCACCATCATCATCATCATCATCACCACCATCATCATTATAGTACAAAAATGAAACACATGCTGTTTTAAGCACATTTCTCAAGTAAACACAAAACCGACGAAACTCACCCTGGCGGAATTTCTTCACAAAGCCGCAACACCGTTGGATTGCATCCAGCCACGCGTTGACGTCCAAAGTAAACATCATCCATCCAGAAATTCTTGGACTATGTCAAAAATTAATGGAAAGACAAAGCTGATTTGCATAGACGCAATAGAATTTCGCAGAATTATAACAACGCCTACCATTGGCTCGCCCAATTTTCGGTATACCACATCGAACTCATGAAAATCCTTCCAAGGTGTTTTCTCAAAATTGACCAAATTACATCTGGCATATAGCTTATCCTTTCGTAGACATATGTCCCACTAAAATAAGAGCATTAGAACAAAGATATTAGAAGAATTGTTGAATTCAATAGAAAAACAGGAAGAAAGAGAAGGAGGTCAGAGTGAAAGGAAGCAAGGGAGTACAATTCAGATGAAAAGCAGCGAATAGGAAAATAAGGGGTAGAAACAGGAATTGAACGCATTGGAACATGTACGAGAGAAAAAAATAGCAAGGAGAGGGAAAATAAGTGAACAGCGGAAACAAGAAAAAATTAAAGAGAATTCACGAGTGATTGCATAAACGAGAGAAAACACACCTTGAAGTTGGTGCTAAAAACCTCATTCTTTGGGAATTTCTTCAGCTAGTTTCAGGTAAACAACAAAAGTAAACAAGGTGAATAAATACAAAAGAAAGCTGTACGAAAACGTCTTAGTCGTGTTGGGATTTGTCAACTTTAATCAGTTATAGTACGAAGTAAAACGAAAAACGGGGGAGTATTTAAGGATATTATATGGGAGTTTAAGATCTACGAAAGACGAACGACAAGCGGCCGGCGAAGAAAAAATTCGTTTTGAATGGGAGATAATAAGAATAGAGCGTTCTCACGTTATACTGAAATGTAGAATAACCATCATGACTTTGAAACACAAGGTGACGAGTGGCCGAAGAAACTCTAAAAACAAAAAACAACTCTGCCGTTTGCGGAGGTCACGAACGAAAATTTTACTGCGCCGGTCTGTAATATAGTTCAACATTTGAAAAGTATATTGTCTAAACGATATTAATAAAGATGTAACTAAATATTCTCACTTACTCTTGGCGGCAATCCCGAAATTCCCTGACAATATCGATACTTTGCTCGCTTTGAAAACAATTCGGCATCCCGTTGAAAAGAGTCTTCGTCAAACTGTGGCAAGGAAGAGTCGTAGCGTTTCAGCACCACTGGTTTCTGATTTCGTATCCACCTGTTGCAGGGGAAAATCAGCCGTTCTCCCGGTCCCTTGAGTTTATGATAGCGAATCTCAATTTTTTCCACATACCACTCGACAAAGTTCTGTTTCGTTTCGAACCGAGACAATTTAATTTTCTTCACAGGACCAAAATTCTCCGGCAATTTCGTTATTCTGAATACGTCAGTGTGACCTTTCTTGAAAACAGTCAAGGAACAGCCTTCCAGGATTAGTTCTTCAGATTCTCGTCCGAATTCGTCGGTAAGCTGTATGCATACACAGTTATGTAGACCGACACTGGTAGTATCACCGGTTTTTATAGTAATAATGATACATGGAGGGAAAAGGCACTCAAAACAATCGTTTGTAGCTCCTATTACATTTCCCATCACAGTTGTCTTAAGTTACATACCTTCGTCAATAAAGAGCGAGAATAGAGCAGATACTGCTTTGAAACAAAGACAGCCGTTCATGATTAGTTTCGGCCATGCTTTCTAACAACTGGTGAGATCTCTCTTTTCTGGCCATAGCGCATATGGACTCGTACCAACGGTGACATTGGAATTGTTAGGGAACGTTTAAGACTTACAGACACTGTGAAGCAACTTACTAAATACGCGTTCTTTCAGTATGATTGTATTTGGTCGTCTACTAAGATAACACTCATTACAGCAACAGGTGGCCATACGAACAACGAATGACGGAAGCCCGGGTGCAACAGGTATTGCAATGGAGCGATTACATGTAATTAGCTAAACTACAGAACAGTTGCTGTGGAATGAAATGCGATAAGTGGCATCAATTGTGCAATGCATGTAACTGTTTTTGTGTTAATTTCCAATTTTATATCACTAATTCGCGGATTCTATTAACTTGCGATCCTACAATTTTGCACCGTTGATTGTAAATTAAACGCAATAAGCCAATCCTAATTCCCATTCTTTTACATATTGACTAAATTAATACTGTAAACTTTTAACTTTTATTGTATTTTGACAAAATATATACGAAAATAGTTAACAATGTCTCGTTTTCTACAACCAATAGTATACAAAGAAATAGAAAGAAGGTTGCGAGGAGGAATCCTTAGGAAGGGGTGAGGTATTGCCAGAACAGCTGGTTAGCTGGGCGCTAAATAAAGTGATTATGAAGTCATTAATGTTTTTCAAATTGTTTTACTTCCCAAACATACACATACATTCTCTCTCTCTCTGTCTCTTCCAAATTTTGTAAATAATAATTATCTTGGTTTAAGCAAGTATAGTCATGGCTTTCTTATACAACAATTTTCTTTAAATTGTAGAAATTCCATATTTGTAATAAATTCGAAATATTACTATTTAAACATTCTCTCTTGTTTTTTGGCTCATATCTTGAGTTTTACAAGATGATTATATTCGGAATATGTTTTGTTTTATACTTTTTCAAATTATCGGCTGGCTATGGTTTTTTTTATAGAAGTGTTGAGGAACTTGCTTTTGAGAAGAAAGGCGGCGAAAGACATCGACACCTTTAAAGCGGTCAGTTATTGAAAAGCCAAAGCCGCCAAAGAATTGGAAGCGACAGAGCAACACATATCGGGCCAAAGTTACTTTATTCTGAATTACATTCTAGTTTAACATTAACTTTTTTGGGTTTCTGTTATTGAATGAGAAGTAGGATTATACAGGGTCAGGCATCAGAGACAGATCAACAGATCACGAGATGAAGTGTCCGTTGTCCTTATTAGAGAGTGTACGTATCATGGAGGTAATTTGTGAAGCAAATGAGTGTTTTCCGGAACCAAGCGAGATTTCCATAAATGTAATAGAGAGGTGTCCGTACCGAGAGGTTCGAGTTTATTTTCTATGAACTTTAAGGTTTCGTCTCTTAGTGGAAATCTTCCATTCATACAAGTTACTTTTGTTATCTAAAAACAGATGTCTGCCAAATCACCGCCACTTAATCTCTGGTTCTGTTTTCCGAATTTAGCTTTGAGATCATTGATAGTGTCAACTGACATAGGTATCACTTTCGCTTTACCTGTTACATTTACAGTTATTTAGCTTTCAGCATAAATATGCTAACCTTGTATTCCTATAAAAATAAAACGCACAAAATAACATATGCAACTGAAAGTATGCCAGCAAACAGTTTTATCCCTGATGTAACAAGAGTATGCACGGCGACATCGGTAAAACAATTTCGAATTCGATAATTTTATCGAATTCACATGGTAAACATCTGGGCTCGGTTGCAACAAATCCCGAAACGTTTTTCCTTCTGCACGCACGCAATAATCACTTCCCAGCTTGATGTGGTCGCAGTAGGTTTGTAATACGTCTGTAAACAAGCTGTAACAAGTGTTCCTTCGTCAAGATGCTACAAGCATGTTGTACCAACTTGTTGTCTTGAAGAGGAAGATAAGTGATATCAGACTCAGTTGTGGGGAAACATGCAGTCGCCAACCATGTTACAAGTCTCCAACAACCCGTTCCAGACTTGTCAACAAATAGACACATGCTATGTAAAGACATCTATCTCGATAACGACTTGAGGAACAGCATTATAACAACCAGAAGTTGCATTTTACGCGTGTCGTTAACCAAAGACCGCGGATTATAATTCAAGCTTCGAATGTTCACATCAAAGACAAATAACGAAAAGCCGATGTCTTTCACTCCCAATTAAAACGTCGTCCAACATTTTAAAACGTTGATGAAACATGTGCGATAACAAGAGAAGTGATGCTAGACGATGTTTGATGAAATGTTTTACACAAGTGAAACTTCGTCCACCATCATCAATTACCTGATGCAGTATCTTAAAACATGACAAATCGAGCTTGACATGCTGTTCGAAACTCGTAATATTTGGAACTTAAACTTATAATCAGGAATCGAAAAGATAGATGAAATCAACACGGACCTTCAGAGATGTTTATTTACCGTTCGCATTCACTTATCATCTATACTATTTTTGTAACACTATGGCGGGAAGGGATTCCGTCCGATAATACTTTCTTGACCTCTGTTTAACCTTGTATGTCATCGAATGTACGTTGTGAACTCAATGTCCGTCGCTGTGATGATGTTGTGTGTGTAGGGACCAAATGTCAGTTGATAGCTCTGGCAAAATCTGTTCGTTCTCTGATCTGTATCTGGTTTGTGTGCCTGTGATAAGACGATATTTCGAGCTATTTCCTAGGCCTATGCCATTTGCTAGGTATCTTTACATTACACTTTCCGCCGGCTAATTTTCGATTGTTGGTGTTTGAAACTTATATGACAATATAAAATTAGTCAGAAGTCAATTCACAGGCTTCATAACTTGACTTTCATGTATAAAAAGCCTTGGTTGATATTTATAGGGATGTTCCACGCCCTATTCCGAGAAATTTGGGTGGGCGGCTAGTCTTGGTGGCCATGTGTACCCAAGCAGAATCACCTAACCTTTTGACTAGTTGGAGGTCTTTGTGAACCGTATTGTTGAAAATAATAACGAATACCTAAATACTAATATTATAAGGTTTCCAGGCTCAAATCCTACATGAATTTGAAAAAAAAATGTTCGCTCTCGCTTTCAATACCATGCACTTCCCAAGCAATACTGCTCAAAGCTTGTAATATTGTAAACTAAAATAGACCAAACGATGAAGGGCGCATATTGCCAACCAATATCAAAAACACATTTTTTTAAAGATAAAAACATACTTTATTTTCGTATAACTACACTAAGTAACTCATACACCTTATGGTTCAAGAAAACACCAGGCACACAAACCCGTCACTAGAATACCAATCACAAGTCTTACTGTTTACAACAATGTTACGAAAAGCTGTAGTGTCAAACGAAACATACGAGATTGTCATTGCCAGCAGTGCCTAGATGGTTGCAGAAGCGATCACTTCAGTCAGGCATACGGCAGAATGAAAATGAAAAAACGTGCACAACGGTACAGAAAGCTGCGTTATGACAAACCAATAAATCCTTCCGAAATATTGATCGCCAACAAAGTCAAACGTGTGGCTGCTTCGAAAGGTGTAGGTTCTCAAGGCCCAGAAACCGCAACTCACAATCATGGTGAACGAACCGATCTGTCGGATTTTCGCCGCGGCTGAAATTTCATTCCTATCCCAAGTTGCTGGCAGCCTACGCGAGTAAGCCATCACAAGAAACACGGTTAACATTCCTGTGGTCAGTACCTCACAGAGTGATGTAATTCCAAGACCGAGTGTTAAACAGTCATATGTCTGGAAGAACTCCTTGCAAGCAGCATAAATCGTGAATAAATCAAAGACTAGAAAACCAACCCAGGAAGTGCATAGCAGGATAATATCGACTCTGATCGGCTTTGATCGACTTGCAGGTTGTGGTCTGTGGTTGCTTTCGTCGACTTCGGTTGGCTCTAGGTCTAGAACATACGAAGATTTCAGCTGCTTCAAGCCGTAACAACTGCAAATGAAAAGCAAGATATATAGTAGAAGCTTAGCCCCGTCAACAATCATGATCCTACTATCATCCATATCAACAGAAGCATTGACAGCCATTACACCAAGCAAAGGCAGGCAGAACAAACCCAAGATAAAACCAGCTCGAAAGATCTGCCAATCCTTCTTGTTCGTAGCCCCGTACTCCCCCGCATTGCACGTCCCCATTTCCAGCCACAGGTGCAAGAGAAGAGCAGAGGCAAGCAGTGAGTATTCCATTGTCAAGGTGTACATAAAAGGCTTCATGCCAGACTGAAATTCATGTAATTCTCTCGACGGTTGACTTGTGACGTTGCTGGAACACAAATCGTTAGGCAATCCGTAGTAATAATGCGTAAACCAATTTTCTTTCTCCAATACTGGACTGTTCACAGCGCCAGCAAAAAAATATATCGCCCATATTGTCAGATTAACTGCCAGGGTGAACATAGTGAAGGCATTTCCAAATAACATTTTCCGTTCGCGGTTCTTAGAAAGCGTATAAAATACGTACATTTGTGAAAACATGAACGCCATTTCGAAGAATGGATAGACGAGGTAGCTGATGTCAAGTTTGGCGACATGTCGTTGGCATTTTACAAAGTCTAAAACAGTGACCATTTGAAAGACCGAACTACCGACACCAAACAATGCCAGACCGTTCAGAAGATGGCTTGGGATTAACGAACCGCTTTCTTTGTCGACAGTTTCGCTGCTGTATCGGTTTCCCAACTTGTCGCAGGCCAACCAAATAATGAATATACCAATGAGAACCATGGTATAGCAATTCACAACACGTGGGGTAATTTCCATGCCGTTTCGATCTGAGCTCAAGTTTGAGCTGATTACCAATGTCATTCCTAACACAAGCAGCAGCATGAACAAGACAACACTAAGATATCGCTCGGTAGATGAACTTATTTCAACGAAAAATTGTGCAACAGGCGTTTGAGTTTCTGTAACTGGATTCTCAATCATGCGGCGCGAGCCATAATTTGGTCTGCCTCTGCCGTTTGGTAACAATTCTTGCCTTTCGTCCGCGCTGCCTTCTTCGTTTGTTGTGCTCGTTACACTTCGTTGAACAGATGAGTCACCTGTCCTTTTACAGCTCCTCGGAGGCCGACTTTTCCATTCGGTTTCGAGTGCTTCTCGGCTTGTAGAGGTATCTGACGAGCTTATGCTGTACTGCCTCTTCGAGCGCCTCTTTCTCTTTACGCTGTAGAATTTAACTTCATTGGCGTAAGCGGCGTCCTCGTCTCTGGTAGAGGAATGATCTTTGCTAAACGGTGCAGGGAAATCCCTGGAACTTCTGTGCTCCTTTCTGGCGAAAGGGTTGTGTGCCATTTGTTTACATGAGTGGTTCCAGCAAGGTTAACGTTCGGTAAGCGTTCTTGTATGGACACCAAGACGATTTGTAACTTGAACTGAACAGACGATTAAAATTCACCAGTTACACAAATTTCGAAAACAGGAAGTGATATTGTACAAACTCTCGATTTTCTCAGTTCTAGCTTCTTCCAGACTACGTAATGAGAAAATGGAGACCAGATACCAAGAATTAAATTCTTGACGCCGGAAATCGGTGTCAAGTTTCAGGTAAAAATACAACCGAAACTAGTGTGCAGTCTTGTGCATCGCTGGCTTACAGACTAAACATTTCTGGTCAATCATTCTTTGTGTCTAGTTTAACTAAAGACAAAGTCACGAATATGACTGATTCTTCCACGGGTTTGATTGAAGACGACGAAAACACCGTAGGAGACGGTGAAATGATCGAGCAACAAGCGGAAGCAAACGAGGATATGAATAGTACGACAGCATGTGGCTGTGACACGAGCACGAGAAAATTCGCAAGTCTGGCTTGGATGGCGGTATGTTTCTTACTCGGAGTGGTATTCCTTGTTGCAGGGAAAGTGCGTACAGATAGAAAAGCGGCCAGTTTTGGCGAAGAGCAAGTGTATCTCTATCTAACCATCATGTTAACCGTAGCAATCTTGTGGATGGGTATTTCAATGCTCTCCAGACTCATTCCCAAAGCATCGAAAGCTATCCAGTCGAAAAATATTTCAACGCTCTCGAAACTCATTCCCGTTGGCTTTTACGAAAGATGGTTAAAGAAACACGAAGAGCCTGCAAAGCAACTAATTCCTACACGTCTTTTGGTAGGTGTCATGTTCTTCGGCCTTGGCAGTTCGTTCATGACAATGGTAGAATTTCTAGAGTACGCTACCGGGTCTGAGTGTCCACCTCGAGATCCGACAAAATCATGCTATTACTTCGTAAGGACAGTCTTCATCTACATGCAGCTGTACTTTTTTTACAAGCTCTCGGATCGTTCGAGGCCAAAAACCTTGCTTTGCAGCCATTTCCTAATCATGCACCTTATCGCGGTGAATCTTGCGACGTGGATTGTTTCGTTTGTGCACGATTCAGCAAGCGAACTGCGCGAAAATCCACCAGATGATGCAAACTCAAACAAACTGAAAGGACTGGACCAGTTCATGGCACACCACTGGGGTGTTCTATTGGCTAACAAAACAAACATAACATCTGAATGTCGGAAAACAGAGGAAGATCTCAAGTCAACAGCTGAAAAAATGGAACCGTATTTCTACACCTTTACCATGGAATATTGCTTGATATCTGCCGGGTTATTGTTAAACGTCTGGCTTTCTCTTCGCGGAGGTGTAACGGAAGAATCTAGAGTTCACGAAGGAGAAAGAGACATCGATACTGACTTGAGTTCGGCTGAAGGGCGTCTTATGCATGAAGACTGGGAGGTGTTAAAAATCGATGATGGTATCCAAGAAGTTGGCACTCTCTGGCGTTTTGGATTCATTTTTGGACTCGTCTACGTCCCAGCATTTGCTGCAATTATATTCAATATTATGTTTACGGACACGAAAGAGGAAGACAAGTTAATCTACGTCGGATTTCAGTGGTTCTTCTTCGCATCTATTTTGGTTGCGTCCGTGTTTGGCTCTCGGCAGTTAGAGAAGCAAAAAAAAGGTAAAATCCACGGTAAAGTCGATTTAAACTTGCTCGGTGTGGCGTTGGCGGGAGTATTTTTCCTCGACATGTTTATAATCATTGCAAGTGTATGTGAAATCCGAGAATCGACAAGTATTGCCGCGCTCCTCATCATCACCAACAGCTGTGAGTTAGTATGTTCAGTAGCTTTTACTCACTTTGTTCACAAAGCACTGGAAAGGAAACTACCTAACGAAAAAAACGATGCTGTACTGGACTCAGCGTCAAAAATTCGTGAGGTGGTCTCCTTCCTTTTCATGCTAAACCTGTGTTTTTGGGTCATGTACACGTTTGAAGTCAAAAAGTCCGAGAGGATAATCGAATTGGTGACAACATTCTACCACGAGAAAGTTTGGTTTTATATCTCGCATATCGTCTACCCCTTGGCTGTCTTCTTTCATTTCCACGGTGCGGTTTGTATGGTGGAAATTCTAAATCTCTACAGTAAAGTTCCCATGAAAGGAATCCCTTCGACAATAGCAAGTGTGCCAACGTCCAGTATTCATGCCGTGCGAACTTAAACAGGTCGAGTGACCATGACAAATCAACGAGGGCTAGCACTTGGTAAAATAATCTAATTTAAAGTTTCGAACAGTACCGAGTATGAAATCATTTGAAAGATATTTTTTTGTTAATACTTTTTGAACTAAAGACTGAACTCTGGCTAAGATACATGAAAGCATTGACATTATCATTTCATAACGTAAGAGGAAATAAGAAGTCAAGGTAGAATCAGTGATTGTAAATATAATATAGTAAATGCTCCAGATTTATATAAACTTTATTCGTTTGATTTTCCTTGTTAGACCAATATACATCCTATTACAGTACAATTACAATAAATAAATTAGTTAAAATCAAAGTTCTTTATTCTATTTCTAACAAATTGAACAGTTTCTGAGCTTTTTATCTTATTTGGCAAATTATTCCAAGCCACTGCACCTCTGTAACTAAATGCTTGTTTTTTGATGGTTGGTTTTTGGCTTGTCTCGTTTGATAATCATGGACCTCGTTTGTTTTTTTAAACATATTGATCATGGAATTTGGTACCATTGCGCGACTAACTTTATACATTAGTGTAGACAACTGTTGATTCCTTCTTGCCTCAAGGTTTGGTAAGTCCAATTATTTTAGTAACTCAACAGATCGAGATTCATATCCACTCTTTGCAATAAGTACAGCTCTGTTTTGCAAACGCTGCAGTTTATCACAAAATGTGTTACCAAGACCTCCCCAAACCTGAGAACAATAATCAAAATATGACTGTACTAAGCCTTTCGTCTCGAATCTCTAAATCCAGCATAAGACCGCCCAAAAAATAACTCTTGCTTGGGGAACTGAAAGGGTTCAAAGGTATGTATGTTAAACTGCAGGAGACCACAATGAACACATGTGACTTGTGTGGTAAAACAAGACAAATATATACGATGTAAGTTCTACAATGCGCTGGTGCAGACTAGAAATCCTTTCCTCAAGACTTTATGACGATCATTTTCAATACAATATCAATCTACATGGCTGCCAACTCTAAAACCCTGACGCACTGAAACAAGCTGGAATTTACTACTAATCCTAAATGAACCGTGGTGTGTATTGTTTGGGACTTAGTATGAATGAGAAAGCTCGCACAAATATTGGAAAATCGAAAATGCCAACGCCATGTTTGCGTTAGCAGCTAATTTCAAGCTTCGCTGAAAACGTTTATAAAAAAAAGTTTTTGAAAGATGACTGACTGCTTCACCCACTCAGACACCAAAACAGGTTCATTTTTGTTCTCAGTTACACTGCCCCGCTGCGCTTCGGTCAAACGCTCGATACCAGGAAACTTGTTTCAATTTCGCTGAAATATGTCCTTGAACGAAAGCTACTTTGGAACTACGCTGAACAAAGTAAAATTTAATTCAATTTTTCACTTTAATTTATTAAACAAAGTTTTTGTATTAACTTAATTCTCCGTAAAGTTGTAAACAGCTTAAAGTAATTTGTGACATTGTAAATAGTTTCAGATACGGCCCCATGGAAATCAGGACATACGCGATTTGATGACCTACCGTATTCAAATATTAAGTTTAAATAATAATGCTGCTATTTTGTTGGAACACAACCCTAAAATTAACCTTTGAAGCAGAATGTATATCGGATAACCGTGTTTACACACGATATGGCACGGTGCGGCGTATATCGAATTACTTTTTGTATCTCCTTCATAGCGGAGTGAGGTCTTGTTTACACGGGACCGGATCCACTTGGATCCGATTCCAAATTGGTACAAATCGACATAATGTTTGCATCAGCTAACGATCTGTCATCCGAACCAGTGTTGGATCGCTTCCGAAAGTGTTCCCGTCTGGATGTGATCTCACTTTGATCTCGGATCAACAAGTGGATCGGATCCACTGTAAACAGCTCCGAGAAAAAGGATATTGGACCCAAGTATAACCGATCCCCTTTGGATCCGTTGTCCTCGTAAACGAGGCCTGATTTAGCTCCGGACTCTCGAAGTGTTTTCGTACCACATCGCTGCCTAGTAGTGTAACCGAAAATCCAATCGATACTCAAGCAATGCGGTATAGTGTCCCTGGAGCCGTGGGGATAAATGTCCGGACCAATCAGCTGTCTCGTCCCCAAAGGCCCCGCCGCGTCCCGAAAGCAAAGGCTCTGGGATAATCCACCTGGAAACTATTTTGATTGGTCGACTATAAATGTATTCTTACTTTTTTTGGCATGATGTTAATGTTCCAAACAAGTACAGCGAATATCATTCGTTCTCATGGTAGAGCACACTCCAAAACCTATATTCTCGGACGAATTCTATTTTCGCATTATCGTTTCGTCGCAGTTCTTTTCAACCGAAACTACATTTTGTTTCCGGTGGGAACGAACTTGAGCCACTCAACTCTATAAAAACTGAAAGGTTGACTGCTCCTAAAAACGTGAAGCCGAAAATGGCGGACACCAGGGTATTTTTAACCGTTTGCCTCAGTTTCTCAAGTGGACCCAAGTCCTTACCCTAACCATGACCCTAATCCTTGAACTACACCTCTGAACACCAGAGTTACGAACACTTCAAGAAGGGAAGGTCAGCCACGACGACACGCCCATCCGGGCGATTCGACGACTGAAGTATTCTCCGGGGGGTCGAAGACGCACGTCTATATAGAGTTCAGTGGACTGAGCAATCAGCGGAATGAACAGCTAATATTGCCGAAGGTCCCGGGCCAGTATAAAGCAAGCCAGGACCAAAAATAAAAAAGATGTAGCTATGACGTTTGTATCTGTTGGTATCTTTCTATCAGCTGGTAGACAAGCACTTGGAGCGATTAAAATTGAAAGACAACAATAACCAAAACATAATAATTTAATCAGGGATATTACCATACAACGATATGTGTTGTTCCAGGTTTTAGCTGAAGTTTTAGTTCCGCCAAAAATTCAATTCCTACCTATTCTGGTGTAATTCGGCGGTGCGATGACTAGTCTTATGTTAGTTCATTTTCTGTCTAAATTATGTGGTTAAAATCTCTCAACCTTAATAAGGCGTAAGGTTACTAAAAGCTGTGAAGATGTACGCTATCTACATAACAAAAGTTTGGATGACATATGGAATAACTGAACTTTCGTTACGGTCTCAAATTAATTCGACGTTAAATAAAAATGAAGGAAAATTTAGGAAAGTTCCTTGCCGTAGATTCGTCGCCACTTCTTGTAGAAGTATGCTATCTACATAACAAAAATTTATGAATTTAAAAACCAACAGAAATATTGATAAGTTGTTTTTTGTTTTAACATTACATGTATCCGATCGTATCCGATTAAAATTTTTAAATTTATAGTGACATTTCGCGTATATCATGCTGATGAAGGGCATCGATGGTGTCAGAAATTTTCCAGTTCAAACGCAAGCAACATTTTTGGGCTGCGCTTCAATGATCACAAGACAAAAGAAATGTTGGGACTTAATAGTGACTCGTTGGCTAAAAAGTTTGAAGTGTTTAAAACTTTGCCCAACAACAAATCCCAACAAATGCCAACAGAGCCCAACCTCGATGTTCAAATGCATTCAACACGTCGGGCCCACCACGATTGGATGTTAAATTATAAGAAAATCTTGCTGATGAATCTGTGATTAGCTAAGGACCCAGAAAAACTCTGTGCTAATAATGTAGGGTGCGTTTGCACGTTTCTTTCGGGCAATTCCTCATACAGAATTACAAAGAATGAACAGTATTTGTCGACGAAAGCTATTCCACTTAAAGTATACATGGTATAGTGTTCTATCTATTCGGCTCTGGAGCGCATACGAATAATCGATAAGTTTACTTCGAAAGAATGTTCTTTCTGTATTCCGGAATACTGTACGGACGAATCAGACTAGACCTAAAGACTGTACCTTTCAATTAACGTCTTATCCTCTCTTTGCAGAAGATAGACATACTCCAAAATGGCTGCAGAAGTATAATATTTCTTCCCGTAATTATAATATTTATGATTCAAAATACTTATTTGTTCCGATAAGCTTACCGTCGGAAAAATTCGGACATCTCTTATGCTAGTTCACCAATTGGAGCGCTTTCAAGCCACAGTTCATGCATAAATTTATACAACTCGTTGGTGACGGAAACCTAGAAACAGCAAAAGAAATAATTGTCTTGCTAAAGTAGTTAGTTAATCAAAATTACCCTGCCACGGCAGATCATGCACGGCTTGAACTTCATCACGATTTCGAGAACACGTTCGACTTTGAGATTTGCCCACGTGAAAACGTGGCGTCGTCTGGCGACCGATCTGGTAGTTCGGAAACTCACGAAAATGCGCCAACCAAATGACCCCCCACCACCCTTTTTTCACAGGTGTGTGCTCTATGTCTATATTCAGTTTAAGGGAAGCAAGGGTTGCCTGTCCTGTTAGCGCGTTGCCTCTTACCGCTGAGGTTCCAAGTTAAGCCCGATCAGATGAGGTTTGACAGTGGATGGGTGACCACTTTGGAATACCGCGTATAGATTTGTGAGTTTGGACTTGTGTGAATAGAGTTGTTGGTTCTCTCCTGTACTTCGAGGGCTTTTCTCCGGGTCCTCCGGTTTTTCTTCCTCCCCCAGTAAAATCAACCAGAGATTAATCCATCTTCGCTAGGAGATAATCACTGATCGGGCTAACCTCCTGTTCATATGTTATTCGTAAGGATTTTAGTAAATAAACCAAAGAAAATGGAACAGCGCCTAAGTATTATTTCTTTTCCTAAGTATTAGGCAATTCGAGGAAAAAAGAAAAAAAAAGCCACGAAATTTGGTTTGCGAGCAACTGCCTTACACCCCCCGGCTACTGAGTTACTGGGATAACTTGTATTCAGCCAACTTACACACCACCAACTTACCTTGTATGGTGTGGGGTTCAGAACTCGCAGATGATCTCCTCGAAGAGTCTCGAGTGACGTCTGAACGTGCTGTCTTGACTCGGCTATAGATGGTAATTTTTCTTGCAACTGCAATAACATACAAAAATAAGAATTCTGTCCTATATTTCAGAATCATCCTCAGGGTAATATGCACTAAAATTGGATAATAACTCGCCTCCAATCCCTGTAGACTCGATAGCTCAACAGTAAGAGCGGCGGACCGGCTTCCCGAAGGTGCGAGTTCAAATCCCGCTCGAGTCAACTTTTTCAGTTGACTTCGGCAGTGTAGGTTTAATGTGAATTTATCTGTCCTATATATTTCTAGATTTCAAGGAAGTGTCAGAGCTTTGAAACGTTAATGGAAGATTTAAAGTTTTAAGTTTTCATTTACGACCTCTGTCCCTCTATATCTCCATGTAAAATGCCAACCTGTCTGCCAGACCGGTTGGTAGTTCACATTCCTTCTATTCTTCCCGAAATAATGGCATACAAACTTTTAAGCAATGGTTCCTCCATGCTTTTTTGATTGCCTCTTCCAGTTTGTGCCTTTCTGTCTGCCTGGCTGCACGTCTTTCTTTCTGTCTGTCTGTTTGTCTACCTTCCTGTCTGCCCGTATGTTTGTCTACGTGTCTGTTTTGCTGTCGGGCTTTCAGTCTGCCTGCCTAGTTATCTGTCTTTGTGCCAGTTTATTTTTCTGCCAGCCTGCCAATTTGTCTTTCCATTTGTCGGTCTGTCAGCCTGTCTTACTGTCTGTCCATCTCTAATCTGTCTGTCAGTCAGTCTGTCAATCTGTCTCTCGGTCTGACTGTCAACCTGCCTTCTGGTCTGCCTTACTTCCTGTCTGTCTACCCGCCTTACTGTCTGTCCATCTTTCATCTGTCTGTCCGTCTTTCATCTGTCTGTCCGCCTTTCATCTGTCTGTCCGCCTTTCATCTGTCTGTCCGCCTTTCATCTGTCTGTCCGCCTTTCATCTGTCTGTCCGCCTTTCATCTGTCTGTCCGTCTTTCATCTGTCTGTCTGCCTTTCATCTGTCGGTCCGTCTTTCATCTGTCTGTCCGTCTTTCATCTGCCCTTGATCTATTTGTCTTTCTATCTTCCATCTGTCTGTCCATCTTCTATACGTTAGTCTGTCCATCTTTCATCCGTGTCCATCTTTCATACATCTGTCTGTCCATCTTTCATATGTCTGTCTATCTTTCATCTGTCTGTCTGTCCATCTTTCATATGTCTGGCTGTCGGTAACTGTCTGTCTACCTGGCCGCGTGTCGTCCAGGCTGCTTG
>JBAHVQ010000413.1:437898-458646 GCA_036872915.1 Nanipora kamurai | reverse complement strand
TTAACAATTAGTCCCAGTCCTCTTGGGTGTTTCCAGATCACCTGGCCTATATTTAGCTATTGCTCTGAGGGAAGACTCGTCTTACTGGACATCAAGTTAAAAATATTTTGTTTCCGAACTTTACAAATTATAATGTTTAGGAAGCAATTAAGATTGAATTTTGGGGGGGAAAATTACAAAGAAAAACGTTAAGCCTGTAATTTCTTCTTTTTCAGGTGAATTCAGCAGTGTAGGAGAATTGTGGACTTATCATGTACTCTCTTGTAAAATTTAATAAACAAACTTATCAAACTTGTGTCTCTGTTAAGGAATTATGTGGTAATATTTAACTGTTTATAGATAATAATTTGGGATCCTTTATTGTAGACTTAATAAACTACTTTCAAATGACACAGAGTTTACATAAACTGGAAGGTCTTTTTAATTTGCATTATATTATATTTTAAATCTTAAGTTGATCATAGTATCACTGGGACATCAGGTTTTTTTAACTGCAATAATATGTAATGACATGTTTGTGGAAGTTGATCGTCCAGATTAGTGTAGTCTTGAGAAAGACTATTGGTAGAAGTGACTGACGTTTCGACAGCCTTAGCTATCTTTAGATTTGCTGTTTACCAAAGCTGTGTTCCATAAAACATTTAGGTGCCCTTTGTACGGATATAGATGCTTACTTACATCACCTCGCGACAACATAATATAGCCATGCAACACTAATAGTTGAAATATAACTCAGTTTTTCCTGAAGACTGTCCAAAGAATTCTTGGTAGTGCCTACCTGATAGGCCACGGCAGTGCAAGCATCACATTTCATTTCAAACGAGCCAGGAATGTGCATCGAATGCTCCTCTTCTTCGTTCATTTTCGGTGTCTCAAACCTCATCGGAGTGCCTTGCTGTCCAAACACAGCACTCAAACCCAGAAACATACAGAGTGCACCCAGAAAAATATGCATGTCCGTGCAATAAAAGTTTCTGTCAATGGAAACGACGCTATCGTGGCTATGCCTAAACTCGCGCACCTGCTCAAACAGCGTAAATTAGCATTTGTAAACACCTAAACTTTTCACAACTCTCCCTAAGCACAACACACGCCATGTTCTTTGCGAGTGGCCGTGTCATCCACGGAAATGTGTGAAGGACTGGGACAAATATGACTTACTGGAGACTTTTCTGAAAAAGACAAAAATGTGACGTTAGGAATTTCTTAAAATGTCTTAGTATTTACACAATGGTTTTCATACCTCATGCATTTTCACTGGTCGTTAGCTTTGATCTGTTAAAGAACAGACGCACGGATATCGGCACTAAAACAGTGAACCTATCACGAATCAATCACGTTGTTTCATTTTTAAAGACCATGAATTACTTCAGATATCCGTTTTGGTGATTTTTTAATGCCTCGGAAATTCCCCGTAAGCTTTCAATCAACATTTTAGATAATTTTTGTGTTATTTTGTTTATTCATTGGATAAAATACAAATAGATTTCGTTTTCCCGTTGTCTATTGAGTTATAAATGTACATAAGGGCGTCACATCATGACAAGAACGAAAAAGTTATATGTAAAGACTGTTAAAACTAGGAATATTGTGACGGATCTAGGATTTTGCTGAAGGGGGGTTGTTTTCCAAGCCAAGTGTGGTTCAAGGATCCTGAGAAGGGGGGTAATTAACCAGGCCAGGCGTTGTTGCTGGGTTTTAAGGGGGTGGTGATATCTGTAGAGACTATGTAGAGACTATGGCAAGGAATTCTTACATTGTCAGGTGGCTAAAGGTGAAGAATGTCAAAACCCAGAATCCTTCCCTTGGATCTGCCTCTGGTTTTTTTAGTTTTTCAACACACCAAACCGTGGATCACAAAAGTGAATCTTCCGCTTTTTAAAGGAAACAAAAATAAGCAAATCAGCTTTCTGAGAAACAAAATTAAATTTTATTTCTGGTTGAACATTTTTAGCATCTTTAAATCAGCATAATGAGCAGAAATATATCTAAAAAACTCAGGAATTCGCCCAAGTAAATAAATGATAGATAATTTAATTACAATCTTTTATATACTGATTCCTTACTTTTATTTATAATAAATGCCTCATACTGTTCTTTGCCTTTGGTTGAGAGTGTAGTTTGTAACTTTCATGGAGGGTGACTATTAATTACTTGCACTTTCTTTGGAGATTGCAGAACGGAGCACTACGTACTTTTAGTTCAGTTACCGGTATGTTATTTCATAACAATCATAATTTAATAAATGTTTACTATACATAATTAATTTATTAAATCAACTTTCGACCACTTTCAAAGTAATGCAATTTTGTTTTCAGTTTGTTGAACAGAAAAGCATCCGTAAAGCTTGACTTCACAAGCGGCAGGAGCTAGCAAGGAAATCGGAAGTACCAATAAAACGGAAACGGAACAGTATCGTAGGTGATTTACATAGGACCAAACGTATCTCCACCAACTTTTACCAGGAAATTGAGTATATCAAGAGACGATACCTGAATGCTGGTTATCCGAGATTGTTTATTATGAGCACTATAAGTAGTTTTCATAATAGGCCCTCACATGAGAACAACAACCTAATCCCTGACTACGTCTTAGAGGAAAGGAAGAAGGTCCATATGCAAGTACCATATTGTCGCAAGGATGAGAAACTAAGTAAGAAGTTCATTGCCAAGTTAAACGACTACACAAAAAACAACTACGTATTTTCCATCCAATGGCAAACTAGGAAAATAAGAAGTTTATTTAAAATCAAGGATAAAAATGAACACCATTTGAACGTTGTCTATGAAGGAAAGTGTTCATGTCAAGCAAGCTACATAAGAGAAACCACACGGAATATAGAAGTACGCATATCAGAGCATACAAACCCCGCACATAATTCAGAGCCTGTTCATCACCGTAAAGAACATCCAACGCATATCTTCCAGTGAAAAATGTGCAAGGCAACAAATAGAAATTTACAGAATTGTAGCATAATTCCAGTATAGTAAATACTAAAAACAGAGTTATACGATTATTTGACAACGAGAACGACTCAAGGGATTGACGAGCTCTCTTAAAAGGCTATATACTATCAATGAATCTCAACTCATTTAGTAATTCATTACCTTTGTATTGAAAACTCTGTTTAGGGTTAAGTTATAGGTAGACTTTAATGTTGATACCTTGAAAAGATCAATTAAATGCGCTGGGGTATAACTAACCATATTTTATTTTAATATCACTGCAGTTCTTGCGGCATAATTTGTCTTTCATCAAAAGTTCTGTCCCAAAATCCTTCAGTAAAGTTGCGCGGCACTTAGCAACAAGCCCAACGCGAGCTAATTATCTATCTCCAAGGCGTTTTTACATTTACAGAATTTTATATTCTTTTACTTAGACGTCGACATCTGCGTTACGGTAAATGTCCATCGCTTCTAGTTTTTGCAAGATCTCTTGTGGTGTGGGTTCGATATCAGCATCTTCTGGCGAACAGGAAGTCACGATCTCGTGAAGCTAAGAACAAAAGGGAAAAGAAAATTATAAGAAGTACCTTTTGCCTGTTCAATTCTCTTTATTCTGAATACTTTAATTCTTTTCGTCTGATATTCTGTTTGTAAAGTGCCCAATGGATCTCAACGCCTTGTTATCATTATACTAACCCCTGGGAGCTGATTCGATTCATGACAATTGTGAAGAAGTACTTCTAAAACTTTCCCATACAATTCAACATCATTAGACAGCTCTTTCAAGTATTTTCTCTGTTCATCTTTCCCCGTTACGCTATCATCATCGGGTAACTTCACAAATCTCACCAAAGACAATCCTCCGAGAAAAGCTTTTATCGGTGGAGACTACAATAAAATTAAAACGATATTTGATAAAACACAACTTAAAGACACTTACATAAGTGCTGTATGAGAAACAAAACCCCAGACAATGCATCAATGTCTTACGGAGATGAATCTTGCATGATATATAGGTGTACTTAATTTGATACTCGAAGCATGCTGGTAGTAGTATTTATACCACAACAAAGAGTGCCTACTCATTTTGTAAACAGAAATCGTATTGATTACCGAAGGTATGCTACCTGCAAACTTCTTGTAACAATGATATTTTGGGTTGAAATGCCGTTGTGAACAATCTGCTTTGACCAAAGGTATTCAATGGCACGAATTAGATCGTTCGCTATGAGGTACACAGCTTCTACTGTGAGGCTGAGGTTACTTTGATTGAGAAATTCTTCGAGAGTTTCCTTCGAGGGGTAATCATAGCAAATCAGGCTAAAAAACAGAATAAAAGTTAATAACCAAAAATAATAGGAACGGTGTGCCAGTGACCCATGTGTGAGGTAAGGCTGGTGAGTTTCAGCAAGGGCCAAATATGAGCCATGAATTCTCGCTTTCTGAAAGGGTCGTTCTTTAATTACACATGAAAGTTGTTATACTTAATGTCGAACACGATCTTGAACCGAGCTTGACGAACGTCCACTAGTCGTCTGAGATTTACCAAGCTCCCACATGAATTGACTTCGTGTTCGAAATTAAGTATTTCCATCATTATTATCATATCGTGACTTCCGCTTAGGCAGTACATACGACGAACCTGCACCCTAGCTCGCCATCTGAGTAGTAGTGACTCAATGGTTGGAGCGTCTCACCGGTCATCAGAAGGTTCCGGGTTCGATTCCCGTCTAGGGCTCAGAAATGAGAGAACGAGCTTGACGAACGTCCACTAGTCGTCTGAAAGTTGTTATATAAGTGAATTGTTTTTGATATTAAAATTAATGGTTTGTACGTTTTTGCATATACTTTAACGATTAAGCCTTTTTAATAGTCAAAGCGTTGAACTGTTTTTCCCTTTTATTCCGAACAAACTGCGTACCAATCTTCAGGTTCCAACTGTAATCCAGATTCCCCAGGCGAGTCACCGTTTTTGATCAAAACTTCACTTCCTAAAGTAAAGAAGTGATACGTGGTTAGAGGAATAGAAAGTAAACAATACGCCAGAATAGTAAAAAAACAATGACTAATTCATAATAACTTACGTCAGCGTTGTAATAAGACCATTTTAAAGCGTTAAGAAGAGGATGTTGTGTTAACAACGAAACGTTAGAACCTTTAATAATATGATTTCATTCGTGTTTTACTTACTGTGATGGCTTTTGTCAAAATATTATGCTGGGCATTGATATTTGTACTAAGATTACGATTCCCGCCTGGTCAATCGATTGCTGATATATATATATATATATATATATGTAAAATGTATAATGTGGTAACGACGGAGACTATAAAAATAAGTTAACCACTAATTCTAGTTGTGTTAGACAATCAAAACTCTCTCTCCCTCTCTCCCTCCCTCCCTCCCTCTCTCCATCTCCCTCCCTCTCCCTCTCCCTCCCTTCCTCCCTCTTCCTCCCTCCTTCCCCTCCCTCTCCTTCTATATGTATTATGTTGGGGTTTTACCTCTTGCACTCCACAAGAAAGAAATGACGTTAACTTGGCCATTCGCTCGCTCATCGCTAACAATACAAGATAAGAGATTTCTCGTGTCCTCCCAAGTTTTCTCGTCAGATTTACTGTAGATTTGAACGAGGCATAAAGATGCTTTATGATCGATTTCATACGATGCCAGAAAATTCATCTAATGGAATAGAAAAAAATTTAACGGACGAAGAAAAACATTACCTCAAGTTGCTTTGTCAAAACAATTTAATGATGATTTTTTAGTTATCCTATTTTTGTTCCATTGTATTCTCCTTGACCCCTTGTCTTTTGTTTTCTTACCATTCTCTTCCATCCACTTTTTTTCTGTTTAATGACTATTTTATTCATGTTTTCTTTTTTTCCTTTGATTGATCCATTTCTTGCGTTTTCGTCACTTTTAAATCTTTACCCCACCTGCTAATTCGCTCTTTTTCTTATTCTATCTAAATTTTTCTGTTTCTCCTTTTCCATCATCCCTTCCCTTATTTTATTTACAGTATCGCATCCTCCCTTTTTCCTCTCTCGTTTATCGTTCCCAAATTCTCTTCCTTTTCCCGTTTTTCTCTTTCTATTATTTATTTTCCCACCTTTCAGCAACTTTTACTTTCCCTTCACTTTTGTCTCTATTTCTTTCATTTACTTTGTTTTTTTATTCTACGTTTGTTCTTCATCACAGCATCACCTTAATATTTCGCTCGCCATCAAACACGCCAAGAATCTCGAGTGGCTTTAAAACATGTACTTTATTCGGTTTTGGTTCGATAAAAGAACTTTCAGAACCAATCACTTCATCTTCTTTGAAAGCCTTATTTATCATCTCATGACGGCGGATGGCTGACGACGTAAAACCCTTTGTCGAATTGGTCTTTGCCAAGTTCCGACTGGCTTGAGTTTTTTTCATACCGCTAGATGAACTGCTTGTAGGATTACCTAAGCAAGAAAACAGAACTCAGCTAAATCTAATTTAATTTTAATTCATGTTTAATTTAAATTTTACTTTACTTAGCCTCGTTCTACTTTTACAACTATAATTTTACTTTGTTACGATGCAACGAGAGGGTAACGTAAAAGTTTTAAAATTATAAATCATTTAACTTACTCCATCTTATTGCACTTCATTTCATTTCTATTCATTCATTTCCTTTCTGTTCTATTCATGAATCTACTCTGCTTTAAAGGGTGTTGGTGGGCTAGTGGTTGCACAGTGGTAGTGCCCATGTCTCTCACCTCTGTGATTAGGGTTCGATTCCGGCTCCGTGTACTTTTCTGATTAAAGTTACCTTGGTCACATGTGAAAAGAGTGTGTGACTCTACCAAACATCGCAGATTTTCTCCGGGTACTCCGGTTTCCTCCTGCAGTAACACTGGACCCATGAGGGATAGCCCTCACTGGACCTTTAGAAAGAACAGCTTAGGTAGCTGATAGAGTTAAAGCATAAATAAAGGAACTTTACTTTATATTACTTTACTATCCCGAAAACACTGTACTTCCTGATCACCTTCAAACCTTTACCACCTTCAGTAAAATCATCACCTTCATCATCTGTAGTACAATACAATTTCTTGCCCATGTATTCCAATTTATGTTATCGTATTTCATTAACATTTCAAAAAAAATACCTCCGCTACTTGGGTGGCGAAATTTTGACAGGGCGGTAAACGACTTGGATGTGCCTTTGGAAGACATCGTTTTTCTCACCAATGGCGTTGAGAACGTGTAAAGAAGGGGGTTGATCGAACTGTTTATCGGCAGCACGAACACAGCAACCCAGGCGTAAACCTGCTTCCGTGGATCGTAAAGGTGTCCAGTTAGAGATAAAGTGCTTATTATGATGACAGGAAACCAACAGAAAAAATCAGTAACAATAATGAACATCATTCTTTTGGCGATAGTCGAGTCTTGATTCATCCGTGTTGACCGCACAGCATTGCCTGCTTTGGTGATTGTTCGGTACATGACTACATATGCAGTGACAATAAATAGAAACGAAACACCATTGAGGCCGAGAAAGACGGAAGTAGAGTATTCCCAACCAGCCGACAGTTTAGTAGACAACTGAAATGGTAGACAAAGAGCCGACCGACCAAAGAAGTGAACATTGTGATTATAATCATAGAAATAGTCCTTGTAGAATGCTGGTGCCACAGCAATAGCTAAGCCAAGTAGCCAGACGAAGACCGTGACAATTACAGCTCTTTTCATTGACATGCGTCTAAAGCGGAACGGAAATACAATGCAAATCATGCGATCGAATGTAATTAAAGACAATGTAAAGACGGATACTTCACTGGATACGGTTGAAACTATGCCAGCAAAGATACAGAAGTCGCTAGCTCGCCACGAGGCGTCGTGTTTGAAGTAAACTCCATGCCAGGAGGTATCTTTGTAAGCTATGATCAACAGGTAGACTCCCATTAAAAAATCAGCCAGGGCAAGATTGGTTAACAGAAACGAATTGACACGGTTACTGTCTTTGCCAACTATCCTCCATAAAATTACGGCCAAATTTCCTGCAAATGCCATCACGCCAAGTACCCAGATAGAATACTTCAGAACTCTGTTCTTTAACAGCTCATCGCAACTGGACACACCGTCGTCTCCCAGTGAAGAACAAGAAACGCTAGGTATGCTTTTCTCAGCGTAACAACACAAAGTAAAGTGGTCCACTTTCCTGTAAGGAATCAATAACGAATATTTGTTACTGTTTTTCCTGACACTTCTGGCGTAATCTCATTGATATACTTCTTGGCCTTTTGGGATCCGACAAGGGCAGGAAGAGCCTGCAACTAATATCTCCAGAACTATAAGTTGAGTGAATTGTATCCCTCAGTAAGACGTAGATGAAATGATAAAAAGGAAAAATGGGTATACTCTTCTTCCCATGCAATCGCAAGTACGGCATTTTGTTAATGTAAATCCTTATTAACGTTTTAGCTAGAAATAAATTTGCTTTCTCAGAGAATGATCAGCTCCTGAGAATTAGCTCTACCGAAAAAAAAAAACAAAGAAGTGAAACGCTCATAATTGCACTACTTGTAGCAGACATCACTCTTAACCGACCGTTCATCTTGTGCAGTCCTTTTTCCCTCATGGTGTGAAATACTTTAACTTCGCAGTACTTAATATTGCAGATAAATCATTAAATGTTCAAGGTTGATTTCATTTACTTACAGAAATTTCAATGATACTAGTGGTTTAAATATGCTTTCTGGGATTTGTCGGATAGGATTTCCTGATAAATCTCTGAAAGGTAAAAGTAAGATATAATAAAATATGAAAATAGTTACTCTGCAGTAGGGACAAGAGTGTGTAAAAAGATGAACCCGAATTTGCTTCTCATAAGATGTCCACCGTAATGCATCATTTTTTTTCTTATCCTGAATTCCGTTAACTCCTTCCTGTCGGTTTAGGTCCTTAGTGACCTGTGGAGTTTAGTATTTTACTCTGGCTAACACCAGACGATTTGACTTGTCAAGGGGAAAGTCCTCGGATAGGAAAGAGTTAACAAAGGTTTAAAACGTATCTCCTTCCTGACCGTGTGGGTCCTCAGTGACCTATGAAGACTTTAGTATTTTACTCCGGTTAACGCCAGACGATTTTACTCGTCAGGGAGAAAATCCTTCGACAGGAAAGAGTTAAACTAACATAGTCACGTGAACCGCAATTTTATTGTTAAAACTGAGGAGTTTTCTGCTTGGTTGCACGCAAGAATTCATGAGACAAGAGGAGAAATTTGTCCACAGGACTATGTACACTAAGTGAGAATCTAGCTTAAGTTTAATAAGGAATATTTTGGCATTGATACTCAGTTACATGAAATGATATAAAATATTCTAACACTTGAAAATTTCCTCCACCTAATATCAATATCTTTTCTTATTACTGAGAGCCATTGTCAAAATATTCCTTGAATATGCCGTTCACTATACCGGCATTCCCACCTCTCTCTCTCTCTATGTATATATACACAGAATTCCTGACCACTCTCTCGGCAACGGCCTTCGTAGCTCAGTTGCCAGAGCACTGCACTAGATTAGAAGAGTCGCGGGTTCGATTCTCAGCAAGAGGCCCTAGAGTTACAATTTTTTGCAACTGGTCCACGTCGGGTCTCAAAAATATATCATTCTGACACTTGAATATTTCCTTGACCAAATACCAATATCATTAAGTTTAGTAAGTCTGGTTAGCTTATCAGAAGTTGCTACTTTAGTTAAGTTTGCTTGGCTCTTTATTCTTAGCTTAGTTCGGTTAGCTGTGTTAGAAGCTGCTGTTTTTATTTATTTAAGTTAAGTTTCTTACAGTTTATGCAAGATATCGAGGATTAAAATTCACTAAGATTTCGACATTTTTTATAAACAGCACGACAGTTTTCAATCTAGTTTTATTCGACATGTTTCAGTAGCGTACAATCTTAAAGATGACTGATATGACATTTGGTTTTGACATTGTTTTGAAGCAATCTTTAAATTTTATTACCCGGGCGGGTTCACTGTTAGATTATAACTTGAGTGTATTCTAATTGTATTTTATACAGATTTGCAGATATGACTTACAGCTCGATTAAATTCCTGAGGTCATCAAATGCACCTGCCTCAATAGATTGGAGCTGATTATGTTGGAACTTTCTGAAAAATAAAGTACGATGTTACAAACAGTATGGAAATATAGTATATGTTCTATTTTAATATTAAAATTTCCCGGTTCTTTTACATGTAACATATTGGGTTAAAATTTTCTTAAAGTCATGTCCATCAACAGAATGTTTTTGCATTGTAATTTAAAAGAAGCAATTGGAAAAGAATATTTTATTGCAAAGAATGTTTTACCATTCGCTGAAGACTGTGCAAAGTCACCGTTGCCTTCGGTTTGGCCACAGAAACCGGGTTCTGTCATCACTTAGTTTCACATAATTGAATAGTAATCAATACATGCAAGAAAGGACATACAATTGACGAGAAACTTTGGTATAAGAATCATGGACTGGTACCAACTATGGACTATTAACCAATTGGGGTTTACCTGTCTATGTACCATATATACAGTATATATAGCATATAAATATGTAAACATATAAATATATTATATGCTACATAACGCAAACACATAGTATACTTACAAAACCCTCAGGTTGGTCTTTCCTTGAAGCCATACTTTTTTAATTGTCTTTAAATTATTTTTCTGCAAAAATCTAGATAAACGCGAAGCTAGAAATTATTTACAATGAATCTTAATACAATGTATTTTTAAAGGATAAAAAGACGACCAGGCCAGACCTAGGTTTAACCGATTAAAAATAATTGTTTATGTGACAAAAACAGAAAGAAAGAAAAAGACGTTGGCTTCCATGAATTTACAAACCCTAACCCGAACTACAAAAGATTCCCACTGAATTGCAGTGTCGTGCATTGTCTATTCATGTCACCACTTCACACCCCTTATCCCTAAATTAGCCTTGTTGTGCATACGTTCGTTCTTCCAAACATATTGACTACCACTAATGACTTACAGAATTTCAAGGGCTTTAAGCTCCGTAAAAACATCATCTTCAATATTTGTGAGGTCATTTCCGTCTAGGTACCTAAAAGCCACGAGGAACATAAGTTACGTGAAGTATAATTCAACGGGGGGGAAAAAACCAAAATATTAAACGTGTAAAAGTCTTTTTAAAGACTAAAAACAGATAACTTACAAGAACTGTAGTTTGTGAAGTCCTGTAAATGCTCCTTGTTGTAGATTACTTAATCTGTTAAGACGAAGACTCCTAAAAATTTAGACAGAAATCGGGTATAGTTTATTAAATTAAATTTAGACAAAAGAAAAAATAAAAACGTATACAATTCAAAGAATGAAGTTTGATATTTTGGTTTAAACTTACAGAGTACGAAGATGAGGTAAAGACGAGAACTGCCAAGGTTCTAAGGCTTTTATTCTGTTGCCACTGATGTCTCTGGAGGGGAAAATATAATGTGAGCTCAGTCGTTAGCAATGCCACGGTGGAAACTGTACATATCAAGGTTTCCACCTCAGAAAGGATGAGGTGATCAACCTCGACATTTCTTTTCCGATTGTGAGATATCAGTACTGTTACAGTCACTGGAGAAAAGAGTAGATGGTTTGTCATGTTTAGAAGTAGTATATCATACTCTCTGATTTCTTTTGCGTTTGCCACAAGAATTATTAAACTACTGAAATTACTTTTTATTATTAAACCAGTTAAATAGTTAAACCAGAAGCTAAAATTGAAACACAACACATACAATGACTAGTTTGCAGAGTTAAATAAGCCCTATACATTCGTGAAAGTTCTTAGTTGATTAATTTCATAAATGAAACATTAGTTAAACAACGGTTCGCACGTTGCAAGTTTCTGGAAAAAATAAAATGTAAGTGCATTGTTAGTATCTAAAATATACTCGCATCAAACTCAGGACGACTACTTGCCGCGCAATAATGAAACAAACTCTGTAGTCCTATAAGACTCTCTTCCCTGATTTTACGACACAAAACGTTCCCATTGAACTTTTCCTAAACCCTTGCTTCGTCCGTACATGCAGAAATACAACGGCGATTTCGCGCAAGGAAACAAACAACAAACCATATGACCGATTTCTCAGAAAACATTATTTGATATATTCGCGAAAATTTTTTATTCTATGCTTTATTGTATACACATCGCAAACAAATTATTTCCCGATATCTCGCTCAATATTAGTGAATAAAATTAGAAGGTACTTACAGGACTTGGATCGACGCGTTTTCGTTGAAAAGTGTTCTAGGAAATTTTGTAATTACGTTTCTTGAAATTCGGCTACGTCAAAGAGAAAGCATTAAATAAAGTATTATGTTATGGTTATTGTGTCACTGTGCATACGGAATCAACCGTTTCTATTTTCAAGTCGACGAAAGGTTACGTTTTATCTTGAAAGGTAATCTACCACCAGAGTTCTCCTCTTTATCAGTTTCCCTTTCTGCTGTTTAGTGCTCTCCGCCACATTTATTTAAATTAACCAAAATGGAGGTTTCCTGGATAATATCATAGTCAGTTTATAGTTATCGTAGGCTGTGTGAGATAGCCAGATTTCTTACATGGTTTTCAGAGAATTTAACTGGCGAAAAGCTCCACCATCAATAGTTGCGACTAGGTTGTCATTTAAACTTCTATAAAAAGTGAAGCAAAAAAAGAAAGTAGATTTAAGACAATAATGTAGAGAAGTTAAAACGGACGTCGGTTTACCAGAGAATTTGATAGTCTACACAAGAAATTTATTTCAGTAAAATGTAAAGATCTCTTCCGTTTATTTTGGCGCCAAGAATGTAACACGGCAACCAAGAATTGGAGACTTGAATACTACTTACAAATATTCCAGTTCTACGGAGTTTGCAAAGTCAGTATCGGTGATTTTCACAATGGAACTTTCGTCAAAAAATCTAACAACAAATAAATGAGGGTAAGTTCGTTTTTGTTATATACATAATATTCGTGACTACTTTTTTGCGTGTTATCAAGTTTGTAAAAGATAAAGACGCAACTTAATACGGGGCGCCAAGTGTAAATTTATTATTTGGCAAAATAGTAGTCATGTTTTTCATTATTTATAAATAAATCTCTGAAGAGTAGCAGTTATTTATCAATAATAAATGTTAAGAGATTTGATTATTTACAAATAAACTACGAATTTCGAAGATAAAAGGGTTTTTGATTCCAGAATATAAAGCTCTTAATACATCAATTATACCCTCCAAACTCCCCTGCGAAAATGATGAATTAATAGCTTCGTCGATGGCAAGAGAAACGGCCTTCGAGTTTCTTTGTGACAGTACTTAGCGATCAGCCACACTTTAATAACAAACGAGGTGGTCAAAATTGACTTAGCGACCTGGCCTTCGAACCAATGATAAATTTACACTTGGCACGTGGACGGTCGCCGTTTGTAAATTTATTTTACATAAATAAAGTTTTTCCAGGCGTTATATAATTTCATTATATTTATGTGAGTCTAAATGGATAAGGTTTTGATTATATGTAAATAATGAATTACAGTCTCTGCGTTTTACAATTTATATATAAATAACTAGTATAACAGTATCTCATTATATCTAAATCATTTCTTTATCAAATATCATTATTTATAAATAATCAAAGAATCAGTCCGATTATTTGTAAATAAATATTGTACAATTTTGATAATATATAAATAATAAATTGATAAAATTATTTATTTGTAAATAATCAAATCCCTTAACATTTATTATTTACAAATAACTGCTACTCTTCGGTGATTTATTTATAAATAATGGAAAATACGGCAACTATTTTGCTAAATAATAAATTTACACTTGGCGCCCCTAACTTAATGCTTTGATTTTGAATAATAAATCTTCAACCACAAGCACAAGAACCGTACAAAAGTAAATCACGATAAAGAGACATACATTGCACCAGTATGCCGCGGAAACTGCGAGGGAATGTGAAATAAGTCCTTTCCAACAACTGAAATTTTTGTCTGGTTAGATGGCCATCGGTGGCAGTTGCAATATCGCGGGCAATCTAGGTTTAAAAGAAATGTTAAAAAAAAAAAACAAAAAAAAACTTGGATGAATAATAATTCAATGAAAATATTATCAAGTAAAACACTGCAGACCAAACAAAAAAATGTTATAAAAGAATATGGGACAAAGAAAACGTGATATCACGGCAGAATTCTCAATGATTCCATGTACGATTATTTACAATACACTCTGCTATCTCATATGTATACTATTTTAGCGGAGAACATCAGATGCATTTAGAAGAAAAAATTACGTAGACTTCTAATCTTTTTACCAACCTGGGACGTCGGTAAAGTAACACAAGTTTCCTTCTGCATTTGCTGTTCAAAGCAAGAGGAAATGAGATAAGTTTCCATTTGAAATTGCACCGTAGCAAATCAAGGTTTGAGACTTTTGTTACTGTTTCGTATTATTTAAGTGTAATTCCACGAGGGGGAGAGATGGATGGGGGCAAAAGGAGCGTTGATGGGATAGAAGGGGAGGACTAGTAAAGGGAAAATGCGGGAGGTTGGGATGGAGGGATGCGCAAGAGGGGGGAGATTAGCAAGAGGATGAGGATAGGAGGGGAGAGGAGAAGAGAGATACAAGAGAGGAGTAAGGTGAAAGAGGAAGAAAGGCTGAAAAAGAGAAAGAGATGGATGACCAAGAAGAAGAAAAAATGAGGTGGATGGGAAAAGCACGGTGGTGGAAGGGAAACTGGAAGAGAAAAAATGGGGAGAGGAGGAAGTAAAAATTAGAGATGTAGGAGGGATATAATACGTAAAAACTGAAGTCAAATAAATATAATCATTGATATTTACCCGTTATAACTTTATATTGCAGTTTAAACCCTGTTCGAACATTACTCGCGTCCGTTTGGAATATAATCCACAGCATGTTGGTTTCCGATTTAAATTCCGAAGGAAGGGTTTTGCCGCAATAACGCGAAATGCTCTCGGAGGATCCGCCATCTTGGATTTCAACGTAGTCCTTGTTGCATTGTGGGTCATCCTCCAAATTCAAAAACAAAAACTTGATATGTATCTGCTGACCAACAGGAACCTTGAGCTGCCACCGTCGCTTCATGTTGTTTAAATAGAATGAGGGATAGTAAGGAGACGTAAGGAGCCCTGAGGAGTTGACGGATAAGTATGTGTCCCAATCTGAAACAAATGGACGGATAATGAAATAAGGCAAAGCAGACTTTCCTTAAAAAAGTCCTAGAAACTGAAATTCTGAGTAAAACGTTATCTTTCATGACTTGCCTTGGGCGTTTGAAGGTAACGGATCACACATTCCAGTTTTAAACAAAATATTGTCAATATTGATTCTGCTGCCATTCTCAATCAACATTCCGGTAAAATGAACCTGAAAAATTCAATTGATTTGTCTCTAGGAAAGCACCGGAAAGTACTAGACAGCCGAGATAGTCAAGAAACGTCATTTTACGTCTGTAAATGCCATTTAATTAAGGTAACAAAAAATAGAAGATATTGTTCAGTGAGGACTAACACTTTCTCTTTCCCGAGATAATTTTATCGGGCGAAGCTATAAAATAATCCCTACAGACCGTTTTTTATCCCTCAGTTAAGCAACCGAAATTTATTCAACCGATATACTGGCGTTTCGAAAGCGAAAAATTGGAATATAAAAATGATATATTTCGGGTTTTTTCCACATCCGGTAAACGTCACACGAAGTTAGCATTTGTATTGTGAAAATGTGACATGAAATAAAAATCGTTACGCTAAAATTAGACACCTCAGGACAGATAAATTTACTAGGTACAAGCTTTGTGGAACTTTACCAGAAATTCCAAGTTTACACCGAGTGAAACACGTCCGTATTTCCACACGTTGTTCGTCTCTAAGCTCTTAACTTTCCACAAAACTTCTTCTTTGGCTTCTTTCGGTTGAATTACAACGGTTAACTTTGTTTCTCGTCCAAATAAACGATAAACAAACTCGAGGCAGGTACCATAAGCCGTGATCGGAAATTCTTTCATCCAAGGGGATGAAAGAGAAGATGTTGAAAAAGTGGAGTTGTTCTTGTATAATGTAAGTCGTCCTCCTGTAAATCAAAATAATTTATAATTTATAATTTATAATTTATTTTTAAATTATTTATTTTCTTTATAGTTTATTTTTAGGTTGAACGATGTTGGGCTGTACCCCGTGAACAATACTGTCAACAATAAAGTAAACGGTTTGAACCTGGGAGAATCGTGACATGTTTGTGGAAGTTGATCGTACAGGTTAGTGTAGTCTTGAGAAAGACTGTTGGTGAAAGTTACTGACGATTCGACAACCTTAGCGGCGGTTATCTTCTTTTGACTCTTAAGATGACCACCGCTAAGGCTGTCGAAACGTCAGTCACTTCCACCAACAGTCTTTTTCAAGACTAGACTAACCTGGACGACCAACTTCCACAAACATGTCTTCCTTTTGCGAGCTTGACGGACGTTCGTTGATCGTCAAATACAAAGGGCCATAACTCCAAACGTTAGAATTCTTTATCATAAATTCGGCAGTCTACCGACCTTTTAACTTTTTGTTCTGTTTTTATACTGCCTATGCAGCATCCCATTTTTTTATCACTATTTGAATCTACCCTTTCGGTATTTTCAGAAATTTCTTTGAATTTCCTTAAATTTTTTCTTGTTCTTTGTAATTTCCTTTTTGAGACAAAATTTCTTTGAAAAAAGTAATTTGCTTTAAAAGTAAAGTTTTACACTGGCCAACCATTGGCTTCAGTTTTCCGGTCGGCATTAGGCACCAAGCCTATTACGCAATATTTACAGTGTGATGACTGATGTCCGCAGCAGCCAAAAAGATAATTTTCACCACGTATCGAAGCGATTAATATAAACACTCTTTGTACTCGTTTATTTAAAGCACACGGTAAGGAGACGACTTGTCTGTTCAATGCCTTCGTTATGCGAGAAGCGCTTGATGCTTAGTTAATGATAAATCACGCTTAATGAGCCTGGGTAGGCTAATCTTGAGGTTTCCACGTGCTAAATGCAAAATTGCCTGAACAAGCTAATCAGAGAAGTTTCGAAAGTTGCTCGTCTTAACGTGAAATCAAGGAATTTCTCTACCTTTTTTCCAATGGCAAGAACATACGAGGTAAATTCATAACTCTGTATTGTTTTTCATCACTTCCTGGCAATTTCGTGCCTTTTTTCTTAGTTCGCACATTACAATAATTGTTATCTAAGGCGGATGGTGACGGTCTTGTAAATTAAACCTTTCTTTTCTAGGCTGCGGTCAAGGCACTCAATACCTTACAGTCAAACGCTTCAGCTCTTCAAGAAATTTGTCGCAGTGGACAAATACGACAAAGTGATAGATTTGAGAAAGCAAAGTACTTTGCTTTGAGAGCCAAAGTAGCGGTTAGTGTTCATTCACTGTGTCAGTTTAATTATTCAATAAACGAAGTGACTGTCTTGAAGCCTCTTACAGTAAATAAACAGACAGGCGTACGTAGGGGAAAACCGTGGTGCCATTGGCCTCCTCCTCATGTAATGTGTTGCATTACAAGTTCACATATATGAAAGCTCAGAAAAGTTGTGAGTTTCCAAGCACCTACACTCTCTACGCTCTGTAGATTGAGTTTGTTCGTATGTAGTTCACATAATTATATGTTACTTGTTATGATTGGTAAACTTGTTATTGTTTCCTGGAACCAATTTTCCTTTATGTCATACAATGTTTCGTTCTGATTGAGTCAACAAACCTAACCTGAGTGACTGTAGTTTCAATTCAACAAACGTTTTGGCCCTCACAATCAGCTATTGGCCTCTTATAGTTGGCCTTTTGCCTATTACGTAAAAGATGCTGAATAATTGGTTGGTATGTGAGACAACTGACTGCGACACTGTCCACTTGTAACAGTCACAACAAATTACTATAAACAAAATTGGTAAATAACCAGTTTTTAAACTAGTGTAGCAGAATTTAACGGTGAAATGTGTGAATACCCCCTTTTTTTTAATAGACTGCTCATAAATGCAATTGGCATAGTGAATAGAAATTCATTTGGTATCATGTTAATAAAATATAAAAATTGCCAGACATTAAGTGTCTTATTTACCACTAGTCAATCAGTCATAAGGTAATCAAAAATATGAGAAGAGCTGTGACAAGTACATTTTGGTTTAATACCTAACAGCATAGTATACATGTGTTAAATCAAATTAAGCATGAATTTAGATTCCTAAATTTGTATGATTATTAATCATGTGCATATGAAACAGGAGTATGGGACCATGCTTCTCCCCAAATCAGGGGAAATACAGAAAATATGGGAAATTTGTAGGAAATCAAGATAAATCCAGGCAAGTTTGTTACAACTTGTAAAAAGGGTATAGCAATTGTGACATAGGATCTGGCAATTTTTTCCTCCACCCAGGTTTCACTGGACTAGTGCAGCTATGTTAATAAGAAATGGACCGTTAGAAAAGGGATGCAGAGTGGAGAAAGAACAGAAAAAAAAATGCGTGCAACCAAAGAAATACAAAAGATTACATGCTCAGCAACAACCCCAAGAGCAATTTACTAACTTGCAAAGAAAATGATACAAGGCATATTATCTGGGAGAAAAAGTCCTATGCAACTGACCCAAAGTAAATTAGGAGCATGGCAAACAATTTCTACTTCCCCCCATCAATTTTTTGATGATCCATCCCTAGAGGTATAATGTATTTTAGTTTCATGCTAGCGAAGAAGGTTAGCAAGAATATAAATACTTATATTTAAGAAAATCATTAACAATAACTTGTATGTGGTATATGTGCATAAAGTTCCATTGTTTAAATTCGTGTGCTGTTATGGTATCGCCATGATGTCATCAAAAAAGCAAAAATCCTATAATTTTCAAATATTTTAATGTTACATTATTGTTATGATTATAGTCTGCACTGTCTTTTCCTACAAAGGTTGCATTAGTTTTAAGAATACCTGAGAACTTGACTTTTTTGTGTGAAAAAAGCGTTCAAAATACCTTAAAATTAGTGTAATAAATTTGGTGAAATACGATTAATGACTGATCACATTCAAACTTTTTTCTTGGTTAGGAGCTCTACAAGGTTTAAACCATCGATATCTTTTTACTCTGGCTAACTTGCCGGACCATTTTACTCATCACAGAGATGAGCCCTGGTGATTAAAGGATTAAACGACTTTCAAAAATACACAATAATAAGGATCATGAAAATTGTAAAGTTTTTTGCTTTTCAAATGATGTAAACATTACATCACAGCAGCAATGTCACCAAACAAAGAAAGTTTGACTAGATAGATTATCTTGGCTATTCCTTAAATCTGTAATCCCGGCCTGAAGTAAATGGGTTGCTAAAATAAACATTCCTTAGCAATTGTAGTATTGACAGGTAACTAAAGCATTGGAGCAACCTTAATAATTTTATGCACTGACCTAGATTTTAACTTGCCCAAGGTTCACCATGCATGTGTTCCCTGTATTAAGTTGATGTTAAACTCTTGAATTCTCTTTCTTCAGGTTGAAGAACTTGATAAGTTGGCTGCAATTCATGTCAGTGGAACCAAGGGAAAGGTGATTTAGTACTTTGTCATGATTGTAATGCAATCTAAATTGAATTTTAATTATTGTCACATTGCCTTGGTGACATCAAGTATAAAATTAAGTGACTTAAGTCTATACTTAAATATTAAATATCATATTATAATATTTAAATATTATATGACATTAATTTCAAGGATTGTGAAGTTATAAGACTTGATACAGTGTACACCTTTAAATGCTGTATTTGTTTCAATAGGATTTCTAACTTTGCAAAGCTTCAGGGAGTCTCCTTAAGTGTCTTCAGAAAAAAGTTTCTGAAAATTGAAGGATTTAAATATAATATTTGCAATGTTTTGGAGCCAGGCAGGCTTCAAATGAAAAATTTCGGGGTGCCTAGCTGCAAAAAAAATTGACCGAAGTCTGGAGTCAAAAGGCACTAATTAAGTTCAGAGTTCGAAATTAATGGTCCTTCAGTCATCAGGTACGACAAGAATTTGTAATGGACAACAGGATTTTAGATAATGGTTGTCCAACTGACAAGCTAAATTTATGTCAAAATTGAAGAAACATGGCCAAGATTTTATGTGATTTATTTCAAAAGAACAGTCTCTGACCAAAAATATAAAGCTTTTTGACAAGCTTTTGGCAGCCATGCTGCAGCCTTATGATGGGAAAATGTGAAAAAAATTTACATTTTTGATCAGAGAATGTTCTTTTGAAATAATAAATCTCCATTTTAGGATGTTCTTCAAAGTTTCATCTTTAATATTCATTTTAGGGATCAGTGTGTGTGTTCTGTGAAAATATTCTCCGAGAATGTGGCTATAAGACTGGATTTTTTAGGTAACTACAGAACTGTAGGTATACTCTGTAGTTGAGCTTTTAATATGCTGATTGAATATTTTTAAATTAGTGGAATTAAAGTAGTAATTATAGTACTGCTGTACATGTATATTCAGTGGCGTAACAGAACCTGTGGGGGCCCTTAAGAGATTTTCATTTGGGGCCCTCCTGTTAGGACGTAACTTTCCCTTAGTTTAGACATACATTTTAAAGCTTCATAGCTGGAGACTGAAGGCTGAAAATGGCCAAGACTTGTTTACATTTGCCCAAAATACACATTCATAATTGGCATGAAATTAATATCATTGCCATATTTACTACAATACAGTTATGCTAATGAGATGACATATTTCATTGGGG
>JBAHVQ010000413.1:419194-433260 GCA_036872915.1 Nanipora kamurai | reverse complement strand
AAGATGGCATAGGTATGCTGAAACATGTTTGCTTTTAAAATAAAAAGAGTTGTCGTTTATTTAAAATGTCTATTAAATATAAGGAACTGTAAATCGATTAGTGGGCCATTTTACACGAGGGACATAAGACGAGGCCGACATAAAGCGCGAAAAGATTCAGATAAACAGTGCAAAAGATCTTCCCCACACCTTACGTAAGCTTCTCTAAAGCCACAGACACATGGTGCAACATTGTATCTAATGCTGCAGCAATTGCTAAATTTATATGTTAAATTAAAAGTTTACGTAAGAATGACATCAATGAATTAGGTAACTAGAATATACTTGAAGATAAAATTATGTTTGAATCACCGTGTATTCTTCAGGACATCGTTTCAAAGGAATTTCGATAAACCTCCAGCCTTCTATTCCATCTTTCTTGTCAGTAATGTTCATATTCCACGCATGTTGTCCATTCACCTGACTGAAGTAAACTGATGCGTTGAGACAGTCGCCGTACCTGTGCCAAAATGATATGCACTGGTATTTATCGGCCATGAGTTTACTAACAGTCTTGTTGATCGAAAACGGAGTTTCTGTAACGATGAATGAACCTGAAATTATCACATCAAGAGCGTTAATAAAAACCAAAAAGCTTATGTCATATTGAGGACACCGCATCAGAGAAAAGTAAGTGACGACAAATAATGGTAGTTGAAAATAAAGTTACACGTAACTAAGTTTGCCGTCATGTTCGATTAATTACAGACAACAAAATGACAAATAACAAAAAAACTGAGGGTTTTTTTTTAAATGAAAAGAAACTCTTGAGTCTTGTACAAAAGCTACGAGATTCAATGTTAAGTAAAAGTCTTATATGCCTGTGACAGTGAGTGGTCCAACTACAGAAATCCTGCAATTTGATTGGTTCATTACTGGTCAGATATTTCTGGCATTTTTATTATTATCATCATCATCATCATCATCATTATTATTACTATTATGTTTATTATATATTATTGATATATCTCAAGCTCATTAATAATTCATGAGTAAAACATAAAGCAAATCACCATCGAGACGTCGTTTGGATATCTGAGGAAGAAATTACAAAAATTAAACCAACTTTCACCTCGATTTTCTCCTCAAATACTGAAACTATTGAGATGCAATAGCATATCCTCGAAAGTCGTGTTTCATCAGCTATCCAAACACTTTCAAGTTTGTAAAAAACCTCGGCTGTCGCCTCGGTTTTCAACAAACTTCTCGGTGTTTGGATATCCTGGTGAAACACTCCTTCTCGTGTATGATATATTACATAACATTATTAGCCCGCTCAAAAACATCTGTCCCATATTTGACAAGTACAGACCGATCAATAAGTAGTAAATTTATTTTGTTTCAATATTAAACGACAAGCACCTTGTAAAACGGATGATTGAATATTCTGATGAGTTTGTCTCTGCCAGGTCTCTGTTCCTTTCCAAGAACAAGAATCATCAAAAGAGCAAGCTGCCATGATTTCTGCAAAGCAAATGAACAAACCGTTACAAACTCCTGCTCATTAAAAATTGATGTAAAAGTGAAATGCCGCGGAAGTACTGTAAAACGACGTGGAAAGAGCTAAAGGCTAATAACTATTGAAACTGATATTCGAAAAATGTAAAGTTTCCAGAGAAGGTCTTTCGTTTCAGAGGCTGGCGAGGGGCTTGAGCCCAAAGCGTTGTTATTTTTCTAATTTCAGTTTCCGCTCTTCAGCAATCTTCAGCTGTAGTTTTTACTCGATGTTTCTGGAGATAAACGAGCGAGTGTTTGGACCAGATGAAGTAGAATTATAAAATACGACTGTAATTTGTGTTGAATTCAGCAAAAACAATGTAAGTCTGTGTAACATTAAGTCGCTGGTCTCGAAGTAGATAGCGAATTTCTTTCAGTTTAAACATTTATTTGCACCCATTGACACGAATTCTAAAATGTACGGCGGAGAAAAACTGACAGTTTGCTAACCACTTACCATCGGTGTTTTCATTCGAACAGATCCCTTTCGTCACAGCTATGTCATCAATAGCAATGTCTCCCAAACTTCCTCCACAAACACCCTCAATAATAATCTGAAAGAAAGAACAAGGACAAAGAAAAACATAGAAGGAAAACAAAGCAAAAAATGAGGAGGAAAATAAGACTTGTAAATTTCAAATTTAGTAAAAAATACGATATCAAACTCATGAATAATTCTCATGATAAGTGCAAAGCAAACCAGTACCGATACCGTGGTTGGAAATGTGATCTTGCTTACAAAGAAAATTTCCAAACATTTTAACCAAACCTTGAAAGAAGTGTTTAATCTGATTTTAAAACGCTTCGAAGTAGGCTAAAAAATCGGCTATAGCCTCGCTTTTTAAACTTCTCACTGTATAATTCACACTAAACGTTAGTCAAACTTTTTTAGACTTCTTGGTGTATAATTCAGATCAAACATTCCGTCTCTTGTTTGATGTATCACCTATACTGACGCAATATGACGTCTACGTAAAGGAATGGAATGAAAAAAAGCAAACAGAAGTGAAGTACATGAATTACGAACAGGAAGGCTTAACTATATCGAGCAAACTGGAGAGCCGTAAAATGAGCAAAAGCAAGCTATTTTCAGGAATCCCGAACATAAAGTTATCAGAAATCAACAAATTATTTGATTAGACTCAGCTAATTACCTTATAGTCAACTTCGGATTCCACAGTTATTATTTCCTTATGCCATCGTGTATCGTGAGCGACGTCTCTTCTCCACAACAGCTTTTCATCTCTCATGTCTAAAGATACTATGTAGACACTCAAACGACCAATATTGCGACCATACATATGATAGTAAAACTGAAAACATATAACTTGACCACCTTGGAACGGTCCTCCTGTTAATCGCGCTTTATCTCCAACTGACCTGGGAGGACTGGCCTCGATGTATATGTACCTTCCTAAATAACACGCAAATATACAAGATTTAACTCTGTTTGGTCCGACATCTCAAATGTGGGTCATCAATGAGTTATGAAACTTTCGCGATTTTGACCTGCTTCCTGTTCGAATTTCGACTCCAAACAAACTTTTTGGAAATCAGCACAAAAAGTTGAGTCGGAGAAGTGCTTTTTCGCGCGCGAAATATGTCACGGTTCATTGCTGCGTGAAGCCTTGTTTCCACTAAGCGGAATTTTCCGCGCGCACTCCTTGTTTCTCATTGGCCCTTTGTAACCTAAGAATTCCCGAGAGCCAATGAGACGAAAGGAAAAGGCAGTACGCGCGAGAAATTCCGCCGAGAGGAAATTTGGCTTAACAAACCGTGTCATCAAGTTAAGCAAAAGTTTTTGAATCATTTTTCAATTTCCTCGGACCTCAATGAGTTAAGACCTAAGTAAAGTAAGAAACATATTCCGAAGAACATCAAATCTTGTAAATACAGTACTTGAGTTATAAAACAAGATGAAACTCTTGTTTTATAGCTGGAATATTGAGTTTAAAAGATGTCGCCCATCTGAGTATGTTTCTTAAAGTAAGTTTACGCACTGCAATTAATCGGGCCGATTTCTGGTTTAGGTGCATGGTAATTAACAAAAAGCACGATAATTTCAGCACACGGAGCGTTTCGCTGTCTTCTTCTCAACTTAACATGCGCCTAAGCTAGGCCCGTCTAATCGCAGTGTGTAAACACAGCTGTACTCTATGTCTTCACACTTTGTCGACTGGTAATAGTTTAAGACCCAGAGTAGGTCAAAATGTCGATGATAATAAATTGTAATAAGTTCTATTTGTAATGAATTACAGTTATAATAAATGAAAAGTGAAATGAATTACACATCATCATTAGAGCAGATTTTGAGACAAAAGTTGTGATGGTAATGATTAAAATATGAAACCTCTGAAGGACTTCGTTGTGTGATCCACCATCGGCCCTGTCCCTTCGGAAGGGGTCGCCCCCTGGTTTGTTAGCCAGTCAAACGAGTCATTTGAGCGGATGTTGTTCCAGCCACACAAGCCATTTTCGAAATCGCAGTTTCCTTTAAAAATAATGTTAAAATAAAATGCAATTAATTAAAAAATACCTTGCACTTTTATCACATGTACCGTAAATATTTTGTTTAAGGAGGGTCCCCAGGGTAATTTTCGATAGGAGACTGGTAACTAAAGATGGTTGTACACGCCTGCGTAGATAGCGAGTTTGTCGAATCTTTATTCTATCTCAACAGCAAGTTTTCGGATGTTTGCTTCCGTGAATTTCTTTTAAACTTGGTAACTGAAGCAAACAGTGTAAGCTTAACAACATACCTCATTTTTAAAATTTTTCACAGAACAAAATTTTTTAAACTGCAGTAAGTCTATTGCAAAAAATCTAGCTTGACAACCTACCCTGACATTTTGATATTTTATTTTTTTGTGACATATCTAACTTATACCAAATTTCAGAAAACTTCAACGAAGAAATCCGAAGATAATGTGTCTTAAATGTGATAATCGTGAAAATATGCCAATGTTCCAACGCTATTGTTACCATCCTAGCAAACGAAAATTGCACAATTCGACAAATCTCATGTTTATCATGCTTCTTCGACAGTTATTATCGAAGTTACAACTATTTTAAAGATACAAATGACCATAAACGGAGACCGTACTAATTGCATCCTGTAAACATAGAAACTGCAGGGAGCCATTTTAATAATGATCTTTACAATAGTTGGTGAAAATACACATAACTTAACGAAAAAAATAAAAGAATAAACAAATAAGAGAATAAACGAAAAAATGAATAAACGAACAAAAGAATGACTAAACAAATGAATGAAATAAGTGAATAAGATTATGAGTAAACTAACATATGTATGAATTTAATAACTAAATTTAATTAATTGAAGTTTTTTGAATAAACGTGTTCAAAAACAAATTCAATTTTACTAAATATTAAACTGTGCCTCTCACCTTGAAAATAAGAACAATCCGTTCCATTGGCTAATTCATGAAGACATCCCAACTGATCCAAGCTACATGTTCGATTGGCTAAGACAACAACAAAAATTAATCGGGAGAACCGAGTACTACAATTAACTGGTCAAAACTGAGTATTTTTGCTTACCTATCGTTCCACGTGATGACTTTTTACAAATATCGGGCTCGTCTGAACCATCAAAGCAATCCCACAATCCATTGCAGGTGGCGTTCCAAAGTACACATTTACCACTCGGGCAATAAAACTCTTCTTTTTCACACAAATCTGAATCAGAACAATCAGAGACGTAAGACATGATAAACTGAATGAACAAAAGCACTAATTCAAATAAGAAAAGCAAAGAAAATGAAAAAATTATACACCAAAACACTTGCTACAATATAAACGAGGCATCTTGGCAAAGCATCCATAGAAGTGGGCAAAGTAACGCCAAAGATATAAATAGTCTACACAGATATTAGGCTTACCGCAAATTCTCTCATCAGATCCATCAGGGCAGTTCTTCGCATTATCACATAATTTACTTAATGGAACACATTTTCCAGAACTTTCACATTGAAACTCCCCCGAAAGACACTGACAATTCTCTTCATCTGATCCATCAATACAATCAGCTTCTCCATCACATCGACGACGAAATTTGATGCACTCACCATTATGACATGGAAACTGGTCCTCGCTGCAAACATGGCCTGAAAAATCAATGCAATGAAAGAATAAAAATCATATGGAAGGATTCTGTAATGTTTAGACACAAAACGTACGAAGTCACGGATTTCCAATTTCACTTTCACGACGTTTAGCCACAAGCTATCGTTTGGCCGTACAATGGCCAGTGAAATCTGAAAGGCATACACTTATTTTGTTTGGTGAGACACCGACGGCTGCAGACAGAAGCTGACACAATGTGAAATATGGCCAATGACTTAAATGAGAATTCAATTTCTGGACTAACAGTTCCTGATTCCTTGCCAACGCTCTGTCGTTAAAAAGGCCGTGTCGAAATATTTATTCTGGGTATTTGCAACTCGCGTCAACCATACATAAAAATACATAGTGGTGTATTTACAGATAACATATCTTATGTAATCTTTATTTGTTAAGTACAAGACGAGTATTACCTGGTTTAGCATAGTGAGGATTGATATCGCTGGGACACTGTTCAGTCGTGATTCTAATGTTCGCAATTACAACGGATTGATTTAGATACTTGGAGTTCACTTCAAAAATAAACTAAAACAAACAAACAGAGCAAGCATTTAAAGTAGTGGAAGATTAAAAATGGGCTGTAACGTTATCGGTCATTAGGCGATGGAAAAAAAACGAAAGGAAGGAAAATCGCAAACGGATAAAGTAAGTCTCCGATTTTTGTCGGTTTACCGACACATCTACAGTTGTAAGGATTGACCAGTGTTTTTCTGATAACATCTAACGCGTGATACAGTATCTGTGATGTTTTAACCAAAATATCATTCCCTTCCCTTTGTCTTGTGCATGTAACATGTAAGCGATAATGCTTTTCTCTGCCATTTAACGTTAACACGGATCTTAACCTCGTCATTTTGCGAGGATTTGAGCTGAAGAAACTTTCGCATATATCTTCATCATTACTATCATGGTTATTACTATTAATAATATTATTTCTGAAAGCTGAACACAAATTTTGTTCATGTGGGAGCATGGAGTATATCAGACGACCAGCGAACGTCCGTCAAGCTCATAATCTCAGAAAAACGATTTCCAAGTTCCCACATGAACAACATTTGTGTTCAGCTTTCAATGTTTCCATCGATATCATATCGTGGCTTGCGCTCAGGTTGCACATATGACGGACGTGCAAGTTAGCTCACCATCTGAGTCTTGGTAGCTCAATGGTTAGAGCGTCTCACCGATTATCAGAAGATTGCGGGTTCGATTCCCGTCTTGGGCTCAGAAATCGTTTTTGTGAGTCTATGAGCTTGAAGAATGTTCGCTGGTCGTCTAATATGATATATTTCTATCATTCCTTCTACTTACAGTTATTTCTTCTTTAAACATCATGTTAATCCAAGCTAAATTCCATGTATTACCGTGAAAACCTATCAAACTCCAAATTTGCTGTTTAAATCCGGATGACGTTTCCACAGACAAAGTCAATTTTGTATTTCTTGAATCAGACATCTTAAATCGATATCGGACACAGATTCCTGTTACTTGGGTTATATAACTGTCTTTAATCCATCCGAAGGATAACGATGAAGAAACATTATGCACACTTTGAAAGCCAAAACCTGAATACATCAGAACGTCAAAGAAAATTATTATGAAGGACTTGTAGTGGATTTTCTAAGTTGCATTAATTATTAATCAATTTACACGACGAAATCAAGCTGCTTGAAGTCACTCTTTTATGTCGATATTGAAAGGCCTTTATAGCTCAGTTGGCAGCTAGAACATTTAGTTCGCAGGGTCCGGCGCTCAATTTCAAGCTGGCAGCTCAATTCGCACATTTTGCTACTGCAGGGTCTTGCTTGTGTCTTCAAATGTATGATTCTGACACTTGGAGATATAACTTCGCTTAATTTTGACTCCTTTTATTGTTACATAGTGTAAATACCTAATACTCATTGAAAATATCCTCAAATTCAAAAATTTCGATACTTACAATTATCATTCATATTATAGTATTCACAAATCTGATTGGTTAATTTACCTGCAAATAACTGCGTGCAAATACGCTATTGAGCATGCGCACTTCAAAAATGATTCGTCAGCTGAAATAACAAATATCGTTTTCTCGTTAAAATGTCAAATGGCTCGCTTTGCCGAGCTGTCGGAAAGTGATCTGGCAGATTTACTGGATGAAAAAGACTACGATAATACAAGAAAAGCAACTAAAGTTGCCACAAACCTTTTTCGAGTGAATGATAAAACAATTATTGAACTCGGCTTTCGCAAAATATCGTGATTTATCAGTGGCGAGCAGATCAATTATTTGCCGATGCCGAAGGCAGAGGCAAATTATTGATCATATAATTGATCAAATAATTGATCGCCACTGATAAATCACGATATTTTGCTCAACCTCGTCCAATAATTGTATATTATTCAATTCACACTAACCTGGAATACCATCCAAGGCTTTTACTTTATTCCAACCTTGATAAGCCACGTTAGCTAAGTTACCAGTACAGAGTTTTGGCTCCTCAAACAAGCACGAGACTAAAAGGATAGCTTAAATGGAAGATCAAAAACTGTTCAGTGTCACACGAGACAATCTGATTTGTTAACCAGTATCCCATTGGTCACCACAAAAGTAAAGAACAGCCAAAGAACTCGGTTTTCGTACTTGAATAGAACGGCAGTTTGGATTAAAGTGCAAACCAACCTTTCCTGTCTATTTGTTTAATATCTCTATTATACAGATCGTCGGTAATTAATCCTTGATCCATTAACTCCTTCCTGTCCGTATAGGTCCTCAGTGGCCTATGCCTCGTCAAGGGGAAAGTCCTCGGACAGGAAAAGGTTAACCCTTTCGCATTTCATTTTATGTGCTAAATATTTCTCACAGGGGGTAAATTTTAAATTTCATACGACCTGTATGATGATGTATTAAATATAGTTTTTGGATAAGAAATTGTGTCAATTTAATTTTCGTCGACAAGCAATCTATGAAAAGAACACACCAAAAGTCCAAAATTACTCAAGATGCACTTACTTACTTCAGACGAAGTTTCTTCAGTAATTTGCGAATTTCACATAAAAATTAAGGATCGCTGATGTAAAACATTAAGTAGTATTTAAAACACGACCTGTGAGTGTTTTGAATGGCTTCAAAAACGACTACAATACAGGGTGTCCCAAAAAAGGCAAACTATTGAAATAGCCTATTGTTGGAATTTGAATGCCACAGCGCTCTAATGGTCGGAAGAGTGCATGAAAGATTGACATAAATAAATTTATGCATAACAAAGTTGTTCACCATGTGGTAATGAACTGTTTTGCCACGGAAGCTCGTACGCTTTACAAATATATTCAAATTTTCGACAATATTTTACAGTTCTCTGCGTTCAGCTGTATGCTAATCCATTCAAATTCCAACAATAGGCTATTTCAATAGTTTTGCCTTTTTTGGGACACCCCGTAGAGTGATTTTAATGCCTATTGTTCTCTATTTTCTTTAGGATAGGGTTGAGTCGTGTAGGCAATAATAGGCTATGAAATTACAAATTTAGATTTAGAAAGCTTTCTCCAAGGTTTACGACGTCATCTTGGCCGTAAAGCAAGAACAGTTGATTTCTTAATATGGAAAATTATGCCACTTGCGCGATAACGTTTCGTTGCATATGGTTATGAGCGTTTATTTACTGTGTGCTCAATTTATTGCAAAGGGAATTGCCGTTTTAAGTATTAGTATCCTTACTGAAATGAATTCGACAAAGACAACTCGTGTGTTTCGAAAACCAAAAGGCATACAAGATGAGAAAGAGCTGCCGGATAGCACTAAACCTACGCCTTTTCCTGGGAATAACGAACTTACAAAAACTTCAACTAGTTATGCAACGGGCTCTAGTCCAACGTAGTCAGGCTGTGTATTTAATAACGGTTCAGTTTACTTTGGAAAAATGAAAATATTTAGTGTGTTATAAGCTGCTATAGGCTTGATTTTGTTTACAAGATATACTGATCAGATAAGTGTAATGATTAATGTAGTGTGTTACTAAACGACACTAGTGTCCTGTATATATTTATGTACGTTGGTGTCCAAAGTCGATCAGATTTTTTGAATTCTTAATTAACGCGAAATTTTACATAAAATCTCACGTTCATTAGTATTCTTTATATAAAATTTCACGTTAATTAGCATTTTCATTGTTTCAATGAATAACCCCATATTTCCCCTGAGACAGAATTCAAATGCCCTCCCCTGGCTTTTAAAAAGAAAGATTTTACCACGTATAAAACGGATACACGTGAATAAATAAAGAAAGCCGATTGGTTTATTTGTCTAATGAATAATGATGAGTTTTTGAAATTTATATAAAAAATTGTTAACATTAGTTTCTACTTACGTTTTACGACCAATTTTTTAATCACTGTTACATTGGTATTTGAACCAAAATTTAATACGTTTGTCTTCGTGATCATTGTACAATTGCCATCTCTTTGATAACCCATCTTTAAAAATTAGGACATTAATCCGTTAACAGCTATATTTAGGCTAAGTTATTTAACCTTTCTCCAAGTTATTTATTAGACCAGTATCAATATACTCGTTGCACTAACATTTTAGACCAGATCAGGCGAGCGAAAAACTCCAGTCTGACCCGCGAGGTAAATATTTGTTTGCGAAGACAATAGCAACAAATTTTCCACGATAAAGTTCTCCACAAACTTAACGGGAACACCTTAATGCACAACGTAGGTAGGAAGGTTGTTCTGTCAAGGTGTTGCAGGACGGAAATTTTGACTCTAGTATGTATTACATTTCTTTCTTTCACACTTCTCATCTGGTGGTTTCACCCCTCCTCCACTCTCGCTTCTTAAAACAATCACGAACTTGTGAAGCAGAAGACTTGATTAATTTTTACGTTGTAATACAAAGCAAAATACATTTGTAGATCCAAGTGAATAACAAAGAGAAAGGAACTAATCGATTACTTACCATTATTTCATGAACACCAGGATGGGAAACCCAGTCTTTCAAACTTAACCTTAGTGACCCATTACTCGCAGCGGTCTGATTTGGCAGCAGAGTACATTCAAAATGGCCAGCAAAAGTGATAAATACCGCGAGAGGGCAGTAACTGCAATAAAATCCCAAACAACGGGTGTGAAAGATACCTGGAAAAAATAAAACAGTTTTGACTACAACAAATTGCGTATATTTCTCATCGACGGTTAATATTTTATCACTGTCTTCATCTATTGCTGTCATCTTTTTTTTTTAATTCTTTTTAAACTGGAAAGATTCTTCTCAGTTTCAGCGATTTTTTTAACCTATTGGCTGCAATGCAGCGGTTCTATCCGTTTTTCAGTCTGCAAGGGAATTGCTTCCCCATAGTAGTATCTTTCACCAGAAAGTGGTCAAAACAAACTCTGCTTGATTATCAACATTCCATGTCTGTGCTTTTGACGAAGAACTAAATACAACATAGTTATCGCTTCTAATTACAGTTTTTTTTTTATTACATAACCAGAGTAAACATGACAAAATGAGATAGATGGATGACACTTGCCCAATAACGTAAGCGGGACACCGATTGTTGTTTCCATTAGTCCACCGTTGCCAGTGGTAAAATCGACTCTCAACTTCCCTAAATTAGACAGAAAGACGTATTAGGTCATTCTTATCTAAATATACACTTCGCAATCGTCTGCCAAAAAAAAAACGGCAAAGAAACTTCGTGTTGAAGGTAAGCCTCTTCAAGAATTTAAACAAGCCGATTTTGTTGAAGCCACCATGAAAAAAAAACGGAAAAAAGGATAGTTTACCTGGTAAAATCCAGAAAAGATTCTTTTCGAAAATTGGTCCCTCATAAGAACCATTTTGAAGCCGGATACCCAAAGAAACACCGTTGTCGCTGACTTCTTTTATCAAGCCTTTCAGAAAGTAAAATGTGCAGGAGTCGAAGTATTGGACTGGAGAAGTTCGTTCGGTGGCACTAATGACAAGAGTGATTGGACAATATTAAACTTATCTGATTTGATAAAAATTTCATGTTTTTTTCAGATGATATCTGATGAGGGGTTAAATGAGCCATGAAGATATGGTTTACATATTGGATAGAAGGAAGGAATATGTGTTGAAACTTCCTTTCCATCAACAGCCTCTGAGATCCTGTGATTACGAAATCACACCAACAGAGACGGAGAACGAAGGTTAAGTATGTGATCTAGATATATGAGCAGTTATTCTTCCACCAGTGATTCTTTAAAGCAATTCTAGCGCCCCCTCAATCGGCTAAGCAATGGCCTTTGCGGGAGATCAGCTCCATAAGCTATAACTGACAGGATTATCCAAAATTGATAACATTTGGTCAAAATTCAACATTTCGTGTTCTCACCTTTGGTCCTGAACTAAGACAGACAATAACGGCGATGATACAGTTTCCCTACTCCATGAAACGGTAAAGTGGACAATATCATCTCCAGTGAAAATGAAAGAGTAGTTTCCACTGACCGGAGGCTATGTAATGGAAAATGATAAAAATTGGAAGAGTTGATTTAACAGATGTGTAAAAATAACAATAGACGAAAACAAAAAAGCCCCGCAATTCTTTCAAAAATTTTGCAAAAAAGAAGTGGTGTAGTCATAAAATGCAACGCACACTAGGCGACAAGAGAGTGCATTTGTCACTAACTTGTGATGTAAACGCAAGGAAAATCAAAGCCTTGACGTAGTTTAAAATCCGACTAAATACCAGCATCGAAAGTTTCACAGTGCTCTTTAAAACCTCATAACTTTTGTTCAATAATGTTATCAATGGTGACAAGAGTATTTTGACTCAGTTGCTTTTGTTAAAACCCCCAACTAAATTCGACGTATTTTAATGGGGGAACTCACTAAACAAAGATACTCGTAGCAAGAATACGGTACTAATCCGAAAACCAAACGAATTATAAACCGAATCATTGGTTATTGTGCAGAAAAATTTCAAAATTAGTTCGAATACCATGAAATATGCTTCTTTAGTCTCTTCGTAGTCCTTTACGATATCTTTAGGTCCACCAAAGTCAGGTACAACGTGCAAAAACTCCCCAGAGATAGGAGAACTGCTCTCTGATTGGAGACTGGTTAGGTCCTTGCCTGTTGTTTTCTTCATAAAAGAGCGCGATACACCACCAAGTTCGTTCAAGTCATCTAAAAATTAGAGAATAAGGAAAACAAGTGTGGCGTTTTATAATTGAAATGGTGGTACGGTTTTGGTCAGGTACTATACAGATGAAAAGGCAAGGACATATCGAAAATTCTCTATTAAGCCTCCCTCTCATATAAGCCCCACCCTCTCAAATAAGCCTCCTCTCAAATAAGCCTTACTCTCTCAAACAAGCCTTCCCTTCCCCGTTTCCCCTCACAACCACAACAGTAAATGACAGACTGCATTATCAATACATTTTATTGTTCCAATTTGGAGGAAGCAGACTAAAGTTACCGGTACTCTACTCCCTGCTCTGGCTGAGAGCAAGAGCTGGCCGACATGTAGATTTAAGTGATATTATATGGATTGTACATGTAATTTTTAACATTTTTATTAATTGTGGGAACCTTTGAAATTCATGAATTACAAAAAAATAGTGGTAACTTTTCTGGCATTTCCCTAAATTAAATAAGCCCTCACTCTCTATTAAGCCCCCTGAAAATTTCTTGAAATAAACAAGCCCCAGGGGGGCTTAGTAGAGGATTTACGGTACGTAAGGTTATCAATTTAATTTCTAATAATCAGACATGATTTTACGCAACTCTGGCTTAAAAAGTTTTGAACGTAGCTTACAAAGTTAGCGTAAAACCATGTCTTCCAATCACATACTTTGGGCTTTAAAAAGCACGTGCATGATCAGTCCTTTTTTCTACCTGTTCCATAGATCTCTATTTCACAGATTCCGAGGGCTTTATTTTGAGTGGTTTGTAGCTTTACATATCTTGTTACTACTGGAGGCTCAAAGAATACTTCGGTTGTTCTTGAATAAAGATTTACGGTCTTTTCCTTCGTTGCTTTTGACATGCTGCCATTAGGCATTATGAATATGTCCAGTAATATCTCTTCCTGTTGGTTTGAAGGTGGAAATATCTTCATTCTATACGTGTTTATTTCACGACCTACATCTACCTGCCACCAAGATTTTCGAGAATTCTAAAAAAGCCAAAATTCATTAAAACTAAAAGTATTACGACGTAGAAAACAAGTACGAATAGTTTATGAAGCAGAGGTAAAAGACGAGTTGAAGAAGGACGATGTCGACAACAATGAAGTAGAAGAAGATCATAAAGAACAAGAAGATGATGAAGAACAAGAAGATGATGATGAAGAAGAAGATGATGATGATGAAGAAGAAGATGATGATGATGAAGAAGAAGATGATGATGATGAAGAAGAAGATGATGATGATGAAGA
>JBAHVQ010000413.1:312324-390226 GCA_036872915.1 Nanipora kamurai | reverse complement strand
TTTTGTGAAGTGGGTGTCTGCAGCCTGACAAGCCGGGTATGTCCATCACTGGGGATGCTGACCAAAAGGCTGATAGCTGGCTCACATAGTGGAGCCTGTGCAGAATTATAAGTGGGTTTTCTTTTTCCTTTTTGGCATGGGAACCGACCAGGAAGGTATCTTTTCCTGTATAACTCAATCTGAACCAAGGATTGTAGTTCCCTCCCTGCCTCCCTTCTCTTCCTCCCTCCCCTCCCTCCCTCCTTCCCTTCCTCTCTCCTTCTCTCTCTTCCTCCCTACCTTCCTTCCCTCCCTGCCTCCCTTCCCTACCTTCCCTTCCTGCCTCCCTTCCCTCCCTTCCCTCCCTTCCCTTCCCTTCCCTTCCTCCCTCCCTTCCTTCCTTCTCTCCCTCCCTCCCTTCCTTCCCTCCCTGCCTCCATCTTCAATCTCCTCCCTCTCTCTGTCCCTCCTTCACTCCCTCCCTCTCTCCTTCTCTCTCTCTTCCTCCCTCCCTTCCCTCCCTCCCTCCTTCCATTCCTTCCTTCCCCTTCAATCTCCCCCTCTCTCTGTCCCTCCTTCACTCCCTCCCTCTCTCCATTTCTCTCTCCCTCCCTTCCTTACTTCCCTTCTTTCTCCCTTCCTTTCTTCCTTCCTTTCCACCTTTCCTCACTTGTTGCAGACAATGTTAATCATTTTTTAAAAATATAATTAACTACTGGTATTCAGTGTTCCTTAGATTTATCTCCTTACCTCCACGATACTTATCCTTGCTTGCTTCTTGCAATGGTTGTCCTGCTCCATGTTCCATCTGAAACCACTCATCAAAATCATGAGTTGGAACACGAGTGTCATTATTCCATTCGGGTCGAGATTGTTCACCTAGGATAAAGTGCATGCTACAGTATGTCTCACATACAGAAGAGTCCCTGTACATACCACAATATATTTAAATCAACAAAATGCACATTACTCATAAGTAGTTGACACTACTACTGGCAATACCTCTCAAAGTACCCTCCTCAGCAGACCATGTTCTGTTTTCTATTGACTTGCTGTTTGATGTTGATGGCCTGGGATAATCTCTTGACTTGGAATCAAGAAGAGCTTCACCAGCTGACCAAGAAGCTGCCAAATTATTTGATCTCGGTTTTACATCATTGTGTTCTAGGAATAACAGAACCAGAACCATACCGAATATTAGTGTGCAGTGATAACCAATTTGTGCAGTGATAAAGTGAAACTGTACAGTTATAAACAGTAAAAATGTGCTGTGATAAAATTTATTATGATAAATTCTTAATTAATAAAACCCAATAAAACTTTTGAAATTAATAGATTTGAATCATCTGATTTACATCATTCAAATTAATATGTGTGCTATCATGCTTGAAGGGCTTGAAAGTAATGCTAATGACCATTGGTTTGGCACGTTGGCATATCAGTTGTAGATTATTTTCTATTTTTCTGCGAAAAAAACCCTTTTTTCAGTTGAAAAAATGTCCTGGATTAATGCTCCTCCATTCTACCTGTTGAGTTATCAAGCCTACAGGGATTGGAGGCAAGTTATTACCCAACTTAAGTGCATGAGATATTCTCATGACAACTTAATGCTATCCACAAGGATGGATGTGCAGTGTTTCAATTCTATTTCAAAATCATCCTCAGAGTAACATGAAACAGTAGCAAAACTGTATGTTCAAATCCCACACCAGTCAAGTTTTTCAGTTGACTTCAGCAGCATAGGTTAATTATGAATTTATTATTACATATTATCCTGAGGATGATTCTGAAATAAAAACATTTCTAAATTTTTGAAATGTGAAAAATATTGAAACTCCATGAATTATATAAGATTTATACAATCATATAAGATAATAACATGTATTATTTACACAATTATACACAATTATATAAGATCATAAAAACCAAATACCATTATGTGATGATCTCTGTCTAGATTTGCTTGACGTAGGTCTGGACAATGATACAATATGATCATCCTGCAGCCATAAAAAACAATCAGTAATAACAGGGAAAGCATTAAATTAATGATGATGTTTCAAATAATATGTATTTTCACTGTACATACATTGCAAACCTAACCATATTTGTTTGATATTCCAATAAACAAAGTTTATACAGATTTAAAAAGGTCTTTTCCATTTTTAACCACATGACATGTATATTCTTTCTTACACCTACCACCCCCAATTCCCAAGGAGAGCCCACAAGCAGCCTATCTTATAACCAAATTATTGACCTTTCTTTTTATTCATCATTTTTTAATAAACTCACAAAATTGCTCCTCTTCATTACTATTGATACCAGTAATAGTAATTTGCCAAGTTAATGAGTCCATGAGCTAAATTGTCAGAGACCACTCACCAAATCTGTGATTATTCTTTGTTTATGCATTTCTTGTAATATCCTTATGATATAACCAATTGGGTCATCTGGTGTATCTTGAATCACTCTTGCCATCAGAGACTAACAGAGAAAACGCCAGTCAATATAAAAATGAATAATCTATCGATCATACAGTATATGTACTTGTAGGAAATCAGAATATATATAGGTGCCGTTTAAACATCTAAATATCCAACAGTTGAATCTACAGATACTGCCCCAAAAATCTACCTAGAGGTTGCTTACTATCTAAAAATTGTCATTTTTAATGCTCGGTCTCAAGATCGGAGGAGAAAGAAATTTTGTAAAAACTCTTCATCTGAGAACGACGCTCCATAGTTCTGAGATTATAACGCCTAACCGTCAACATTACCTCAAATAGTGTTCCTATTTTGTGCTTTTCCAGGTACCTCTGAACACGTTGTGCAGCCATGGCGGGTTGAACCAACAAGACGCTCCTCAGTATATCCTAAAATGTCGTGAGAATAATGAAATTTAATATAAAACAGTCACTGGGCAGCCGCCATTAAACGTATTTCCTATCATGCATTGCATTCCTACATAAACAACTCGACTTCTTTGTGGAAACCATGACTACAAGAGATCAGTGACAAGAAACCGACAGCTGAACAAGAACGAAAAGTAATGTTGTATTGGCGTGAAAACCGGGGCTTCAGTAGTGGGAGGCTTTGGGGGTGTGACATTCCGAAAGTTTCGGAAAAACCCAGAAAACAAGCGCGGTGGAAGCTGTACGACTAGTGCGGCCTTGGTCGCAGCAATAATTCTTCTAAAAAATTATTCTACTCATTTATTTTAGTTTGAATTTAATATTTTTATTAATAAGCATAGTTAACAAGTTACTATCTGCAGGCTGGCAATGGACGAGATTGCGTGGTGTCGAGAAAACATTTCTATGTACCACCTCCTGAAATGCAGGAAACAGCATTTGAGAGACTCCTAGCGGAGCATGCCCTCGCTTGGCTACGCTACTCAGTGGTTGCACCATTATTAAAATTCTTCCATCGGGCCTGGAAAAATTCAGGTATTAATTGCCAATTATTAAAAAAAAGTCCGACAAGAACCGACTATGTTGGCATTAAATTGTTGTAAAAAAGTTTGTAAAAAAATTCGCACAGCTTTTTAATGTCACCCCTTGGACCAAAGTGGGTTAGCCACTCTTCACCATGAAGTTTCCGACTTAGAGTTTTTCCTGCAACTGTTTGTGATATTTATTAGACAGACATAACCAGATGAGAGAAATATCAGACGGTCTAGACCATCTTCCTGCGTATCGTGTTATCCTGCCTTTAGAGAACTGCCGGCCCATGCACCAATTAATAATAATTCCCGAGAATCTTTCTCGTTTTCTTCATATTGGTTGGGAGTAATGGGGTTCCTGTACCCGCTTGTTTCGGTTTCTGTTTTATGGTATTTTTCCAAGAAATGCATATCTCAAGCTCATTAATAATTAATGAGTAAAACAGTAAGGAATCACTACCGGGGTTTGGATAAGCCAACTTCCCCTTCGACTTTCTCTTCAACTACAGATTCTTCTGAGATGCAGTACCATACGCTCGTCTCGATGTTTGGATATCCTGATGAAACACTCTTTCTTGTGTATGATATAATACCGAAAATCTTACCCAGGGATTTGGGGTTCAATTACATTAGGGTTGTCCAGCATCTCTTATCATGACGTCAGGATGCACTTGTGATAAGCACGAGGTACCATTTCGCTAATAATAGCATCATAGTTTAGTTTTGGTTTTATTAGCCTTTACTTTGTGAAAACACTATCAAATATGGTGGTTATATGTTTAGAGTTATGTATTTAAGTAAATGGTTTGAACCTAGGAGAATCGTGACGTGTTTGTGGAAGTTGATCGTCCAGGTTCGTGTAGTCTTGAGAAAGTGACTAACGTTTCGACAGCCTTAGCAGCGGTCATCTTCAGAGTCAAAGGAAGATGACCGCCGCTAAGGCCATCGGAACGTCAGTCACTTCCACCAATAGTCTTTCTCAAGACTAAACCAGGACGATCACCTTCCACAATCATGTCAGTTGTGTATTTGCTGATGGAATTCCATTGGAAACGTGGGGTCAATTGTTGTTATTTAATTGTCTTGTATAGGTTGTAAAATATATCCCAAATGACTTTAATTAGTAAATGGCCAAGGGTTAAGGAGAATGTTGACCCATAGTTAATTAATCATACCTATTGAATTTCCTTAATTTTTCTGAACGTTACGAAACTTGAACGGACAAAAAGAAATAGGGTTGAAAAATGACATCCAAAGTCAACAGTATCTTTGGTAGCGCACTCAAATCATTTCGCAACAATTTAAAGATCACCGCTTGATATAAGGTCATGTCAATATTTGACGTAGAAAATCATAATTAAAGGTGGTTTAATGGGGTCATCGTATATCAAGAAAAACAAGATTGGTTTTCATTATGTCACAATAATGCAGAAATACGGGAGGCATTTGGGTTTCTCAGGACATGTCTCTTAAAAAGAGTTAAGACATCCGAGATTGATGACACAAGAAGGGCATAATGAAGCTTGCTGATTGTCATACTTTAGACAAAAGAAATTGTTTTCGATTTGGTAGAGCGAACTCCACTTGAACATGGACTGGACTAACTGGTATCTGTCATTTTTGGTCTTTCTTGTACAAATTGTTGTTAGTTCTTCCGGTAAGTTCATGACAAATCAAATAGATAAAAACACGCTTGTAGTTAAGGAGATCAGATTAAAAGACATTACCAGTGAAGTCACTGTAGCAAGACGGAAGATTTTGATTTGTTTTTAGTGATCATTCCGCATTACTCACAATGTTGCAAGTCTTAACCTGTCTTGTTTTTTTGTGATGAACTTTGAAGATCATCGAACAACCCCGGCAATTCATCATAAAAGTGATATAAAGAACCCACGGTTAGGCTGAATATAGCCTGACTATAAATACCTGCATGGCTGTACTAACATCACTACAAGAAACACTCCTCTGTCTTCTGCGGTGTCAATAATTCAGATGATTTGGTTCAATGGTTCTACAGGGGAGCCCACATTATTTGTTGATCACATGATTAAGATGAGAAATTGCAAGTGTGAATAACGAGCAGAAGCTCACTTCAGTTGGTGCACAGCCAGGACTTCGGAGGGTCTTCGTTGAAAATTGATAAAGCTAGGAATATCTGGAGGGTGTACTATGTGTAGTTTGTGGAACACCACGTTTTATTTTAATGCTAATTAATTTAAATTTAATGCTATGCTTTTTTTATTTTAAGCATTAAAATAAGACGAGGTGTTCCACAAACTACACATATCGTATATCAATTATCACCATGCAAAACTTTACAGGATTGATCTGGAGGGTGCTTCCCAAAAATTTCAAAATGTAATAGTGGCTGACTTGAGCATTTTGGTGATACAAAATGCGATGATTATTTAAGCTTGTAAACATTGATTGATCCTCAGGAAACCTTGTGATTTGCCTCTTCCGTTCAATACAGTAGCATCGACCTTCATAAATCTATTAACGAGTGATTAGGTAAACATCTTGAGAGATAGCTACCGTGATAAAAGTTTTGAAGCAGACGAAGGCCATTCCCAATCGGCGGAAACGGACCTTCGACCAGAAGTAGAACTTCACCACTTTAGTGTCACTCCTCCCTCCTTAAAGTTTCAAATAACAAACTCGTACACATTCTTAAGGTTTAAAACTTCGGTAACTGGATATTCCAATCTTTCTAAAATCAGAATACTTCAGTTTGAAACAAGGCTAAACCATAATAAACATATATTTAGAAATGTGCGCGATTGCGGACGTGACAAAACAAGATCTTGATGAGGATGTAGTTACATTCTAAACATCCCATGAATGTGGAGTGCTCCTTAAGGAGCTACAAAATTCAAGTTTATTTTCTTTTACCATCTGCCTGATGATACTTTGAGTATCTTTTCTCGAACGTGTTAATTCAAGAATTGTAAACTTTATAAATAAGTTCTCGTTTAAGCTAAAGTTAAGATATTTGTTCCTCTTTCCTGCTCGCATATTTTTAACCACTTGACATAAAGCCTCTCAAATTTGTTTGAGTTTGTAAAACTGATCAAACGCCGACAAAAACTACAGTTTTGAATCATTCAGAAGATTATAAAATCCGTTAGGTTCTAAGCCATGCATCTTACGGAACAATTAACTTTCGTGTGAACAATTTTTTTACACGTGGGTGATAACTCTCTCACAAGAATTCGGTTAACTCAAGAGTTATTTAATCATCCAGTTAAAATCGTAATAATTTTGAGATGTCATTGTCAAACGGTCGAGTTCTGTGTGTTTGAGCATGATAATAAAACAGTCGAAAGTAATAAGAACTCAAGGGGCTCCTCTTCTCGAGATTCTATTGCTATTTCGTGTTTGGAAGCTGTGGTCAAATCCTGAAACTCGTTGTTGAAGTAGTACATTAATACTTCACACCTCTTAGGTGCTGGAGAAGACACCGATTTGTCGTTTGGTCTCAGTCTGGCTTTTTTCGTTTGTCTAGGATCGCAAGATTCATTAAAGACGGCACCCAGTGAAGTAATTCAAACGTACGCAATTCAAGAATTTTTCTTCAGAAATTTTGTCAGTTTAATAGTTCGATACTCCTCACAGGAACGGAAGTTTAGTTGGATACTATTTGCATAATTATTCAAATCTCAGAGTTGTCAAACGCCTCGCAAATTCATAGAAAATGGACTATCTCACTTTCTCCGAAAAAAAATCTAACTTAATTACACGAAATAATTCATCGACGTATCAATAATGTTATGGGTTCTGGGAAATCAGTAGTGCCTTGACTCAACATTTTTATTAATTTTTAAGATTGTTTTCATCACAATTACCAAACTCAGGACAAGTCAAGCCGTCACAGCCAACTTTACCAGAAACAAACTCATCCAGTGGCAGCTCTCGGGGGTTCTGCACTCGGTATACAGGTGCCGGGTGCCAGGCCACCCTCAATGAAACGTTGACCCAATTTAACGAATCAGAAAGATATTTTGACAACAAATACGGAATAAACAGAACGGAAGGTTTCGTCAACCTTTTATTAAACCACATTAAAAACCTGAAGTCCGACGCACGGTGTAAAAGGTTACTCGAGGTAACTTTCTGCCAGTACACTCTTCCCGCATGTCAAAGTGATGGGAAACCTATTTCATTCTGCCGAGAAGACTGTGAGGAGTTACTAGAACAGTGTGGAATATATCTGCACCAATTGATTGGCGCAGTTTATTTTTGGACCAGTCAGACGGACATCGACTTCTTCCATTTAATCGTTCCCAGAAACTGCTCCAGTTATAATTCTAGAAAATTTAAAGGGTCGTGTGTCGATATTGGATTATTTGGTGAGTATCGCTGTTTGAAGGTGCCTACCAACTGGGTTTCGAAAGTAGAAGATCCTCGTTTTTGTAGGTCCCTGTGAGCGGCCAAGACATTCCTTGTAATAGACAAGCCCTGTCTTTATTACACGTGTATCTTCCACAAAGAGACACAACTTTAAGTAGGATTATAACATTCAGATTCGCAGAAATTGAAGCGTTTTCCTCCTCATTTTTTTCGGCTGTTGATAAAATTTTTCACGCATGTTTTTAGTCTCAAAAGTACTTTACGTATCTTTAGTTTTCGTTTAGGTGTATTTTGGCCTTAGGTTACGCCTAAAGTAACAATATATTTTCTGGTAGATTTCTTTTTATTTTCGAGGTTAGTTGAAGAACTAACTTTGGCCTTGTCAAATATTTTTTGCATATATTTCTTTATCTTTCTTTCTTCTTTTTTTATCTTTCTTTTTACTCTGATATTGGCAGCGCAATATTATAATGGGAAATTTCCTCCTTTTGTATGACAGACTACTAACGTCAAATGCTTTGTAATTTGTTGAGATCATTCGATGTCGGCTTCCTCTGCGCCAAACAACATCATTCTCTGGTCATCCGTGGGAGCAATTTCATTTGTAATCATCATCGCAATTACTATAATCGTTTCCTTGAAATGCCGACAAAGTAAAGTCAAAAGAGAAGCTATAGGTTTAGATGAACTTAAAATGGTGACGTGGAACCTGAAAGCAAAAGCTTTGCAGTTGCTACAAAACCCAGAGTTATCATCCAAGGTCGCTGAGACGTACGATCCAAACAATTTAAAACAAATTTCCCTCGACGATATTGAGTATGTTTCGGATTTAGGAGAAGGGCAATTTGGATTAGTTTTTCAAGGTAAGCAGCAGATAAAATCTTCAAAACTGCCCGTTAAACCACTGTATGTGTTTGCTGTGATCAGATCAGTGATTGTGATAAAATTTCTGTAATTAAATAAAATTGCTTTCTATCCTGTCCTATCCTATCCGATCCCGCCGTTACCTACCCTTAACTTTAAACTCTATTATATCGTATTTTATCCAATCTTGTTATATCTCATCCTTCTCACTCGGCATACCTTATCTAATCTAATTCTATCCTGTCTAAGTTGTCCCATTTCACATTTTTCTATCTTATTCTGTCGTATCTATGCCATACTATCCTAACCAACATTATAGCCGTTATTCTACCGGACTCAGTTGTTCAAAGGACAAATACCGCTAATCCTGCATTAAAAATTGTTTGTTATGTTCTGTTTGAGAATTTTAGTTAAAGCTATCAAGTATAAAATCTCCCTTGGTTCCCACGATATCTGAACAGAAAATCTCTAAACATCCATTCCCATATTAGCAACATTTCATCCACAAAGTTTTCACGAATCCTAGATTAAGGTAATCACCCTTTGAACAATTGGGCCCAGTATCTTACCTTAAATTAGCTTACCTTACCAATATTATGCTACCGTGTTATATCCAACCATGTCCAGTTGACCTCTTTAACTTCGTATGCAAATTGTCCGTTTCAGATCTCGTGACTTTTTTATCCTTTATGATGCTAGTGTTTATGCTTTGATGCACATCTGAATATCATTAAATTTCAAAAGAACAATTCTTCTGAGTAACATCACGTGATCTGAAATGGGCGAACAAACATCAAAGCTATAAAGAGATCTATTGTACCCTGTCCAATCCTCCATTACTTTATCTTTCTCAATTCTATCATTTCGTCAGAGGATCCTATTCCAAATCCCATGCAACCACTTGCTTCAATAACACCGGCAACCGGTCCTTTCCTCTTTGTATTTAATTTCAGTTAATACCGAAATCAAGATGAAGACATATTTTCTTGCAGGAATAGCAAAAGGTCTTGATGGTTCAAAAAAACCTTCCCACCAGACACCAGTGGCCGTTAAAACTCTAAAGAAAAGCAGTAATAAAGATGAGTTTTATCAGGAAGTAGCCTTTATGTCTTTTCTTAATCATCCAAACATTGTAAAATTAATGGGTGTTGCAACCGAAGACGATCCGTATTGTATGATCTTTGAATTCATGGACCTGGGAGACCTGAACCAGTTTCTTCGTAAAGCCAAACCGCTGGACGGGACAGAACAGCCTCAAGGTGAGCGAAGATTTTAAATTAGCTTCTCGTCAATGAAACCATTTCACAGGAAAAATAGCAATTTTTTATGGAAGAAGTTCTAGAAAGCTGTTGAGGCTGTGAAGAGACAAAAGACGAACACCAGAGCTTGGATCTAGAATATTTTTTTGTTTTCACGAATAATTCTTTTTCTTGTAGACCAATTGTCTCTAGATGATTTCCTGAATATATGTAATCAAGTGGCTTCTGGTATGCTCTATCTTTCTTCCTTGCGTTTCGTTCATCGTGATTTGGCAACGCGAAATTGTTTAGTGGGTGAAGGACTCAAGGTGAAGATTGCAGACTTTGGAATGTCACGGGATATATACTCATCAGATTACTACAAAGTACGATAACAAAGAGAAGATCTTTTTATCTCACTCTTTATTCAAAATTCCAATTATTATCATACATTGGTCATTGACGTATAACCTCTCATATTCAGGAGTGGGTTGGGTCAAATTTCCGTAGGGGAGCAAAATAAAAGTCGCCCGCTACTCTACCCTGACCAATCTCGCAAACACTGCATGAACGTTTTAATCAACGTAACCTACCAAACTATGAAATTTTAAGGGTGCAGTAACATTTTTCCTTGCATCGACAGTTTCCTTCAGTGATTTCTTCGAACAACAGACTTCGTTTATGAGTAGAATACCAAAAGATTCAAGGAACTCCTAAGACTTAAGAGTAAAAAACTGTCGTTTTGAGCCGAAGTCGGAGTGAAATGAGCGACGTTCAAAACTACAGACACAACACTCTACTTTCAAATCATTGTTTAGACTTCGTTTATAATGGCGAAATATTCCTTACATAAAGTCATATAATCAGTGTAGGAAAGGAATTTATACATAGGATGTTTCTTTTCGAGATTTTAAAAAAATATTTTTACCATTTCTAGGTTCGGGGCGATGCAACGTTACCAGTTCGTTGGATGCCACCTGAAGCTCTACTTCATGGTAGATTCACAGTGGACTCCGATATTTATTCTTATGGGGTGCTTATGTGGGAGGTATTTACACATGGATTACAGCCGTTTTATGGATATACAAACGCAGAGGTTGTAGCATTTGCGAAACAGGTGAGACACAAGGGAACTATTCATCGACAGACATGGCAATGTTGTGTAATATTCTTCTTAACACTTCAGTTACGTTACGCCAATCTGATATTCATATAATTATATATATCACATGCCTACTACCTACATAAATAATCTTTTTACGTAGATGTTGAAGGATAGAGAGAAAAAGAGATAATTTATACTCAATGACCTTCAAATTACAACTGATTAAGTCTGCTAACACTTAGCATCCCAAGTCTATTATACGTGAAAATTTTTGACTGCGCTAGCCGTGTGTCTGAGTAGCTCAGCGGTCGGAGCACCAGTGCATTGACTCGGAGACCTTGGATTCGATTCCCGGCTGAGGCAGTCTGATTTCATGTATATAATCAACAAAGCTGAGATTATGGAAAAGTATATACTTATACAAAATGTTTGTTAACATGTGACAGACGGAAAATAAGACAGGTTGACAGACACACAACAACACATAGACACACAGACAGTTACCGGACGGATGGACAGACGGGGCACTGAAAACATTGTAAAAAGCTAAAAGGTTAAAAAACTGTCTAAACTAGAAACCAAATCCGAAAATTTCGAGCGACGTTCCTTCATGGGGAAAGTGAAATAAAGCACACTGTTCAAATTGTTAACATTTTGTGGTTTTTTAATGATAACTCGTTCTTCAGGAGTCTGATAAAAATCGTCGCTAAGCATGACGAGCATGTTCTTTATTTATATTGGATAACCCTATTTTTCCAAGAGGCCTGATAAAGGCCATTCCTCATAGGTCTAGTGTCATTACAGGAGGAAACTGGAGTACCCAGAGAGAACCTGTGATTCTTGCTAGAGTTAATCTGGACAACACTATTCCTATGTAACCAATGTAACTCTAAGCTGGCCGAGCCGAAATCTATCCCAGTCACATACGTTAGAGACATGTGCACTACTACGGTACATGTACCACCGACATCCGCAATTGACTTTCATTGAGTTTTAGGGGGTGTTGTTAGGCCAACCAGACGACTGTCCGATGCACCTTTACAACCTCATGTGTGAGTGCTGGAGAAGAAACCCCCAGGAAAGACCAGCATTTGATGTAATTATGAAGCGGCTAGTGAGAAATCCTGCTCAGTGCATTAACAACAGAATTAAAAATCTTTCAATTGGTCACAGTAGGAGAGCCACATTAGAAAAAGTGGTGGACCCTACTACGTCAGCTCAGATAACAGGTGAGATCAAATGTGTTTAAAAGTTTCGTGTTTGTTTTTTTTCCCATTATTTATGTAATTACGAATCAACCTGTCAATCGATTACTGAGAACCTTTTTAAGAAAAATTAACGATTTTTTAACATTTTATAACTTCGTTATTGAAGTCCGGAACAAAAGGAACACGATCTGATCACAAGAAATTTGCAAACCCAAAAGTTGTTCACTTGTGGACTTTAACGGAAGTTCTCTGAGGAAAACAATATATTTTTAAAAACATCATTACTTTCTTCATGTAAAGTTAAATGTCTTGGAAAACTTGGCATAACCTTCGTAAATAACTTCGTAAATAAACTGTGTCCACGGATTGGTTTCTATAGAGTAGTCTCGTTGAAAGCCTGAACTAAACGTGAGCCGGAAAAGAAACAGCACATCCTTGCAAAAAAGCAGCAATCTTTCTGAGCGTTATGTTTCTATAGCGACACGTTTCAAATGTGGCATAATTAGAAAAGCGGTTGCTATTGCCGTTGTCGCTACTGTTATTGCCTATGTTGGTCTTTTTGTTAATTGTTGGTCTGATTTTTATCGTTGATTATTATTATTATTATTATTATTTTTGTTGCTGTTGCTGTTGACCTTGTTCGGGCTTGTAAGGCCTATGTTCCATTTTCCAATTTGCCATGTAGCCTTGTCATAATCTGATGTACAAGGATTGTTAAATGAATGAACAAAACAAATGAATTCACTGTCTATATGTTCAACATGTTTTAATCTCTTCAGGTACTTACCATACTCCAGAATCCATTATAAACAGTGGTTTCGTTCCTGATAACCAAAACGCAGTGATTGAATCAACTAATCAAAGCCAAGGTTCCAATGACATTAATGGCGATGATCAGAGTATCAGTTAGAGAATTAGAATTGGGAATGTTGAATCTTCATCTAACCCAAATAATTACATAGCCACTGAAGCTAAATATGTGGAATATAGCAATAACTTTATTTACTCGTTGGAATTATCAACTCTAAGTACTTGATTGTCGCACCTGGCCGTTTTCGTTTCATCCATCAAAAAAGCCTGACTTGAACTTTTGCAAGAGTTTAATCGTTAACGAAACATGGAAAGAATACTAAATTAGAACAATGCTGGCGAGTATGCTTTCCACGGATAGGCAAGATAGTTTCATTTCTGGACATCAGGACATAATTTTAAAGTTCAAATTAGAGATGTAGTGTGCAGAAGATAGAACAACCGTGCACACATTTACCACCAAATTCAGTGTATTATTTTTTGTAGAAGATTCTTGTTTTACATTATTACACTTTGTCGGAGTTTACTAGTTTCACTGCCACAGAAGCATGATCTCATGAGCGGCCATGTCTCAGAATAAAAATGGTAAATATTTCCAGACTTAGATCCTTCTTTATCCCCATCTCTTCCTCCAACATTCCTCTCTATTTGAGCATGTTCTTAAAATAATCACTTGGCTCTAACATCCTTGACCCTAAAAGGAACTCCTGTCATATGTATGTTTTGGGATTTTAAGGTCTGAATCTTAATCATTGTTTGATTTTTTCATTGATTCGGAATCTTCATTGCCCCCACCACCTGCGAGTTCGTCTGCAGGTCTACAATCTAAATCCATTCCAGCATTTACGTTCACGTAATGGCTGCCAACTTCAGGGTGTGGCATGGTGATAGGTGATTTTTCGTTTCTGTCTTCAGTTTTATGGTCTTCCTCAAGTTCTGGAATTTGTCACAGAAATAATAATTAAATTTTAGTCCAATGGTGGAGCACTGAAGGTTTTCAAAAAACACGAAATTAATTACACAAAAGAAATGGTAACATAAGGCAGAGTTTGTGCTAGCTTTTTATAAAAAAAATCTCAGTTTTCAACGAATCCGTTTTCTCGTGTCCTAACGCTGGACACAAACTGATCGTTCGTAACAGATTCCTCGAAGGAATTGTTTGCTAGTAGCTGATAAAGTTATCCAGGTGCTTTAGTTTCTCCTAACATTGCTACTGAATTCAGTTAATTTTTAATGTTTAAGGCTACGACTAATGTTAGATAATATTTGATACTGAAACATGAACAAACTGTGGCCAAAAGGGGTCATCTTTTTAGAACCTCCACCAAGAACAGTTTAGTTGTAACTGGCAGAAGTTGTTCATAGAGACGGTACGCAAACACTGGACGGACAAGACACTATAAAGAATTGTTTACTTATAAACTTATATCTATTATGGCCATTAGTTACTATACCATTTTGATGTAAAGAGATACTTTCGTAAAATGCTGTATCAGACCGATGATTGGACCACCGTTGTCCACGTTGGTCGTTAGGAATATCTTTTCCATTCAATCTGTTGATAATTGAGTGGTAATGAGGTCTCAGTCGAGGTTCTCTAGTCCAGCAGTCCTTCATTATCCCATAGACAAACTCGGGACAAAAGTCAGGCTTGGCGAGGTGAACACCCTGAAAAAGAATCGCAGCAAGAGATTTAAAGAAAAAAACTCAGCGATAAATAACGACGTTTCGATGTCATCTTAATATCATTACCAAGCAAAATAACAAACTAAATGAACACACAATCTGACTTCATTAAATCAAAACAAATGTGGCATATTGCTGACTGTTCATTTAAATAATATCTAGTTAATTTAGTGAAGCATTACAATCAGGTCACTTTGGATATAAATTACACAAATTACCTTCGAAATAAATTCCAACACTTTCTCGTTCGAGTAACCTGAATATGGTTGCTTACTGAATGCGAAGATTTCCCATAAAAGTACACCATAGGAGTATACATCTGACTCTAAGGTAAATTTACCAAATATTGTTGACTCCGGAGGTAACCATCGGATCGGTAGCATTGCCTCTCTGTCAACCTGTCATGACAAAAGAGTAATGTAATATATAAATATATATATATATATAATATACATATACAATAACATGTATGTATACATGCATGTATATGTACATGTGTATGTATATATATATATATATATGTATATGTGATTTCTTAAATATTACATATACATATGTATATGTAATATTTAAAAACCGCGTAGGAGTGCTTTGTCGGATATAAAACACGAGGCGACAGCCGAGTGGTTTAGGTCCGATAAAGCGCGATCTACGAGTTTTTTAAATGACTTCTAAAACAAGCCCTTTTATACGCTGATTGAGGAAGAAAGTTGGGCACTTAATGTTTTCTGAGACGCAATAATTTGAGAGGAAAAGTGAGCAAGATCTATATCAGATATATAGATCTGTTATGATTATGATTTTCCATTGTATTTTCACCATAAATATTAATGAGTTTTAGAAGTATATGTATATGTATATGTATGTGCATATGCATATGTATATATATTCGTATATGTACAGTATATGTATATACCGCAAAACGTACATGTCCATATCGGGTTTCCCTGGTCATAAACACTTTTTTCTTCTCTCACTTTTCGTGACAGTTATTTTCACAACATATCTGAGCAGCAGGACTACTAATCAAAAGGTCTATCTAGTTCTGTGTTTTTTTCTTTTTTTTCCTGAAAATTTTTCGGCATTTAGCAATTCAGTGTTAACTTACTTTATAATAATTGTCGGAATAGATATCTCTTGACATTCCAAAATCGGCGATTTTTATTGTCAAATCGTCTGCCACCAAACAATTCCTCGTGGCAACATCTCGGTGGACAAGACGATGGCTCGCTAAGTACTGCAATCCATTCGCAACATCGATGCTCATTTTTATTAAGATTTCTTGGCGCAAGTAGTCTGAAGAATATGGATAAATTTGTTAACTATGGTCGTCGTCGGAATAAATAAATGGCGTGACATAAATGCTTAGTATGCATCACGTCTGGCTTGGATGATTCTTTCAGTTCGTTTTGTGTGTCAGGGTAATCTTATGGTCGGAATGCAAAGAGATATTGTTTGGAATTTTTCGCTGTATTTTGAATTGTAAATTGATATAATAAATAAAAGTGCTGATTTATACCAACAAATATTCAGTCTTAAAGCATGTACAAACGGATATCTAGACAGAAAAAAATTCTAATTACGGTTTTAGCTAAGTTACTCACTTTCGTCATTGTACGATGTCACTATCGCACTTTCAACCAATGGTTCCGAATTACGTAAATATTCGCACAGATCTCCTTTGCTCATGAACTCGAAAATTATACAATACGGCTCTTCCATGGTAGAGACAGCCAGAAGTTTCACGATATTTGGATGGGATAGAAAATTCATAAGACAAGCTTCTTGGTAAAATTCAGCCTTGGCTTTCTGGGATGAACCCGTTTTCAATGTTTTTACAGCAACCATAATTTTTGCTTCTGGTTCGTTTTCATTCAAACCAACTGCACGACCTTTTTGAGGGTATACAAAGAAAAAAATTTAAAATAGGAATTTAAATACATTAATTTCTTTCATTCATTTTTGTCATAATTGTCGAATTCATCTCATTTGCGCACTTAATATCTTATGTGTTAAAAAAGATGAACCAACAAGATAGATAAATTGATGGATAGCAGTGAAGGATCCAAGGGGGGGCATTGGGGCGCGGCTCCCCCTTTTGAGTTCGAACTGAAATTTTTTATCGAGTTCTTGAGTTGTATTTTTTGAAAAGTTATCTTGTCTTTTATAAATATTTACTTATGGTAGCATAATGGTTAAGGATATACGAGAAAAAACAATAATAATGCCAATGGACCTAAAATTAAGGCAGCTGCCAATTATTACGTACAAATAAGAAAAAAGGCGCTTAAAATGTTTCTCAACTTTGCACATAAAGTTAAAAGTGCACTGAAAATGGGAGAAATGCCATTTAAGAGAACTTCGAATTCAAATGTTTTCCTGGGGGAGCATGTCCCAGCACTTCGTAAGGATCTTGCATATTCGGCGCTCGTTTTGTGCCCTCCTTTTAACTTTTCTAGATCCCCCTGGATAGGTGAATGGATGGAATGATGGACGGATAGATGAGGGATGGACGGACGAATAGACGGACCGACAGATGGAGGGAGAAGGAACTGACGAAGTGAGGAATAAATCTCCGTCTAGTTCACGTTTTCTATCGTTCTTTCGTTTGTTCGTTCATTTATTTACTCGTTTGCTTGATCCGTTCGTTAGATTGCTCACTGCTCAAACCTTGAAAAACTTTTCCGAACTGTCCTTCCCCGAGATCTTTCTCATAAGCAACCCTTTCAATAGGATACTGTCTAATATGCTTTGGATCATTGATGGATATCTTGGATTTCAACACGTCATCCGCACAAAGCTTATTAATGTGATCTTTAACTGAGATTCTCGGAATTGAACCAAGACCACGTGGATTCATCGCTGTGTTACCAAGACCTAAATTTGCTTCTCCTTGTCTTTCCTTTTTTCTTCGATACAATAGAAAAAATATCAAGCAAATCACAAACAGAGCTGTAGCCACCGATACGGCAATCATTATTGTAGTTTTGGCCTGATTGGTCGGTGGATCAGAAAAACCTAACAAAAAGAAGATAAAATTAACTATAACGGTCGCAATTCTAGACTTTAAAGTATGGGAAAAAAAGATATCACTGTCTAAGAAAATATTTTTTATACTTGATACTGAAAACAAATTTGGTTCATGAGTCGTCTAAAATATTTTTACATGGAATAACATGGTAGTGGAGCAGCAGCGGCAACTACTCTCCAGAAATATTAAATATAATTTTTCAATAAACCTACACTGCTAAAGTCAACTAAAAAGTTTACCCAGCGGGATTTGAACTCACACCTTTGGGATACCGGTTCACCACTCTACCTCTTGAGCTATCGAGTCTACAGGAATTGGAGGCGAGTTTTTATCCAACATAAGTACAGGAGATATTCTCGTGACAACTTAACGGTGTCCACGGGGATGGTTGTTGAGTGTTTCGATTCTATTTCAGAATCACTCTCAGGGTATTATTAAATTATCGCTTCATATTGCCCTGAGGATAATTCTGAAGTAATATTAAATATGTAGTGGACATTGGTGTTGATTATAAATTTATTGCTAGTATTTAGAAATTGTTTAGTTAAACGTAATTATTCATTGTCCCATTGAACAAGAGTTTCTATATGGCAAAGAAGCACTAATTATGAATAATCTAAAGCAAATTTGATTGTTTTAAGTGTGGTCAATAATTTGAAGATGAAGCTAATGCATTAATTAAATGATCAATTTTAGAAATAGCGTGTCAATGAGATGTTTTATTGTAATAATTCTAGGTAATTTATGATTCACTTTATCCAGCATTCTGACCGTGTCTGCCTGTGGACTGTTTATGTATTTAAAACTACTATGAAAGAATGAACGAAGCGATTAACAGACGGACGGATGGATGGATGGATGGATGGATGTATGGATGTATAATGAATGTCACCAATAAATTATCTGTCATTGCTTACTAAATAATCCCGAGGTATAACATTTTCTCCCTACTTTCGCAGACTCTTCTCCATAGGATAAATTTTTACAAGACGGAAAATCTACATGAGCAAAGTCTATATGCAACCAGCTTATATCAGCTTGAGCTCCACCAATCAGTCTTTGTAATGTTCTCGGACATTCCTCTTCAAACTGGAAGCAATCACTTGGGCAAAGGTGAATTGGGTTGCCTTCATCAGAACATGGTGTCAATATAAATTGACATAAAAGTATTCGACTTTTAGCCAGACACGTCTCTGAGAATCCATCCTTGGCAAAGGAGTCTACGAGACTATGGAGCTTCTTTAAGAAACTTTCAGTTTTATTAAAGCCAATTTTGTAGTCTATGAATCGAGTAGTATTCTTGAATTGAGGAACGAATTTAGTGAGAGACGAGAAACATATGCCATGTTCTGGGTACTGTATACAAGTGCCGCTAAGATGTTTTGATCTGAAACGGAATAAAAATTTGCGTGCAATAAACGAGAGACCGAGCGATGGTATACGAACGAATAAACAAACGAACAGACGAACGAATGAAAGAACAAACTTAGGTATGAATGAACGAACCTACAAATAAATAAACGAATGAACGAATTGACAAAGAAATATAAGACGATACATCGTTAAATTTTGGTTAGAAAAACTAAACCAAAGCCTTTTGAAGTTTTTCCTGTTAAGCTTCTCTTGTTGAGCAAACCAACCTGTAACAATTAATTTTTCCGGAGCTTGAATCATTTTTCGTGCTCTTGGCTATCGTGTCGTTCCAGCAACATCCCTTAGCGAGACATAAAGCCTTGGAGATATTTCTTGATCCACAAGAGGAAACATCGCTTGGAGTGAGCGAAGGACAGATGTCACCTAGAAAAGTGTATGTTCTGATGAGAAATCAAGATGACAAACAGACAACGAAGAAGAAGAAGATGATGATGAAGAAAATGTAGAAGCCATGAAGAAGATGAAGAACAACAAAAACACGGGGAAAAAAAAGAAGGGGAAAGAGAAGGAGGAGAAGAAGAAAAAGAAGAGGTAGAAGACGAAGAAGAAGGATAATAAGGAAAATAAGAGAAATAATATCAAAAACATCAAAAACACCATCGTCATCACAAACAACGACAACTACTACAATTCAAACCGCAACGAAAACAAGTATTCTCTTCCCTTATTTTTAAACCATTCACTTTCGTCCTTCGCGCCGTTATCTTCCATTTCATTTACTTTCTTCAAAAAAAATTAGCTTGCAGCCCGGTGTAGAGGTGCTGTTTCGGTGCATCAATGTTTTCACTTAACACATGGCGTGTTATTGTTGACGCGTAGGATGAGTAGTAAAGCTAAGCACAGCAATAGGTGATGGTATGGAAATTTTGAAATTTTAGGGCATAGCAGCAGGTAATACCATGAAAATTTGAAATGATCTACGGTATTAGCACGTCAAAATAAGACCGTTTGCTTGATAAATATCATTGATAATTTTTAATTTGAACAGCATTACTTGTTGCTATGTTTAGCTTTGCCACTGCTTTGGATAGTACACATTTGGTTTCTGCAAATCGCGCAATAATTTCTGTTTCTTGACCTTCATTAACCTGAATAAAAAAGTCCTCTTGTAGTCAGCTGTTTCACAGAAGGAGCATCCCGTACGAAAAATGCTCATTCAGTCTCCTGATAGTTACCTCAATTCTTCCAGCACAACTCATACAAGTTATTTTGTTGCAAGTTAAAATAATCAAAACAATGTTGTAATATTTAAATCTGTATCTCCATAATAGATATCTTTGAGTGGACCACACTGAAGTGATATTGCAAAATATTTTTGTACTTTGTTTACGTATGTTACTATAACAACTTAGGAAACCACATTGCCAGTTCAGATGGCCTTTCAACGGTATATCACGTGAAACAACCGATAAAGTCCAAATTTCACTTTAAATCATAGCTGTCTGGCTTTGAATATCTTCATATTAAATAGTCGTGCAGAGATATACAACGCAGTACATATATGGTGAAAGAGGGACTATAAATTTATACTAGCTGGTCTCTCTGAAGTATATCATTCCGTAAAAAGCCTGGAGATATTCAGAAAAATGAAAGCATTAACGCATGACTGCAAACCAGTTGTTGAAAGTTCCGGGTTCGATTTCCACCTGGGGCTGACGAGCTTGATGAACATTCGAACGTAAGTGGGTTAAACCTTTCTGACAACAGCCTAATGGCGCTGAACAAGCCCATGCAAACTTTAGAAGAACAGTGTAAGCACTGGAAACAAATGTAAAGTTAGGATGGAATGTTTAGACTGATGCATGAGATTGCTCATTTGTAACTTTTGTTTCATGGTAGAAATTAAAAAGATTACTCTTAATTCGCTTCATAAATCCGGTTACACAAATATTTTGTCACCAATTGTAAAGATAAACACTTAAATTGAATACATAGTCATTAATACAAGAATGTTAAAGAAAGCACATGGTTTAGTAGAATGAAAATATATCGTCTATGGGAAGGGAGGTTTCCTTCCTGACTTTTCAATACTTCGTATTTTTAGAGAGCACTCGACTGAGTCCATTTGTTGTGACTTCAAATAATGAATCAATAGGAACAACTGAGGAAGAATAAAAATCCACGATGAAAAGTCACTGAAAATTGTTTTCGCAAATTTGGAGGGACCTTGTGCTAACAGTCCAGCGGAAGCTCAATAAGGGGGCAATCTGAGTCAGCGTTAATGCAAGACTTAACATCTTTCTTACAGATCTCTGTCCAATATCTTGGTACAAGTACTACCGAGATTCCAAGCGAGTCGGCAGGGTGATTCAAAGACCCGGACTGATAAATAAACAGCTTTTTGGCGTTGATAAAAGGGTTAGGATCAAGCAAGTCTTACAAAGATATCTTCTCTCTATTCTGCGACCCTATTGCGCAACAAGCTCAAATAATCCTGTTTTGCCTTTTTAACATTTGACATAAGCAGATCAGTGAAAACGTTCTTAAAGAAAAGCACATCGTCAAACAAATAAATTAACAACTTACCAAATGACATGTGACCAAATCCTTCCAAGAGTAGACATGCAGTAACAATCAAGAGAACTCTTGGTATCATCCTCATGTCAGAGTCCGGCTGAAAGCTCGACAAAGATTCGAGCAAAAAGTTGCAGAAAGCTTCCTTAACAGAGCTTCACTTGATATTTCCCAATGAGCATAAAATGTTTCGTTCGCACACAAAAAGGTTGCGACTAGTTCGCACCTCCGGACACAAAATACTGCAACATCTTTGTACCCCCCGGCAAAAAACATTAAACGAAAGGCGTAGCATGACCGTACAGGGGATGTAAAGGGGGTGGGACACCCCACGCTTTTCTGCAATTCGATTGCATGAGTTCATAGATACAACAAGATTTTTCAGAAAATGAGGAGTAAATAAAAATTAAGGAATAATGTTTCTCAATGAACCTGATATGCTCATCTCAATGTCATCGATACTATTCTCAACATTGGCACAAGCCTAGCTCGTAACTATAAAAAACGTTTTTGAGACTCTCATTAGAGATCAATTCAACTGACGACAGATTGGGGCCCATCTTGATAGAAATATCCGATACTCAGATTACGAGGAAAAATCACATGAGATCAAGTGGGTCTTCTTCGAATTTCGACAGTGTGAAATGATCAAATTTCAAATACTGAAATGTTGAAAATAACGTTCTAAGGATTTTCAAATTTAAAAATCACTACAAAAATGTTTAAGTTCACTTGCAGTGGATCTTAACATACCTGTCATTATTAATTAGAGTGTATCATGCATGCAACGGCTTATTTTGGCAATATTTGGGGATCATAATACACCACGAACAACAGTAGTCTACAGTTATAGAGTTGGAACCGAGCAAGAAAAACAGCAGTGTTCATTGTAAACTTAGGGAAATATTTTTGGACAACTACGGTTATAAGACCGTCAATCTCTCACCAAACACTGACTTGAAGCAAAAGTCAAACGAAACTTACCTACGCCAGATTTTAGAAAAACAAATGTTCAGAATTGATGAACGATTTTCCACATAATACGTAAGCGTGCGGTTTTGTGTACCTTCTATGAAAGTACTTGCAAAGGTTATGGGAATGGGACCTGAAATATTTCTCAGTCGTCGTAACAATTGGTAACAATTGAAAATCTATAGTTTTCACATACTTACCTAGTAATGAAAACTAAAGTGGCAATTCCAATTTTAACTTAATCTATGTTGGGTGATGAGGTAAGATAGTTTTACTCTCCTACAGTGCTATGGCTTGTGTTCATGTTTTCCAGCGATTGATCAGCCTTTATTTGCACTAGATATTTCAATACGACTCTTCAATTGAAGATGGCTAATAAGTGTTGCTAATCAGTAAGTCAAGACATAAGAAGCCTACTAGCAATCTGATGAGGTTAAATGACGATGGTCCTTTTAGTCCTTCGTCCATCATTTGCACTCTTCTATCTGTCGATTCACTCAGCAACCGAAGGTCAACACTCCAAGAAAACGTGGCACACGACTGTCACAAGACTGGCGTCAGATTTGAATGGACTTCCGGTATAGCCTCTGGGTTGAAATATTGTCTTAATATGTCACTCCTCTGGGTCTAATAGGTGATTTGGCAAGGCATTAACAATGTATATCCTAAGATGATTGAATAACACCTAATCTCGTCTCATAATAACAGAAAAACTGTGATGCACATTGAAACATTTTTTCTAACAGACTTACTATTTCATCAAGCCAAATACGCAATTGGTTATTGATGTTGGCGGTGTATTGTCTGCAGAACTTAATGCTCCAATAATCTCAGAGACGATTTATCATGGTCAAGGCTTTATTAGATGGCGTAAACTGACTTCATACAAAAATATTCCTGTTTCATAAGGCCAAATGATCAAAGTTCACGATATCTACAATATAAAATCAATTTACCGCTCTTTCAGATAATTGAAATTTCAGGTAAAAAGAGAGTCAACAGACTATTCAGGAGAGCATTACAGTTCACCGTCCATTTGGCAGAAGTAAATATTTAGTTAACTTTTGAGTTCTGGCTTTCTGTTTCATCAGATGACGAAGCTTTATATGGCTGTCAACGCTACCATGATGGTTGCAATGACAAATATTCTTAAATGAATCTAAGTTCAAAATAAATATATTCAATTGCAAATGATTATTTATCCTGTAAAGTAACACACACAACTTTATCTCCGTCGCTTTCTTTGGGACTCAAGAATATAATTGAGTGACGTGGCTTTTTGTTTAAGATATAAGAACTTGTACCCACAATACACAAGCAGGAATGTACAACTTAAAATTCATCAATTGGTGGTCTTGGCAATCGTTTTTTTATTATGTACTTTGTAATGTGTTTATTTTCACACGCGATGACATTGACTTTGAAGGGCACTGGAGGTCGAAACATCCAAAATATTTTGTAGTTCCACATTTAAACATGTATTTCCGCCAATGAATCGCTGTGATGAGTCCGGGAATGACTGACGGGCCAGATGTGTGTTTAAAAACATCCCGTAGAACAGTGGAAGTCTGACTACTATTTGATGATGTTTCAAGAATTACACTGTACCACGGAACCACCTATGATAAATTGTGCAATTATGGGAACATATGTAGCGATTATAGCAATTGCTGTGACCGAGGATGCTGTCGTTAATGAGTTTTGACTGTATACTCGAGGTCTACTTTCTTAACTGTGGTGCGACCAGGCTCGATAACTTCGGTAATTCATGCGTCACAACAAGACATCGCACGTTTTTTGTTTTTCATGCCACCCGAAACAGGCCTCAACACGAACCCGCAATTCAGGTCTTCTTAGCATGCTTCACGCGAGGTCATCTTGCCCAAAGGGATGAGCTGACTGTCACACGAGGCCGATTTGTTGTCCACCAACTCTCTGTGTCATTCATTGTAGATTTAAAAATGGTGAAAAAAAATGCTCAGCTAGTTGCGTAAATCAATTTTTCCCTTAATTTCTTAAAAAATTATCCAAATATAAAAACGTAGAAAAGAACCTTTTCAACAAAATGTGATACTAAAAAACTCGTTGGCTAAGAAGACCAGGTATCGGTTGATTTTAGCAGTTGTATCAATCAGTAACACTGTGTGAAACCGTCTCCGCCTGCTTGCCATCAAATCCAGCGTTACACCTCAGTACTTGGTTGTCTAATTATTCCTTTGATCCCATCCTATCTCCTCGCAGAGGATCCTGTACTTCGAGATCTGAATTCGCTGAGGTATTCCTACTTGAGGGAACCTTCGTCAATATTTCTCTTTTCTTTTGTTTCGTATGAATAATTCATCTTCACAAAGAAACCTTTTTGTTGATTCTGTTGAATGTTTAACTTTCGCCTAATCTTTGATTTTCAAGTTTCATTATCCCTCTCACTTTCAGTTTCTGTATCTAAATCCATTGCAGGATTCGTGATTCCATGAGAACGTTCGTCTGTACTTTGTTCTTCCTTTCTCTTGGATAATGGATTGATTGTCTCAAAGAACCCATCTTTTCCATGGTTTTTTTCCCCTAGGTCGGATTTTTCAGCAAGTTGTCTTTCATCTCCTCTCACAGTTTTAAAATCGTGTACAAGGTCTGAAATTTTCCATACATGAAATAATCGTTAATGGTAAAATTAAAATTTATGGCAAAATCCACATAAAAAAGCGACCAAAACTGAGGAAGGGATCGAAAGGTATTAACACATTAACCGGCACACTGTGGTGTACTCATGTACCAACAGTTGGCTAATAAATTAAGAATTAACTTTTTGCCATAACTAATTCATGTTTTATCATACCGTTTTCATGTGAAGGTACATTTTCGTAAAGTGCTGTGTCGGGTTGTTGACTTGATACCCGTGACTCTAGATGATCGCAATTTACTTTGTTGCCATTCAGTCTTTCAATAATTGAGCGGTAGTCAGGTCTTAATTCAGGTCTCTTCTTCCAGCAGTCCTTCATAATCCTGTAGACAAACTCTGGACAAAAGTAAGGCTTAGGAAGGCGTATACCCTGAAAAAGACAGCAAAACTAAATGATTAAAAAGGATCAGATGCTGTATTAAACTGTTAGATCAGCATTCTAGTCTGGAAGTCCTGAAATGACTGGCTGAATCATAACCCTTGCTCATAACTCAACAAATTCAACTTTAATTTGTAACCTTTCAAAACAGATATATTGATATGACGTCTAGCCTCTCGAGAGAGAGTGCAATTCAAAACGTGAATGAGAAGAGAATGAGGAGAAGAAAAAGAAGAAGATGAAGAACGACAATGACAGCGAGGTAGCATGTATGAGATAATGAGAAGTGACAGAATAACAGCAAGATGGAGCGCGAGAATGAAAATGAGAATGAGTTTGAGAATGAGAATAAGAATAAGAATGAGAATGAGGGCCATTAGGAAGAATACTCTTTATCAGTAATTAATGTATAAATACCCTCATGAAATAAAGTTTATTATTACAACTCGCACACCACCCAACTAAGGACAGTGGAAGGGGTCTCAGCCTGCTACGGGCTCCCAGCATCCCGCCAGGTAAGGCCGCAATGAGAATGAGAACGAGTACGAGTGCGAGAGCGAGGATGAGGATGAGGATGAGGATGAGATGGGGTTTGGGGATGAGAATGATGATAAAAATGAGATTATTAAGACTAGGACTGGGTAAAAGAAAAAAAGAGAGGAAAAGAATGAGGAAATGAAGTGAGAGACTGATGATATGAAAGAATGAGGTAACAAGAGGTAGAGAGAATGAGAGGATAAGATAATGAGAGATTGATAGAATGAGAGAAAGAGACAATGAGAGAATATGAAAGTGAAAAAAGTGACAGAATGGCAGAATGTGAATGGGAACGACAGTCAGAATGAGAGAGGGAAAAAGAAGAAAAATTTACTGTGCTATATCTATCATAGAAACAATAACTACACTTAATTTCGTTAATTTTAAACCTTTTTGCCTCATTAACACTTATACGCAAACAGATAAAGGCATTATGGGTATTTAATTAATAATATGTTAATTTAATAATACCTGCAACAGCTAATAATATAAATAATATAAGTTACCCCAGAAATGAATTCCAACACTTCTTGATTAGTATAACCGTAGTAAGGTTGCATGCTGAACGTGAAGATTTCCCATAAAAGAACACCATAGGAGTAGATATCTGATTCTAAGGTGAATTTCCCAAACATTATTGACTCCGGAGATAGCCATCGGATAGGTAGCATTGCATGTCTTTCGACCTGTCACGATAATGGAACAATATAACGGTAAGTCAACTGATAATAATTGTATCATGTATGGGGTTGTGGCTTACGAAGTGGCATAATGGCTAAGTTACAACAAAAGGACAATTCCAAATAATACGAGAACGTTCGTCAAGTTGTTGATTCATTAAAACGATTTCTGAGCCCCAGACGTGGATCGAACCCGCAACCTTTTGATGACCGGTGAGATGCTACCGTGTTACTGAGCTACCAAGACTCAGATAGCGAGCCGAGGTGCTGGTTCGTGCTGAGTAAACGACCATCACGAATGCCCACGTCATCTTAATTTGCACATGCTCCTCAAGCTAGTAAACTCAGAAAATTCTACATACACCAAGCTATTACATACTTTGCAACACAGGCCCGAAACGATGGCCGATATTTTGTATTATAACATGTACCAAGCTCCCACACACGCTACATTTCTACATAACATCTAGGTTATTCAAAAAGGCAGTTTGGAAGATTACTTTTTTCAACTGCGTTGACGTTATAAAATTTTTCGAGGTTTCCGTAAAACAATGTCCTAACTACGTGACCGTCCAAATCAATACCCCCAAACTACTGACAAACACTGAACCTTTCTAAAGTAATGTTTTAGTACCTTTGCAGCTCCAGTCTATCAGTGTAGAAAAAAGCAAAAAAACCTCGATTTTAAAAATGAGATTCTTCCCTTCTATTACAAATGCCATAAGGCGTAATCACCTTTGGATGACTACTTGCGGGGCAGCGTTAACTTACCTTATAATAGTTAGTGGAATAAATGTCCTTAGACATACCAAAGTCAGCAATTTTTACGGTCAAGTTGTCTGCAACTAAACAATTCCTCGTCGCAATGTCTCTGTGGATGAGACGATGGCTCGCCAAGTATCGTAATCCTTGGGCAACATCTATACTCATTTTTATCAAGACTTCTTGTGATAAGTATCCTAAAATAGGCAATCGATTTTACCAGTGAAAATAAACGAATTGAACTGGCTCGGTTGGTACTTTAACTTCTTGGTGCTTTCGTCAGCCTGCATAGACAATCTACTTTAATCTATCCGTTCAGAAAGGCTCTATGTAACTTTCCCGTTATGTTATAAATGCAAAAATACGATAAAAAATTGAGAAGCAAATAGTAAATATTTAACAAGTAAACAAATAATTAACATTTAAATTTAGTCTGTCCATTTGACTGGCGCTTACTTTGGTTCTTTTCAGATGTCTCCATTGTATTTTCAATCAAGGGTTCTGATTCACGTAAAAATTTGCTTAGATCTCCTTTGTTCATGAACTCGAAAATCATACAATAAGGTTCTTCCATGGCGGAGACAGCCAGAAGTTTAACAATGTTTGGATGGCAGAGGTAATTCATTAGACATGCTTCTTGGTCAAATTCCGCCTTGGCCTCGCTGGATGAACCAGTTTTCAGTGTCTTTACAGCAACTACAATTTCAGCTTCTGGTTCGGTTTCATTCAAACCAACTGCTCGGCCTGTCCGCGATACAAAGAAAGGAACGCTTTACAAAATGTATTTAATTGGGAACAATAGATTATTTTTGCTCTCTTTGATTTTTGGCGGCAATCGTCGATCTTATCGGTGTCAATAAGAACTAAGATACGCGCTGTCTTGTAAGACATATAATGACAATAAAGTAGAAGAAACTCGTTACAGTTGGGTGGGTAGATTAACGGGTGGGTGGTTAGATTGGCGGGTGGTTAGTTGGGTGAGTGAATGGGTGGATGAATAAATGGATGGATGGATGGTATCTCGTGGACGTCCGTTCGTTTATGGGTGAATTCCTTTAATTGATTCATTGGTTTGTTCGTTTGTTCACCATTCGTACCTTGGAATACTTGTCCAAACTGTCCTTCTCCCAGATCTTTCTCGTAAGCAATCATATCAACAGGATACTGCTTAATTTGCTTTGGATCATCAATGAGGATTTTGGGGTTCAACAAACTCTTTGTACAAAGTTTATTAATGTGGTCTTTTACTGAATTAGAAGGTCGTACAGTCGTTGACGAGAAGCCAAGATCTACTTTAGCCCCTTCTCTATTCTTCTTTCTTCGTGACAACAAGAGAAAGATCAAGCAAACAGCAAAAAGAGCAGATAACGCCATTAAAGCTGCTGTGAGTACTGTCTTGCCTAACTGGGTCATTAAGGTATCGTCCCGTGTATCACCTAACAAAAAGAAAATACATCATATCAACTATAACAAGGTATGTATGTATGTATGTATGTATGTATGTATGTATGTATGTATGTATGTTTGTATGTATGTATGTATGTATTTATGTATTTCGGAATGTATAAGCGTATGTATGTGTGTAAGTATGTTTGTACATATATCATGGAATAAATAATCGATTATTGCTTACTAAATAATCCCGAAGAATAACAATTTTTGCCAACATTCGTCAAGTCTTCTTCGTATAAATCTTTACAGTCTGGAAGGTGGATGTAATCAAAATTCACGTGAAACTTATTTAAATCAAGGTGTGATCCTCCAAGAAGTTTCTGCAATAATGTGGGACATTCCTCTTCAAACCGGACGCAATCTCTTCGGCAAATTTGAATAGGGATGCCTTCCTTTGAACATGGTGTCAATACATACTGACATAAAAGTATTCGTGTCTTTGCAAGGCACATCTCTGATACGGTGTCCTTGCCTACGATGTTGACGAGATCATGGAGTTGCTTTAACAGATATTCGGTCCTACCAAAGCCAACGTTATTCTCAATGAACCGGGGGGTATCTTTGAATTGAGGAACGGAGTTGTTCAGAAACGAGAAGCATATGCCATCTTTAGGATACTGAATACAGGTACCGTTGAGGCGTTTTGACCTAAAAAACAAGGGAAATTTACTCGAAATAGGCGAGTCAGAGAACCAACGAACGCGCAAAAGGACGGACATAAAACGAAATTAAACGAGAAACAAATTAACAACACGACATCAGACTTCGACTAGTCAAAAAGTTCTGAACTTAAATCTTTTCTTAGGGTAGGCCCATATTTTTTTTCCCGTCAAGCTTTTCTAATTCAGCCGACCAACCTGTAACAATGACTATTTCTGAGGCTTGATTTGTTTTTTGTATTCTTTGCCGTCGTGTCGTTCCAACAACATCCCTTCGCAATGCATGAAGCCTTGGAGATATTTCTTGACCCGCAAGGGGCAACATCGTCGGGAGAAAGCGACGAACAAACTTCTCCTAAAAACGATATTTTGTGAAGAACTAAATTAAAGGAAATAAAGAAAGAAGGAGAAAAAGTTGAAAAAGAGTAGAGAACGAAGGAGAAGGTGATAAATAAGAGAATGAGGGAGCGAAAGAAGAATAAAAAAGGTAAGAACCAGAAGAAGAAGAAGAAAAATAAGAAAACAGAAGGTGGGAAAGAAAAAGAGAGGAAGAAGTAGCAAAGAGGAGGTAAATAATCGAAAATGTAATGGCAAGTATTTTTTATTTAGTACAGTATATCGAAGGCTAAGATGCATTTGAGTAGATACTTCTCGATCTTTTACGAGGGTCACGAAGTAAATGGCAAGGCACTGGGCATGGACAGGCCATACTTATGCGTATAACTCTGGTCAGCGGTTTGTCGCTGTCCAGATGTTGGACCAATAAAGTGTGCGACTAAACGAAAGCAATTCAAGAAATTGACACATGAGAAAAATATCCTTTTCCCCGTGATTTCTCTCGTTATTTTAAAGTTTTAGATTTCTGCCATCGCGTACTTTAAAAAATTGGCTGCAGATATAAAACGTTTACAAAAATTTACATTAATGGCCTTGTGGAAAAGTAACTATTAAATGTGTTTTCTCTATTGGCTGATGTTGTGCGGCATGTGGTAGCTTGGTGTATATAGATCGAAATTGCGCATGCTCCTTATGCTAGTTAACTCAGAAAAGTTATCTAAGCCCCTGAGGGGAATCGAACCCATAATCTTCTGACTACAGTTAGCAGTATACATGTCAACCACGAACCAGAACAAATAGCAACTTTCGCTCTTCGCCCTGAGTTCATGTAGGCTCTGACCGGCGATCAGAAGGTTACGGGTTCGATTCCCGTCTAGGGATCAGATAACTTTTCCGAATTAACAAGCTTGAGCATGCGAAATTTCGATCTATTAAATGTGTATTAACCAATTTTTATTCGCTGCCATCTTATGCCGCTTAACTCGAGGTAAGTCTAGTGATATGCAGTTGCTTGATGTTTTCTCAGACATTTTTTGATTGATTTCCTGCATTCTAACACTTGTTTTCAAACGTCTGTTGACAGCAAAAGTACTCGTTCGTGCCTTTGTCAGAATGCTCTAATCTGATCGGTTTCTTTATGACCTTTAACTTTGGTAGGAAGCAAAAACATTGAAAATGTTTCCGCTTCGATTGTATTGCACCCGTAACATTTTGACGCTCGAGTGCAGAGTAGGTTCAAAAGAATCCGCGTTCAATCCCTCGCGTCCCTTTATAGATGCTAAAGTGCCACATACATGGTATTGACTTGTTTCAAAACAAAAAATAGCCTTCCCTTCGCCATAGCTGCGCGTTCCTCTGAAATTACGACTGACATTTTGCTGATTCACGAACTTCTATTTCGTTTCTTAGGTCTGCATTGTTCATGCAAGTTTTTGAGTTCATGTGTGAAACTTGTCTTTATCCGAAGACTTGTTCACGCGACAGCATGCCACACACGATTCTTCGCCACGGTATGTGTGATCATCTCAAGAGTACAATTCCTGTTTATGGTTTGCTCGCAAAGACCCCTCTCACTCAATGGTATACGGCAATTATTGGAGGAACAATCGTATGGCACAATTATTTCACCTAGGTCAGCCTTTACTGAACACTTTCACATCTCACATAATACAGCTCGCTTTGTGGGGTTTCTTTGGGTAAGAAAAAAGGATTTCCAGTTTATTGGACTGCTATGCTCCAGTGAACTGGAAATCCTTTGTTTTTATGCAAAGAACCCTTTCCCCAAATTGACTGTATTATGGGAGATGTGGAAATGGTTACTGCATGTTAATCGATGCTCTGGTTGCATTAACAATTTGTTTATTCTTAGACTTGCCCTTTGTCAACCCTTAATGTCCTAGATTTCTCCAGTCCAAACACAGATTATAGGTTGCTTGTTAAACTAATCTCAACAATGTTATTGCTACGGAGACGTTAAATATATTATCGTCGAAATTTGTCTCCACAGTCCAACAGTTACAAATATGGAATCTCCATCATTTCAGGTTAAGATAAAGTCCAATCTATGGTCCCGTGAGTCTTTGTTTACCAAGAAATTGTCTGTATGCTAAGAATAATTAAGTGTACTTATGTCACGACACTTCTTTCCACTGGAGTCAAATAGTTTAATTGCATTCTAATGATAAGATCTTCACAGTACTTACCTGATTGATTATGTATATGTCAATATTTTTGTAGTTTGTTCCGTCATTGGAACAGTTATTATGTAATACCGTGTTATGTAACCATTGTCAAGTGCATATCAAATTTGAATTGAGTCAAGGAAAGAAGCTTTCATTGCCAAACCATCTCTGCTTTACATGACATCATTACTGATTGTCTTTAGAAAATGTTCATAAATCATCATGCAAGGATAACGGAGCATATAAATGATCAAGAGAAGAATACAACTCAACTACCCCCTAAGACCTCATTGCAATATCGCGTGAACTGCAATACAATATCATGTGACGGGAAAGTGGCACCCAGTACATTCCTCTAGAAATGGTGCTTATCATTCGTGTTGAGGCCTTACGGCTTCAGATCCGTGTGCAGCTCTAGGAAGGCTCTCGCATTCAAGCTTTCGGATAGTCTACGTTTGGTAACCAGCTGCCTAGAGGCTAGATTACCCTTGGACCCAAGAACATTTCAAGGTTCCTCTAAACCAGACAGAAGTATCAAGTTGCAAAAATAATATTTACATTTCGTATATAGTGTACGTGTCGACGTATGTGCACGTAAGGCGTCAGAACTTGTTTTGGATATTTTGGGATGACTTTCTGTCAAGAGGTCAAGGGCCCACTTCCACCATATACAAGGTGTCCCCAAAAAAATGACTCCATCAAACATTTCAGCAAATCATTTTTGAAAGGCAGAGCATAACTGCGTACTTATACAGATATGCAAACCCTGTTCTGATTTCTTATATATTGTGTGCAAATTCTACGGACTATCGTATATCTATTTAGTAGCTAGAGCACGAAGGTACCTCTGAACTGAATTTGTCCAACTATAATGGAAACATAGAGTATGGGAGTACATTTTATCCAATCCAACTGATTGCTTTTTAAATAAGTCCGCGAAATATCGATATAAGTACAACTCACGTCTACTATCTAGTTTGTGCGATGATTAAAAGATTTGGATTTGAGGTAATATAAAGAGACAGAGGTTGAGTGACCAAGTTCAGACTACAAATTGAATATCAGTGAGTGGCTTAAGCGTGAACTAATGTGCACCGAAAGTCACTGAAATTTTGAGGTTAGGTTGTTTTCTTTGGACATGTGCACTGAGGAGGGCACTCTTTCGCTCCAAATTAAAAAGCTTACATCCTTGAAGTCGTTGAAGTTAAGTAAACTGCAGTAACCAATCAAACAATACAATACCCAATTAACGAAATGTTTAAGAGCTACGTGCATAATTTAAAACACCATAGAACTACACACTTTTTCAATCGACACATTATCCTATACTCTTGCTTCATAAAGTTCGACATAAATTCCTCAATTGCATTGAAAATTCGACTCAGCAACGTCATTCGCAAATTTATGAAATGATGAACACATCCTTACATCTCAACTCATACTAAATGAACGACTTACCGAGAGAAGTTTGCCCAAATGCCGCCAAGAGCTGAATCATAACAATGAACAGAAATCTCGATGTCATCTCGTTTGCTTTCCACCTCGTGAAGGAACCGATCTCGTGAAGTAAACATTCAATCTAGTAAAACGGTTCAGTAATACTTTTAAGTAGACTGTACATCGATAGTAACCAGCTGCACTCTGCAGTAATGGGTTATTTGTCTAAATATTTACCAGTCCACCAATAAATATAATTCACTCTCTGGGGACAGCGAGAACGTAAGCATCCTTTCGGAAATGGTGACAGTTTTCTTGGTACTTCCTATCGTGATACAAAATACAAGAACGTAATGTCTCTGTATTCCTTTACCTGCACCGACATGTATGACTATAAATACGCAGGGTAACTTTATAAAAGAAGGCGATAGGCAGGGGACAAACCGTAGAGTAGGTTGTAAGGGGGTGTGATACCCCCTTTCAGTAATCCGATCGTTGAAACGAAAGTTTGCAGGTGAACTTTGTTTTGTTAGTAAACGGACAGTCAAGGTTTCGAAGCAGGTGTGAGATAACAATGCTCTGCTGTCTTTTATCCATATGTATCAATTTTCAATGTATGTTCAAGTCAAACTTTTAGCAACCCAAAGCATTGCGTGCATTTGTGATCTGTTTTAATCTCTCAAGAGGAAGGTCAAGTGCGATTTCTTTGGAGTTCGAACCTCGAAAATGGAAACTTTGATAATTTCTAAGAAAACTTAAGCTTCATTTGACATCTTAACTCCGTCTCAGGCAAATCCTTGATATGCCATGTAGCAGTAATATTCTTTTGGTCAGTAAAATTGAAATTTTATACCCCAGTAGAAATGGTTAACTTACGTCACTGACTGCAGGTCGTAACATGTCTCTCAAAATGAACCAAAGAGAATATAAGGGTACCTCATTTGTCACTTTTGTAAACGTTAAATTTGACCATTATGGGGAAATTTCTAACTGGAAAATGGAAGGAAAAAGCATTAGTAGTGCCGATTGTTTTGTACCATTTATCGGAGGACCAAAAACGCAGGTGAAGGTGTAATTAGACAATGTACAACTTCTCAACCTTGCAGCTGTTTACATAAACCAGGTTAAATTGTTCGTTTAAAATTTTGGCATGGCTATAAAATGCACTCAAAATGAACGTGAAATGTGGAATCGTTTTAGGTTGCCGGTAGGAAAACCCAAAGGTAATTAAATTATTTTGTACGGCCTTAAAAATCATATCAACAACTATCCTCTACATCCTTCCCGAATACAGCTTGTACAGGTACTTGATGCAGGTAATAAACATTACGTAGTTATGTAATACCAATTATAAAGCTTAGCAGCGTAAGAGGCCTACGTAAGTAAACAAAGTTATCTTAGATGTTTACATTCTTTGTGTATTCGTGCCTTTTAGGTTCTCAAACGACTCCTCGAAGACAAAGGCTGTAAATCGTCATTTTACGAGTGTTGAAGAAAACTGATAAACAAACTTTCTACTAAAGGACGTCTGCCCGTCACCATTTTAGAATGGTGAAAAGAAACAGATGCTTAATTGCATTCTGATGAGATTAAAAGATGATGCCACTTCAATTTCGCTCATGTCATTGGGAGTCTTGCGTCTCTCTCGAACGCTTGTAATGCTCTATAGTTTAGGTGTACAACTTGCTGTTTGCGATTAAAAAACATTATGCACGGCAATCGCAAATGGCGCCCGAGGGTGCAAAATAAACTTTCATGTCTCGTGAGTGACGCAATGGTTCTTGACTGAGTCCTATGGAGCTGTTTAATCTGTTTTGTTGGCGGTTCACAGGAACCCTACAGGCAACCTATCACCCGAATATGCCACAATAAACCGACTAGGAATGGGCTTCATAGTATTCCCTCCAAAGTTTTTCAACACGTTAAACATATTTCGCAGTGCCCTACGAAAACCGTTTCATCATTCGAGTTAAAAGGCTGTAAGTATGACTTATCCATTAGAGTTAGTTTTTGAAGTTTTAATTGTTAAGATAAGAACTTGATTGGACCTGCCTCAGAATTCATATGGCACCATTTACCACATGCTACCTCGAAACAAAATCGTCTAGACAAGGACCAAGCATGTCCCCTCAAATCTCGTTCATTTACATGATTCAGATCTATTCATAATATCAGTAAAGTTGAGATAAAGGATCCAAATGTGAAATTGGCGTTGAAATTCGAAAGAAGGACGGCTTGAAATAGGACAGAAAGACGGTTCGAATTTTGGATCATGCTTTTTAAAATATTATGCTTGTGCGAAATCCAGAAGTTTAAAAACAAAAAGCATAAACACTCCACCGACTTCTCCAAGGGGGAAATGGGAACGCATTTAAAACTTGAGTGACGCATGATAATACAAGCGAGTTAACTAGCCGTTGTCTCAACCCTGCTTAGTAAGATGGCGTCTGTTACCGTGAAACCGTCTATATCCAACGCTCTGCAATCATGCCTACGTAATATATTCGTCATAAAATCTTCCGTCCAACACAATTCAAAGAGTAGTTACTTGTTAGAACAAAAAGATTCCCCAATTTTTCCCTAGGCTCTAAACAATTTACACAAAATTTATAGAAGCTAACTTCTTAAAACCCACGTTTAGAGAATAAAATATACGCCAGGTAATTTAACTTCTTTTTGAAACGATCTTACGAGATTATAGAATCGATCGATCCCAGCCTACTCCGGGAAGGCAAATGTTCCGGAACCAAGGTTAACGACAGCTGAATAAAACAGACTCACTTGGAAACAAAGCAATCAAGAAAAAAAATTCATGTATAACTGTTTATTTATTCTCACGAATGATGTAATGAGTCAACTATATATACCGTAGATTCGAAATATTCTTGATTAAACTTAAGCATTCCATTATATCATTAAATATTCCTGAATGTTCTTATAATATCAATATATACATTTACCACCCGGTTCGAGGAGACGCAAAAGTGGTGAGAACTATTTACATATGGATCGGAATTACTTCAGGAATATTGCAGTTCAGAGAAGGTAACATTCGCAAAACAGATGAGAGATATAAGAGAGATAAGAATATGAATAATTCCTTTATCGCCTACTATATGGTATATTCTTACTTCCCGTGTTTATCTGTAAATTAAAACTATTCACTGAGAATAGAAACCACGTAAAGAGGTCGCGTACAGATATAAAATCGTTCTCAAACCTTCCATATTTTATCTTTCGTTAAACGCATAACTTACGCGGAGATTAGTATTCACCACTTCGGCGTACCGAGTATTTAGAGACTGGGGCGAGTTTTGGGGCGAAAAATTTCACAGAAAAATGACATAAGTTCTTTTGATGCAGTTACTCTCAACCCACGTAGTCGCAAATCTTCTTACTTCTTGGACTTTCAACTCAGAAATCCCGAGCAAGTCCATGATAATGAATGCAAAAACTTTGATATTTCACCCCCAAACTCGTCCCAGTCTCTAATACTCGGTACGTCGAAGTGGTGTATTGAAGTACTATCGTCGCGTCTTCTCGAGTGGTAATGATGGAAGTCCCATAACTCAGGGACGTCTGCTCAACGCAAGACTGATAAAAAGTTCGAAATTCAACTGGATAAGTAAAGATTAGTACAAATTGCTTCACCTTTATCTGTATGATAGGATACATGAGCAAGCAAAAATTTCTAAATTAGTATGAAGCGCTGCCATGTCTATACCTGGATAACAGTCATAACGATTAAGATAAAAATTGGAAGAACACGAGATATCAAATACTTACATCAAACGGAAGTCTCATGGTTAAAACGAATAAGGCGTCGACTGGATAAAATGAAAATTATATGCACAGTAGCTCTGAACTTGTTTAACTTGTTTTAACTTGTTTAACTTGTTTATTACCTTTGCTTTTTTCGAAGTTTTCTTGGAACTCGCAGCCTTGCATTTAAGGCTGAAAGAGTTTCAAATATAAGGATGTCAACAAGCTAAAAACTTCACTTCAGAGCTGGATTAAAACATGTATGTTAAAAATAAAAACGGTAAAATTCCGTGATTCCTCCAATGAAATGGATATACGTCGTTACGTGCCTTCAAAACATACCTTCTGATAAAGAAACGAAGGAAACTTGCGCAAGAACTGAAATAAAGTTTCAAAAAAAGAACACACCAATCTTAAACTGCGCGGAAACAACTCAATTTTGCTGAGTTTTCGAGCAGTTCCTAGATAATCGCCATGATAATCACTACTGCTATAATCTGGTAAGACAAGCAACACTGGCTGGAAACTCTGGTCAATGAGAAGACCTTGCTAAAGTTGAGTCGCTATTTGTAACGTATAGTTGTTATGTTTCATTTAGCGGGATGATTTTGCTAAAGGAACTATCAATGCTGATACAACATAATGTTTTATCAAGATTTTACAAGCTATAATAGCGTTTGGTTAACTGGCAATTAAACTTCAGTAGCTTTCAATCTCTTTCATCTCCTTCTTTCTCCTCTCGCCCTCGTCTCTATTAAACAGCTCGTGACGAAATAATCGTATACCTGAGCCTTCGACCATTAGTTTCCAACGGAACCCTTACGAAAATTCTACATGCTAGGTTTCACATGTGAAACTTGATTTTATGAGAAAGTATACATGTGAAAAATTTTTAAATGTAAAAAACCACATGTGAAATAGAAACATACTAGTAATTTTTCACCTGATCACATGTGACGTCACGTGGAATTTTTGTCAGGGAAACTGCTGTCGTACATTGTTTTTGTTTACCGTGGGATCATTCTTTTGGGACTATTCTGGAACGTGAACATGCGGAATGAATGGGAGCTATTCCGGTCAGGGAATAGAAAGGGTGTCATGAGTATTCTGCTCATTGTAGCAAAGTATCGAAACTGTGGATGATCATCAACCAGCTACACTTCCAAATAGTGCGCTAGTTACATTCGAGCATGGTTGGTTCTTCAAAGCCCGGATAGCTTATCTGCAGGATAAGTCATTGCGAGTGACCAGCGGTATTCTAGCACTGAATAACTGAACGTAAATTTAATTACGTGAATAAGGTGATCCCCACGATATGTTTCCATTGGGCAGATAAAGAGTCATTTTACGAAAACGGTGCTTCATGGGTAATCGGGCTAATTTGAAAAGAAGTTCTTGGCCCGGGTAAGGTGATTCCTTTCAAACTGACTCCGCGGACCAAGTATTTCTTTTCAAAATAGTCCTCGTTACCCGAGATGCACCGTTTTCGTAAAACGGTTCATTTAAGTTTGGTTCTTGAATGGAGAACGCAGTTTATTCATCCGGATTTATCCAGCGGATAAGCTACCAAGCCTTTCGACGGCAGGTCTATACAGATCGTACACTTCTGGATCTTTAGAGAAACGAAGAGAACATATTTTACCAGGTATGACAGCAAGACGAATAGCATGAGTTGAAGCTGGTTTGACATTACCAACAGTAAAGCTTATTCCAGTTTCGGAATCTGTTCTTTTGGTATCCAGTATTCCGTGTAATAATTTATTAGCAGTCTGGAATAAAAATAACCCAAAAGAATACACTCTCTGTTGAAATCACTGTATTGCTTTGTGCTTCCGACCTTTCACTTCCTCCGCCACTTGCCGTAATATCTTACGCTTCAGATTCTATATCCACTACAGTGTTCGTAATCCCTTGAGAACCACTGCCCGTCTTTCCTTTTCTACTTGCTTCGTATAAAGGATTGACCACCATAAAAAGGCTATTTTTTCCACCACTAACCTCCTCTGGGAGTGGCATGGGAATAAACATTTTATTTCCTTCTTCACTGTCAGAATCTTCATCGAGTTCTGGTATTTTCCAAACACCTAATAATTGAAAATTATCTCATCAACAAACTGCCGAACCTTTTATACAAGTAGAATGTTGCAGTGGCGCAACTACAGGGGGTAGTGTGGTGGTGGTGACCCTAGTGCTATAAGTATGTGCCCTGTCAGCCACAGTAATTTGCCCCCATTTCTCAAACCCACGTGGATCTGCTGCTTATGAAATAGCGACAATTGCACTGACGGTGCCTTTCTATTATCCTCAGACCCATGCCCTACAAAATTCCTGGTTGCGCGGCTGTGCTACGTTGAGTTTTGAACGACGCACTAAAAACCAGAAAGTTGAGGGACTGCCGAAACATAGAAAACCAGGCCTTGTTTTTATTGGTGAATAAGTCACGTGATGCAAAAATGACCAATCCGGTGACAACAAATGAAACCCGAAAAGGGAGGAAATGGTATATGACCATAGAAAATGATAACGCAAAAAAAAAAAACATAGGGCCTTCCACCTGGTTTCCCTCTTTCGGCAAAAAAATAATCTCCATTATTATCATACCATTTTGATGTAGACGAACGTTTTGGTAGTCAGCTGTGGGAAATTTCTGATTGAACGGCCATGGTATTGGATGGTCGTAAGTCACTTCTTTGCCATTCAGTCTGTCAATAAGCAAATGGTAGTCAGGTCTTAATTCAGGTCTCTTATTCCAGCACTCCTTCATGATCGTATATACAAACTCTGGACAAAAGTCAGGTTTGGCAAGGTGAACACCCTAATACAGAATTAAGAAAATTTTGTTTAGAAAGAAAGAAAATGACCAGCTAAACTCGTTAGGACAGTCGTCTATTAGCCGGAATACCAGAGGCCGATCCGAGGTCAAACCATCGCTCATACACGGTCTTTAAGCAAGCGAAAGAGCAAGAGTTGTAAAAATTTACCTTTGGAATGAACTTTAAAACCTCCTGGTTCGTATAACCGTAGTAAGGTTGCATGCTGAACGTGAAGATTTCCCATAAAAGAACACCATAGGAGTAGATATCTGATTCTAAGGTGAATTTCCCAAACACTATCGACTCCGGAGATAGCCATCGGATCGGTAGCATCGTCTCTTTTTCAATCTGGCATTATAATAGAATGTGATAAGAATTCAAGAAAAAGTTCACTGTAATGAGACACTGTAACAGTCAACTAAAAGTTTCTGGCTAATTCTACGCTATTGCTCACGACTTATACGAATAGTTTAGCTTCAAGTGACCAGTAACTCGATGAAATATTTTCGTAGTTTTACGAATTACTCAGCGCTCTGAAGTGCATATAACGTTTTTTTCAAAAGTTATTACGTTGTATCAAGAGGATTTAAATGTTGACAAGACTTTAACGGGATAAATATTTCCAGAGATTTCCTGTTTTAAACGTAAAGCTTGTTGAAGTGATGGCAGAGAGTTTTTCTTCTGGCAGATGGCAGAGAGACGTGGTTCCTCTAGCTTAACTACCAACATAATTATTTTCCAACATTTTGTCCACTTACTTTATAGTAATGGTTGGAATAAATGTCTCTCGATAACCCGAAGTCAGAAATTTTGACTGTCAGATCGTCTGCAACCAAACAGTTCCTCGTGGCAACATCTCGGTGGATAAGACTGTGGCTCCCCAAGTACTGCAGTCCTTTGGCAACATCCACACACATTTTTATCAAAGTTTCTTCAGACAAGTAGTCTGAAAAACATATAAATAGATTATGCAGATGAAAATGATGTAACTGAGCTATTGCGGTTAGAAGCTTATTCAAAATATTGTGTAAATTTGCAGTTAACAATTATCGTTTGTTTGATGAGTCTAGGTGGACTATCGACCCGATAGACTATGAAAGGCTACTAGGAACTTTTTGTAGTGATATAGATTACTAACAGAAAATGAAAGTAATGATGAATACAAAAATAACAAATAATTGGATGGTTAATAAATAACAAAGCCAATGATGTTTTGGTAAGTGAACTTCAATCAGTGCACACCAATAGATATTTTACCATAGACAATCGTTTGAAATGGAGGTTTTGTTGAATTGCTCACTTTTGTTGTTGTTGATGTCCGGTGACACTATTGCATGTTCAATCAAGGGTTCTGATCTACGTAGAAATGCACTAAGATCTCCATTGCTCATGAACTCGAAAATCATACAATAAGGTTCTTCCATGGAGGAGACAGCCAGAAGTTTTATAATGTTTTCATGTGAGAGAAAGTTCATGAGATAAGCTTCTTGGTGGAATTCAGCCTTAGCTTCGCTGGATGATCCTTTTTTCAGAGTTTTTACTGCAACTATAACCTCAGCCTCTGGTTCGTCTTCATCCAAACCAATTGCACGACCTGTTCGGAACACAAGAAAAACAATTTAAGTCAATCATTCAACAAAAACATTCATTAGATCAGACATTCAATCGGTCGTTCCTTCGTTTGTTCATTCGTTCGTTTGAACAGAAATTCCTTCGCTTGTTCGTTTGATCAGAAAGTTGTTCGACCGCCCGTTGGCTCGATTATTCTTTCGTTCGAACACTCATTCGTCCGATCATTAATTCATTTTAACTCCCTCTCTGTCACTTCCCTCCCACTGACCAGTAAAATCGTCTGGCGTTAACCAGAGTAAAATAATAAAAATTCCCCGTGGCAGGAAAGGAGTTAATTCATTCCTTAGACTTAATAGTCCGCTGATTCGTTTGTTCGTTCTCTCGTTTTTTTCTTTGCCTACATTCCTTACCTTGAAAAACTTGTCCAAACTGTCCTTCACCCAAATCTTTCTCATAAGCAATCTTATCAACTGGATACTGTTTAATTTGCTTTAAATCGTCAGAGAGTATGTTGGACTTCAACGGATCGTCTGCGTAAAGATTATTGATGTGATCTTTCACTGAAAGAGTTCTGTTTAATACTGAGATACCAGGCTTTATTTTTTTACCATCTCTTTTCTTTTTTCTTCGATATAAAATAATAAAGATCACACAGTTAATAAAAACAGCTCCTGCAACGATTCCAGCGATCATGACAGTCGTTCTGTCTCCAGTGTGCGGGGAAGAAGGACCTGACAAAAAAAACAAAAAAAAAACCCAGCAAATTAGCAATAACAGACATGATTCACGAAATAATTTGCTCCCCTTTCGGCCAATCAGAATGCATTAATGTTGTCTGGCATGTGACTTGATTATTTTCTCATTTACATATTTGGGTATTTAAGATGTAGTCTTTAATAAATGAGCAGCAGTGCTTTATAGGGTTTAAAAGACGAGGAGACAGCTGAGTGATTTTTCTTATAATTTATACATTTATTTAAACTTACTTACACCCGGTAAACCAGGTACTGCGAGTTTCTAAAACGGTTTAAACTCTTTCATACGTTAATTTAAAAACTCACCATGAAAATTAATGTTGTCTTAGCGTTAGAAACCAAGTAGAAGCTAATCGAAAAACAGCCAGCGTGTTAATCACATTTAAAGACTTTTCATTGCCATGATTTCGTCTGTATTTTTCTTATAACTTGTTTATGAGTTATGAAGAAAAGTTAATGATTCACCGTAAATAAAAAGTTAATGACTCACCAAATAATCCTGAAGCATAACATTGCTTGCCAACTTTAGCCAAATCTTCTTTATAATCTAAATTGTTGCAATCTGTAATATCTACATGAACCAAGTTCAGTTTCATCCTTGACATGTCAATGCGAGCTCCTCCAAGCAGTTTCTGAAATGTTTTGGGACATCTCTTTTCAAAATGATCACATTCTCGTCGACATATTGAAATTGGATAGCCTTCCTCTGAACATGGAGTCAAAATATATTGACATATTAGTGTTCGCATTATATCAAGACATCCCTCTGAAGCAGCGTCCTTGGCTATGATGTTGACAAATTTATGGAATTTTCTTAAGAGGGATTCAGTACCATCAAGGCCGATATAGTAGTCAATAAACCTGGGTGTGTCGTTGAATTGAGGAACGGAGCTGTTGAGAAACGGGAAGCATATGCCGTCTGTAGGGTACTGAATGCAAGTACCGTTACGGTGTATTGATCTAAAGGAAAATAGAAATCAATTTGAAGTCAACAGATCAAATAAACGGACAGCAAACAAGTGAACGATTGTAACAAGGGAGGAAGGAAGGAAGGAAGGATGGAAGGAAGGATGGAAAGAAGGAAGGATGCAAGGATGCAAGGATGGAAGGATGGATGGAAGGAAGGAAGGAAGGAAGGAATGAAGGAAGCAAGGAAGGAAGGAAGGAAGGAACGAGGGAAGGAAGGAAGAAAGGAAGGAAGGAAGGAAGAAAGGAAGGAAGGAAGGATGGAAGGAAGGATGGAAGAAAGTATGGAAGGAAGGATGGAAGGAAGAAAGGATGGAAGGATGCAAGGATGCAAGGATGGAAGGATGGATGGAAGGAAGGAAGGAATGAAGGAAGCAAGGAAGGAAGGACGGAAGGAAGGAGGGAAGGAGGGAAGGAGGGAAAGAGGGAAGGAAGGAAGGAAGGAAGGATGGAAGGAAGGATGGAAGGAAGGATGGAAGGAAGGATGGAAGGAAGGATGGAAGGATGCAAGGATGCAAGGATGCAAGGATGGATGGAAGGAAGGAAGGAATGAAAGAAGCAAGGAGGGAAGGAAGGAAGGAAGGAAGGAAGGAAGGAAGGAAGGAAGGAAGGAAAGAAGAAAGGAAGGGAGGAATTTCAAATTTTTACGAAAGTAGCCAGTAATTTTTCGCAGTCAAACCTTTGCTGTTCAATTAACTAACCTGAAACAAAGACTATTTGACTTGTTTGTCGTGTTCTTTGCCATAGTGTCATTCCAGCAACATCCCTTCGCGAGACATGAAGCCTTGGAAATATTTTTTGATCCACAAGGGACGGCATCGTCTGGAGTAATCAGTGAACAAACATCACCTAAAAAATGTATTTTAATAAATAAATGAAAGAAATGGAAGCAACAAATTTGGAAAAGAGAAAAGTAGAAATTGAAAGAGGACTCAGTGACTCAAGAACTGCATAAAGCACAGTAGTCACCAACCAGGGTTAGAGCGTCGGATAGGAACCAGCAAACACTAAATGTGAGGTATTCATATCGCGCTAAGATCATGGGATTGATCGGTTTTGCTTTCCCTAAAAGTTACCACTTTATCCGATCCTGACTATATACGGTGATTATCTGATGTGAGAAGAAAGGAAAAAATAGTAAGGACCTTCTTCGTAAATAAACTAAATCACCTTTTTAAACCGGACAACCACGTCAGTAAAATCTGCATGAACTTTTCGTCACTGAGGAAGGGCTCTCTCACTGTTAAGTCTTACTAAAGGAAGATACCAGATCGCCCGGAGAAAATCTAGCTTGCGTGATGAAGTCAAACTGTCCTCACACGTGACTAGGGTAAACACTTTGAAGCAGGAATCGAACCCTAGACACAAAGATGGAGGACACGCGTACTACCACGTGCTACAGGTTATCAATTCGTTTTTGTGTCTCTTGGTAACAATGGTCTGGTCGTTCAACATACGACATGCAATAGAAGTTTCTTTGTTCTCTAACTGAATCCTGTATTGCCCGAAGAAGTTTACAACTTTTTGTTCCGTACTACGAACCTATTTAAATCGAAAATAAATAGCCGTTGAACATCGAGCTTTGTAGCCTCACTGATGCATCGTGCAATCTGCTGTTGGCAGCATATTGTGGCTATTTGGACGTTTCTTCTTCGTAGTTATTGAACACTTTCTCTACGGTCCATTTTCACTTAACATTATGGCCGCCAAGGCAGTGTCTCTTTAATGATTATTAGGGTTTGAGTAAATGGTTATTTCAGTCTAGGTCTAAAATCTTAGCCAGGTTATTCAGATTGAAATGTCAGCCCAAGCTAACGGAGAGATCACTTGAAAAATTATCTGTAGATCTGATATGAAGACGAACTGGGCCAGCTTAACGGGCTAGCCCGTCCAACAATCTAACTTTCTACAATGAAAACAACTCAATTACATGAAAACGAGCCAGCTCGCTTTAGGGCAACCGGTGAGCGGGCGAGCCCGGCAGCGAGTCAACTGACCTTTGAAACGGTCCTGCCCGGCAAGTGGGATAAAATTTTCTCATTAAGCATGCGCACGACCGTGAGAATATAAACTTCAAAAGACGCCGAATTAGTTAGCTAGCCCGTTAAGCGAGCCAGCTCCTCTCATATAATATTTAGAAGAAAATTGCTTCGAAAATTGATCGAGCCAGCTCGGATATCGGGTCAGTGCGGTAATTTTTGTCCAAAAGTATCCTTTGTTGCTCGATAATTACTTGAGGCCCCAAGAGGCGGAACAAACTTGTTTTCTCAGGTCTTAAACCATCTGACCCATCCCCTGCAGGGGTTCCAAGATTTCATCCATTATCCCGGGTTTAAATGTGAAGTGGTGTAATATATCATACACCAGAAGGATTGTTTCATGTAATATATCATACACCAGAAGGAGTGTTTCATCAGGATATCCAAACGCCGAGAAGTTTGTTGAAAGTTTGTTTTTTATATATAATTATATATAATTTTTTATATATTGTATCTCAAAACAAAATTTACGTAATTTCTCCCTCAGATATCCAAACCACGTCGCAGTAGCGAGTTCCTTTGTGTTTTTCTCATTAATTATTGACTTGAGATCACCTCATCAACAACGGGTAGCTATAAAACTCCTGTTGATATAAATTTTCGAAACAGTTAATTTTTTAAGTTTGTCTCATAAGAACTATAAACTCGAAATGTCGGGCAATTCCGTCATCTTTCTCAAAATCCGGTTAATTAGTTAATCACGCACATTAATGCTTTGAGGTCATCCGGTCCCTATACGACTGAAATTTCACAATTCTTCCGCAATTTTGGTATTTCAAATATGAAATTTCATAATCTCGCATTTAGAATACCACAAAGTAATTATCAGTCAAGTTTAATTTCAGCCTAATCCACCACATTCAAAGGTATAATCAGTTTTTCAAGAATTCTATTAACCCCAGCAGATCCCGAGCATATTTTGCGGATTGGGAAAATCAACATAACCTACTGGAATAAAAACATTACGTGTTTTATCAAATTTGATCATTTATGACCCTTTATGCCGTGTTTGTGGGTTGCCTGGGGGTTCTGGAGATAGACTCTGATAATATTACTTGATCTAGTTGTTACTTTGTTTAAAGCTGGTTTACAAAATAGCTTTCACGTACGAAATGCATAGAAAATGGAAATTTCGTGTGACTTCCCTCAAGGCCGGGTACCTGCCTAGGCTAGTATAACCTGTGCCCGAATACGACCGAATCCCGCGGGGTTTAATTCATCTGCTAGTGCTGGTCAGTCTGTTTGAAGGATTTTTTAAAGTCTTGGACAAGAAGACGTTTGCACGATACAAGTAATTCGATCAGGATCCCAGTACAAAGCTAAACATAACCGTGTAAGTGAACTAAAGGACTAAACAGAATATGATTTCGATGGCATCACGACAATCTGGCGGTGATAAACAACTTGAAATAGATAAATTATTGCAACAAAGCTTTGACTGCCTCTGTGACAGTTAGAACGTTGTTTCGAAATATATTTTTTGCAATTAGGCATTTAACATCGCTCCATGTAACAATGATAATTATTTTTTAAGTTGATGGTCTCAAGAACATCACCGAACTTTTACTGGTGATTTTTATTGGTGAAATAAATAAATAAACAAATGGATCATGAATAAGTTAATAAATAATTGAATAAATAAATAAATAAATAAATATATAAATAAACAAGTAAATAAATTACAATTGTCAGAAACGATTGCTACTCCTGTGGTATCCGATTCACTCAAAGAGTTCTCAGCACGTATTGCATCACCAAGCAACATGAATGTTATTTACAAGTGTTGTGCAAATGAGAACTTGGTGTTAACTGAAAGTGATAACATGTCGTTCATCAAGTTCAGCAAAGGGGGGTCCTGGGGGTTGTATTACACCTCCCAGAGCTAAGCCAAAGCAAAAAATTGTACAAAAAACGTAAAATATGGGTGATATATAACAATAAACACTCTTCCCTTCAAGAGAAACCCCTGCCAAGCCTCTGGTCCAGCTCACCATACACAAGCTCCGATAAACGTTTTCCAAGCCTAGGAAAGGAATCGAGCTCGCAATCTTCTGATAAATGATGACACGCTATAACCATTGCACTCTAACCATGAACATGGTTTGTGTATACATTATCATATCGTGGCTACTGCAGAGTCAGCCCATATGTATCAAACTAGCACCTTAATTCTCCTGCTGATGTCTCAATAGCTAATGGGCTAGAGTTTCTCGCGGGTCGTTAGAAGGTTACGGATTTTAACCCTCGAATTTGACTGACAAAATGGGTTTTTAGAAAATTATCTTCGAAAACGATGTCATTTGTATCGTAATATTCGTAAACGATTGTGAGGAAGAATGGTGTTCTCAAGATTAATAATATACTCTACGACGGAGAATTCTATGTGGGCGTTCGTATGGATTGATGAACCTTTGGATACCTGCGATAAAGATCGGCTTTCATGCATCATTTGCAGTATCATGTGAACATACTTACAAGGAATTCTCTTCATGCCAGGAACAGCTGAGGCGACTTAAGTCCTGGCACTTCTTTTAAATGGGTTTAAATTTTATTACCATTAATCACTTAATAACCTCAAGATTAGTTTAAAGTAAACGTTTCGGTAATGTCATCCCATGCTATTATACAAACAAGAACAAATACAGAGTAGAAAATGAATATTAGGTGATCATCCGAGTTATATTTGCTTAGAGTTGAATCTACTCTTTCAGTTTAAAATTTGATCGATTCCAAGCATTTATTAACATTAAAATAAATAATTATAATCAATGTTTTTTTTTTTATTGGGCGGCGTTACAAAATTCCGTGATAATAAAGGTAATGATTCAAAAAACAAGGGTAAAATGATTATTAGGTGATCAAGCGAACCGCATATGTCCACAGTTGAATAAGTTACATTAAGATTTTATTGATACCTAGCTATCAATAACATAAGTAGGAATAATTATACTTAATTATTTCTATAACTCGTGAGGTAATACTGTGTTACCATGCAGAAAATGAACAAACACAGAGGATAAAACTATTATTGGGTGATCAAGAAAACTCAGAAAGATTTGAAATTCATTAATCGTAAGCGCTTAATGTTACCAATAAAATTAATTATTGGTAAATATTTAAACAGACTGCGATGTTATGTTGTGTTTTTATACATACAATGGGCAAATAAAGAGAGGAAAATTAATGTAAGTGAATGACCAGGAGCGATATACATTGCCAAAGATGAATCGGGTCGAGGAAAGGATTTTTTATCTTAGACTGATAAATAGCAAACCCAAGCTGATCACTCCAAGTGTTTGTTGATTATTTATAAGTTTGATAATCGGCACAAACTACAAGAGTTCTTTCTTCGATATCAAATGATAAAATATATTAAAGTTTACTTCTACTTTCATGTTTTGGCTGGTGGACTAAACGCGACAAAAGAACAACTAATGGATTACAGAGTGCCACATCCGATAATGGCAGGTTGTTTTGTGAAAGAAAGTAGATAACATTCAAGCACGAAAAATGCGAACTCGTGCTCTTACTATTAGCACTTCTTTTTCAACGTAAGGCAATAAAGTTATGGCATCATAATTTTAAATTTACATCGAAGATAATTCACTAACAACTTAACAAGCATATCATCACGACACTTCGACATGTTGTAATCGTGTTAGTGGAAATGTCAGTTTAGTCGACCTCCTGATGATATCGGATGCGTAACAGCTTTTTGGACACTTGGATGCTTAATTTGCTTTTAAACGCCGCAATTTTTATCAGCCGATCGCAATGTTTAGGAGCCCAAACCTTTATTTATTAGTTTGAAGTTACTCTTGGCACTGATCGTGAAAAGCTTGTGGTCTGAACATCAAGTAAATAAATATTTATCTTTACGTCATTCGAATAAATTCTTAAATAGTCTGGCGAATATTATACAATCAATAAGTGGAAAAAAAGTAAACATCAATCTATACTAGCGTTCCTGAAGTAGATGATTCTTCAAAAGTTCGCAGGCATACGATAAATACAGTACCAATAAGCCAAAAATATTTACTTATTGTATATTCCAATGCAAAAGTAAACCTAGAGAGTGAACTGTAACGCACTCGGGACTTAATCGAGGAGACAAACTTAGTCAAACGTTCTGGCAAGAATTTGTATGGCTCAGGGAACGTATTAGAATCGAGAAGGCCAAGGAGAAAACAATATCAAAGATGAAATGGAACCTGTGACACGAATTTGTTGTTTTAACTCCCTCTTGCTTCATAGTCAAGTCAATACAACCAATCATTAAATCGTTTCAAAAATTTCGTTGAGTAAATATACGTGGGTAGCACTTATGAAAGTGCTTAAGCAGAAAACAAGAAACACCCATTAAAAACCTAATTAATTGCTTTGGAAATTAACGACCCCTTGTGACGGATGGCCCAGCGCAGGTAAGCCATTTACGCCATGTATAATCTGACATTGGTTGTTCACCGTAAAGACCTCTCTTTTATATATCTACACTGGAAAAACTGATATCGCCAACTGAATAACGCTACACTTCTGCTATGGGGTTAAAGTTATTAATGTAAGAGTTTGGACTAAGGTTTGAATGAAAGTTAATGCAAGGGTCACTATACAACTGCAAACTAAGTGCGTCAAATTTCGAGATATGGCTGTTCAATAGTTCAGACCTCTGTAGTCGAGCCGTTAATCTTTAAACAGTCGGCTCCTCCGAGATAATCTTGAAGCCATCAAGTTAACTCGAGTGGTGAGTAAAGGATTCGATATAGCTAATTAAATTATGTTTCTTTTGAGCCACGGCCACAACATAAAATATTGCATCAACACTCCTTTCCTCAACACTTTCTTGGGTAGCTCTGCGAAAAAAGTTCAAACGTTTCCACTTTGCAGCATTAAGCAAATTAACCTGCACCGTTCGCTCTTTTAATCCTTATCTTGACTAAGAAACAGTCAAATACAGTTAAATTTTGATTTAATATAAGCACCTCTTCACATGGTAAGTTACACAAAATAACAATTTACCTGAGAACGTTTGTCCCAATCCTGCCGAGAATACACCAATAAGCATCACGAGAAACCTTGATGTCATCTTCTCAACTTTCCACCGACCAAAATCCGCAAAATAATCTAGCAAAATGGCCCAGAAAGAGTCTTTAATACAGTGTCGATGGACTCAAACCTTCGGATTGACAAACTACGAGCTTATATTTTCCCCCATGAACTAAGCATGCTTCATATTCTATGCACAGCAAGAGCGCATGAATTTCCTTTTCAAATGATAAACAGTTTCTAAGCATTTCCTCCCGATAAACCCAATATCTGGGTGCTCCTTGACATGCACAGACATGTATGACAAGGAATACACAGAACGGTCTTCTAATGCCGGGGACGAATTAGGCTGAGATGGACCGTGCAGGGGATGTAAAGGAAGTGTGATACCCCCCTTGGCCGTAATCCGATCTACACGCAAAACGATGATTTAGAAGTAAAACTAGTTTTTAAAAAAAATCAAAAATTAACCTTTCTTACCAGAACTCATGGTTCAACACAAGTCCAACAAAACCAACGAAATTGCTAATGGCAAAGCAAACGTCTAACTAGTTACTTCACAAAACATTGCATGTCTGTGTGTTTTGTAACTGGTCGGGAGGGGTCAATCACAACAGAATCCCCAAGGCCAAACCTTGAGACTAAGAATTGAAGAAAATTTAACTACCAGAATACCGCAAAAGACTTTCTTGTGGCTTAAACATTTCATAACTCCTAAACAAAAACAGTGGATGGTTTCTTTGAATATTTTAACTCGTCCTCACGCCGTTAACCTGGAAATCATCGTACAAATTTCAATGTAACAGCTGGATCTCACTTATAGAGAGCTATGACAAAGATCTTTCAACACCAGTGTTCTCAGGGCATATCACTGCAATGTGCGAAGACGATGTTAGTCTTCGATAGAAAACATTAAAATCAAATACTCGCGAAAATTTCAACATAAAAAACGATCTTTTACAACAAAACGTGTGGCGCCAAGGATAAAAAAAAAGCAGCAGATGGATAAATCAGATATCGTACGTTTCTATGCGGAACTTACACTTCAGGAATATCTTGCGAAGAAAACTATTCCTACAGATGAAAAGTAAGGTATGTTATTCTCATAGTCTACTTTGATCTAATAATTTTTTCCCAATTGTGCAATTAAGCTAAGCTTTACACTTCTGTACTTCAGTAAGTTGTTTGGGTTTTTCGGAGAATGAAAGTTGCCTTGTATTCAAATTTCCGAGGCAACTTTTGGACTAAAGAAATTGGCCTAAAGTTTTGATTTACTAAGGACTTAAGCTTTCTGAAAAGAAAGGGTTCTCATAAAGGACGTTGCAAGTAATAGTCTCAGAACCATATAAAAAGAAATAGAATCACCAGTGGCAGGCTGATATGATTAAAAGATGATACTTCTGTTATTCTTTTGACGTCATTTGCGACGCACGACCCTCCCAATTTGCCCTCAAGAATTCGATATAAACTGTAGAACGTCTCGTGAGGGGTGTAACATCTGCTAAAGAGATTGACCAGACGATTCACGCTATATCCAACTGCGAACATATAACTTATTCTGCTCGGTAAATTCATGACACGAGATCTGTTCGGTCGTATATCTATGATAAGAAAGCCAGGAATGTCCTTTACAGTTTTGTTTACCCACATCTTCACCATGCAAACAAGAATTGACAGTTTTTAAAGAAACAGCCTTAGCTATAGTTGAAAGTATAGTTCATCGTTAAGTTTTGTCTGGCCTTGGAGGCCCCCAAAATGATCTAGCTTGCGTCAGGGTTCAAATGTCAAGTTGAAACTTTAGCTAGAAGCAGAAAACGAGAAAAGACAGTAAAAAATACCTTTTCAAATAACTTTAAGATGGTTAGTTGCTAGTAAACATGCTACTCTAGTTAAGGTTTAATGAGAAGGAAAATTGCCCTCTTCCTTCTGATATGAAATGAAACTAAGTACGCAAGAGTAAATTCACGGTTCGTTTTGGCCGTGTTTTTTTTGAAGTTCGATTTAAACGGACGACGGGATTTTAAATACCCAAAAGGATCAGCGACGAAAGATATTAGCCGGAGAATATAGGAGAACTGACTCAGTATTATCCACTTAATGTTGCAAACTGATCCCTTGACTTTTGCCCGCGTGCCGTCTGAGCGAAATGAAACCCAGGCTGCTCAGACATCGGCACGTGTACATTGATGTATACTGCACCCGTGTGTCTTTGTAGGAATTTAAGAGGTCACTTGAACCAGGGACGTCTCTAGGCAAAGCCACGTGACGGACTATTCTGCAGTTTACAACAAGGATCGCCGATTTGGGGGAACACTGGGTGCAGCCCCCCAATTTTTTCAAATTGGTTAAACTAAGCCCAAAATATGCTTTTTTTGATAAACGCGCCCATTTAATGGAAAGACAGTCTCCTTTTTAGTAGAAGTAAAACCATGTCGTTGAAACGCAGAATAACTATACTTTAACAAAAATTCTCATAACTTTGTTTCTTGAAATCATGTACTATAAGTGTTCTTTTTAGGCTGTCCTCTCGACTTTTGAAGAGCTACTGAAGCCAGCTCCTATTATAGTATACTAAGGTAAATATAGTTTAGTATACTAAACCTAATGTTTCATACATCTTTAACACTAGGCGACATTTCGTTTGGGTGCACTAGTTTAATTGGCCGTCGTAATGAATGATTAATAATAAACAGAACATACAATTTACGACGTACCCCAAGGCGAACCCAACTCCTTATTTTGTCCGATAATTCACTTACAAGATCTCACCACTGGATAAGAAAAAAAGTTGGATGTTCTTTACATCAACGTTACCCTACTTCTTCATGATCCGAAACATATTTGACAAATCCTAAGGAAACCGTTTTAACAATTCGAACCGAAAGTATACAATACTGTTAGGCTTTGCCGTTCTGATCATTCCGAAAAAGGACCCGTTTGGACTTGCTAGTGGGCTCCCATAGAGCTTTCCGTCTGCAATTGCTTCAATCTTTCTCTCTAATATCCGTTTCCTTAGCTGAACTAATCTTAACAAGATACTGCAGGTGATTATATTCCTGCAAAGTTATCTCTTTTCATTCAGACTTGAATTATCGGGAACGATTTTCCTGTCAGTGGCAGGTGTCGTACATTGGGCAAAAAAAGTCTTCTTTTTCTGGTCAACGCGCTCGTCAACCCTTTTTTCCAGTACTTCATTTTACATCAAGATGAAGTACTTCCCTTTCACAACCGCTGAGCTATTTGTGGGCACGGATACGCTCGCATATAACAACAATGGTCAACGGCCATGTTTTTCTCATTGACTACTTTGGCATTTGATAGTTTTTGGTTACAGTATTTTATATATTTGAACGTTTTTATTTCATATCAAAAAATTGTTCTCAAATATGTTTCTAAGCCTGTAAATTTGGTCATAGTTGATATGAAACAGCAGACCAAATCAGTACGTACGTGATATTACGTGTATGTACTTTAATATAGAAACCAGAAAGTATTCACAATTTCTATAAACTATCAGCGTTTCCCCGGGGAAAAAAATGTAAAAAATGATCAATTTGGGGGATACTACCTGACCAGAAACAGAAGACTTTCAGCCTTATCGTACATTTCCCACAAACGACTTCTCATCTTTTTACGACGACTAACGTTTTTAAAGGTATTTTTAAAAGTCAATTTGATAGATGAAAATAAGGGCCCGTACACTTAAATATTCTTGATTTTCAGGGAATTGGTCTCGATAGTCACTTTACGAGGCTCACAAATCATATTTCTTGGACTGGAGGTTTGAGGAACGTTTTCAATTGTTTATCAACACCGAACGCACGCTTCTGCTACATATAACTCATTCATTCATTCATTCATTTCATTCGTTCATTCATAATTTATTTAAACATGGTACTATTTCACCAATCAATACAATAAAATAAACTACTAGTGATATTATCACTTATTATTACGATCACTTATTAAGTGGTATTGACATATTGTGAGTTTCAAGAAGGTCTGTGATCATTCTCACTGGCAGTGAACTCACACATTCGCTGCATATAACAATCACTCATACATTACAGACATACCGTGAGTTCGAGATTCACTTATAAACGGCATGTTGTGAGTTTGATCAACGTCTGTGATCATCTGTCCTCAATGAACTCGCAAATTCTCCACACATTATACACTAACATCACGCAATTTCGAGTCGATATAAAAAATGAAGTGGTGCGAAGGCCGTTTTCAACGAACTTGGACAAGTTGCTTCAAGGCAGGACTCTGTTTTTATCTTGGTCTTTGTTGCTCAAAAGTTCGAGCTTCTCATCGTAATCACAAGAATTGACTACCCTCAGGAATTAAAAAATTATTTTCATTGCGTTAATAGTTTGCGGACGTTGGAGATTTATGCAAGAAATTACCTTCTTTCAAGTATGATGTACGTCCACTCATCTATTTTTAAAATAAATGTCTGATTGTCCGTTGTTGATTATTACCGTCGTCTAACCCCATGCAAGTGATGACTGATGTAACCGGTGTTGGAAAGTATCTCACAGAAAACGAGAACAACTGTAAAAACTGCAATCCCGGTGCACGTGCTCTTCCTCTGCAGCAGAAAAAGCGACTATTGAATTCATGATACTGCTATACGGAATCATAAAATCGGACTTTGAGAAATCGCAGCCGACTAAAGTTAACTTTATTAATTACTCACGGTAGTCCATTTAAACATTAAAGACTGAAATACTTTGGTTGCAAGTGAAGCTGAGAAATAGAACACTGGTACATCATGTTGACAACATCACAACAGGATATAGACTATTTCCTGTGTTACCAGGCTACCAGAAATATCCACACACCCTATTGAGTAACCCGCTTTCAGACCCATTTTGACCTGGGGTGGCTGGGCGTAAAGGTGTGACATTTATTCCTTCAAGTAAACATCCGCTAATTTATATTGTTTCGTGTAAAGAATCCAATTGGTCTCATGTACAATTGTCTCATATCATTTATAGTATAGTTCTGAGCGCTGGTCAATCGATTGCACTCAATAGAATCCGATGGCAGTAACTAAAATTCTTTCGGTTAATCTACACGTACAGCAAACCCACGCCTCACGCGAGTGCTGGTAATGGTGTCAGCAATACGATTTTTTTACACGTGACCCAATGGACAGTCGATTGAATAATCTGAGTAAATACGGGGCTAAATAATCGTATTTATGAGTATAGACAGAAACGAAGTTTTTCCTTGTCCTTGACCTTTTCCAAATTAGAAGACAAAAAAATTGGCGGTACACAGCACTGACACGACGAGATAAGAAAACGGGAACGCCGTTGTCTATCTTATAAACCCTCTTGGACGATCAGTAATAATACAAGCCATTTTTGGTTTCACTTCAACAAAGCACCTTTGCTTGAAACGTCACTTTTTTAGATCTGAGTTCCGGCCGTTTCCCAACCCTTCTGGTTTTCTACAAGTCGTTTTCTACAAGTAGTTTTACGATGCGAGCGTCATTCTTGTGGTGAATGCTGTGAATTATTCTTATCCATGTAGCAACTTGATGTTATGAATGACAATGCATGATCACCAGAATTTGAGCTTGACGAAATCAGATCATAAAGGACCTTCGAAATATGCGCCCCCATCTCCACATGGCTAATATTAAATGACCCAAAAGGGTCAGAGAACTTACAATGAAAAATACTGACGTCTCGAGCTAATCTTCTTCTTTAGAGTGAAACAGACGATTCACACCGAAAAAGGGCCTTCGCTCGTATAAATTATGTAATATTCCATAAATATCCAGCTCTATTAATACTTTGTTCGACTGACGATGGACTAGGCTGTCCGAAACATGCACTGTTGCAAATCGGTCGTACTTTTTATCAAAATGTTAATATCGTATTACAAGCGATTGGTGTTTACATTTTAAAGCGTAAGATTAATGACTTTCCATCTAAACATTTTTTGCACACTGCTATTAGAATTACGGTAAATAATGGGGTGGTAGCCACAAAGCATAAAAATTCCTTTAATGATACTGAAGTATATCAACACAAATTTCACACATCAAACAAGTACATGTTCGCACAATTTTCACATATGAAAGATTTAATCACAAAATTTCAAACGTGAAACTAGAAGAATAGCCATTTGGAAAACAATTATGATCAAGGGAAATGAACTGCTTTGAGGAGAACAAAGGACGTGAACTTTAAGCCCAACATCTGAATCCCAGGATTAAAAACCTCTCACGATTAAAGAATTGACATTAAGAGAGTGTGAACGTGATAATGTGAAGTAATACCAAAGACTACAATTTGGCAGCGATTTCGGCACGTAAAGAATTCTATGTCCCTCACTACCACCAGTGCCAACAAAGTCCCTCGTCCCAGGTTACCGCTCTTTTTCAAAGACAGCAACAGATATGAACCGATAAAAAAACATCATAACTGGCTAATAGTTTAAAGAGGTATAAACCAGAAGCCGAAAGTACTCATCTGGGCAGGCACCACATATTCAAGACCAAGACACGACCGAATGAAGTCACAGAGAAATAGCACAAATTGCAGAACCATCATGATGGTATCATTTTCCTTTCATAGCCTTAGAAAAATAATTGGTTTATAGGGGTCAGGTTTTCGAGGATTTAACGAAAACAGAAAAAATGCATTCGTGCCTCTTAATCCTAGTGTCTGAAATATTTGTCGAAACGTGCTATCTCGCAGTAGAAATACATTTTAAAGAGGTTCCTTCAATATCAAATTCCATGATACACAGTTTCTGTTTGCGTGCCAACATGTTGTAAATGCGTCATTGCACGGTCGTTGTCAGCGACATATCACATTAAATTTTAGCACCTCCTGAAAAACTGTTCGGTGATTGATAGTAAATTACTGATTTTAAACGTCATTCTAATGCATGAATAACCAACTGAACCGTGAAAATCCATGCAAAATTTTCATAAGGGATTCAACATTGTATTTAGCCCATTCCACATTAAAACTGGTTTCTGCTTCTGCCAAACGGAGGAAGACACAAGACATCAACTTTTCCAAGGCCGCCGGAAAACCTCGCTGTACAACTGATCAAACTTTCATAGCACTGGATGAGATATGTATACGATTCACTCACAAGACCCTTCAGGAGTTAATACAACATTGGAGAACGAATGTAGGTTAGAGATATGATCTTACGAAATAATTGCACACACCGTAATCGCATCGTGTACACACGCAAAAATTTCACAAGTTGTTGCAGCATTGGTGGTTAAACAGTATTGCAACGACATTTTTACCATCAATGAAAAACATTGACAAACCAGCAATGACGTTCTCTATTGTTTCAACAGCGATTGTTCAAGGTTATTGAAACAGGAAAAGACATGACTGATAGAACAACTTGCACGTTCACTATTGCTAATATAATTGTTTGACCTTTGTCAAGCAGTTCTTACATCAATGATGTTTGAACAATGCCTTAACAACATTGTTATCATGGCTGAACAATGTATGTCGTTGACAACATTGAGTTGTTGATAATTTTCTTCACCTCCTGAGCAGGCAAGTGGCAACTCTATATCACTTTAACCTTGTGAACAATCGTGAACAAACCGTGCGTTTTTACGCATGCGCACGCGTAAAAATGAAGACTTGTAACAAGCTTGTCCGAGCAACGGTATTTGAAATTTTTTCGCATACTTTCGAACCTCCCTGCTAACTAGTGTAACTTCTTAGAAGTTGTTCTGACAAAATTTATATCACTGGTACGACTCTTTGACAATACAACATCGGTAGAGTTGATGCAAAATAACTAGTTGTACCAGCTTGACGACGTAACGCCATAGTTTCAATGTTTTCATCGACTGTAACAAAGCTGCGGTGAAAAAATCTAGTTACATGCTGTGAGACTTTAGGCAAATGCGGATGAACCTCCAGACGAGGTACATTGGCTGCAATCCAACCTCCTATGAAAGTTGGTTATTTGGTATTTTATGCAGGCAAGTTAAAACTATTTCAGCGTGGTGTGTCTGAAAGTAACATTAAACTTGCAAACTTATTCTTTTGAACTTGTTATTTTTTGTGAAAATTAAATGCTGGGTTAGATAGGTATGAAATGTTCAAATTTACCATATTTATAGTTTTCAGAAATTATCAAAAGAAAAATGAAGCAGATTGAAAATAACACTTCAAAACCAGCTGAATAAATATTCAGATGTGATCTAGCAGGATCAGTTGAGGGTTATCGAATTACAAAAGGCTTTACTAATTGGTTCTAGTAATACATTGATACAATGTTGATAGAAACTTCTCAAGTAACTGCAATCTTGGTTCCAGTTCTTTAACCACACTAAAAACAATCATACTTCCCAATGGTTTCTCAAGAAGAATTTGTAACTTTTTTCTTCAGTGATATTGTATATAAAACTACACTGATTTGGGGCAAAAAATAGAGGGGGAAAATGCAGTGAACGACAATGGGCTGCCTCAGGAATAGGACCCCTAGAGCTTTGTGAGCAAGAAATTTATTGCTGCATGATAAGTTGTAAATTTTATAAATCTAGAAATATGTGAAACCATTTTTATTCAAAGCAGTGTGTTAAGGAAGTTTTATCATCTAATCATCTTCTGTAATACTTTCATTGCACTTGTATCATTTGGTTTGTAAAACCTAAGATTTAACAAAGAATTATAAGATACAAAACACAAATATCACATTATTCCTCTGATTAGTTAGGTATATAGATATACGTATCCAGCTAAGTGATATTAACCCTTGCTGGTAACAACTAACATAATCATTTGGCAAAGTATTTCCAAGTTTTGTGGCTTTATTAAATCTTTTGGCTTATAATGATACGTTCAACTTTATTGAATGCACTTCCCATAAATACAGGTATATACATGATATGTAGCCTTCCCAACATTTTGCAACAGCACACGAAATGGACGGGTTGTGGAAGAATGATCCTTTCTACTTCAAATATTACAGATTGGATCATAAACTTGAGATGAAGTTGTAGAAATGCATATGGCAAATATCTCACTAATATAAGTAACACTGCAAATTTAACCATACTTAACATAAACAATGTTAATTAGAAATTAGAAAATAGCATTGCAATATATCACATAATGTACCCTCTATAACTGCACCTTTCAATTTTTTTAATTATTACTTTTTGTCTCTGGATCCAGACTGTAACTACCAACCACTACCTACCACTTCTTTTCTTCTTTTATTTTAGTTTTAGTACTAACTATGCATGTATGATTCCATCAAAGATAATAATGATTGACACTTATGAAAATAGAAATGTTTCATTACTTCTTGGTATGTAATAACCACCATGTTTGATAATTTCTTCTCTAAAAACAATACTTTTATGAAGTATGAACATCTGCAATCATCTTTTTTCACACACCACAACATTATCACACTATAAATTTTAAATCAATTTCTATCTCTTAAAAAGGGTCACACCCATTTGGAGACCTGCCCACACGAACTCATTAGCTCAGCACCAAGATACCCATTTTTGTATACCTGGTCGGGATAAACGGCTTTAGATATTGAATAAAATTTTGAAAGTAGTGATTGAAGTGCCTACAGATGTTGAACGGGAAACCAAACCCCCGCTTGCCCCACGGTACGTCACAAAATTCCAAGTCGTTTCATTGCCAATTCTTAATGCTTGTGTTTCTTGTTATATACGCTCTCGTCCTTCGACTCCTTACTGTTTCGTCCCTGAATTAATTCCTAGGGTTGCGCAGTTTATTTCGTTTTAGAACCACTAATGCATCTGCTAGTCCTTACGGCGTTCACATCTCAATACTTGCATAAGAAGTTCTTTTCACCACCTGCACGCCACTCTCAATACCTCCCACTTTCTCTTCGTTTTTAGCCACTATCTATAAGTCATTCACTTCATACCTTCGCTTTCTTCACTAAGCTTTGCGTATAGTTTATTTCTCTACGTTAACCAAGCTCCCTGTTCCTTTGTAGTCGTATCGTTAGTCAAGCAATTTTGTCGCCGTTTTGACTCTGCCTTTTCACAATCTCTCAACGCTTCTTTGTTCGGTTTCCGTTGGGGTTTGGTTCTGCTCTAGGCACCCTCTCTTTGTTCAATGACTTTTCTTTTACAGCTCATTCTTGAACAGATGGATTTTTGACGTACATTGATGGATAACTTACAAAGATATTTGCGGAAAACAAAACCTTTACCCAACAACTGGTTGTGCTAACATGATAATCTGTTTTCAAACATTAACTTCGGGGAACCTTGTATTCGTCGAGTAATCGTCAACCGAAGTTCGTGGTTTTGTTCGCGTGTGCGAGGAAATCCCCGTCGGCATCACTGTGGCGTCAGAGGATGTTATCGACCGCGTGCACTAAGAAATCATGTGATCTCACTCTATCTACGACAGCGGGCATTTAGTAGGCAGAGAATTGTCTCTCAGTAAAAGTCATACAGGGATATGTATCCAGTAGCATTTCAATGTTTATATTGAGATAAAACTACTGGGAGAAATGGACCATATTGTCTCGGTGCACGTGACCAGAATGCATCTCTTTATTCTTGGAAAAAGAAACGTTCTTTAAAAGCAAATTCTACTCTAAAACCACAAGAAATTCGTAAACAGATATTTAAAACCTTCTCACACACAGTTTTCCCAGAATAATAAATATTTTGCTTGATAAACGACTAAACGAACATTACATACAATAATAGTAGAATATGTTGTCAGCCGTATTTAAAAATCTGTAAAAAGCCCCTAGGTTAGGAAATTGCCAAACAACAGAACAGAATTAAAATACTGGCGTTTCGTGCGAAAGCCTTTGCCTGGTGTGAATTGTGAAACGCTGTGATAAATATATAAATGAGAAGCTGCTAAGTTCTCAAAAGAAATGCATGAGATTGTGAACGAGAGGAAAAGAGATACCTCACTAAAAGTGAAAAAAAATTTAAGCTGTACTTACCTATATTATGATATCTTGATTTGTGAAACGTTGTATCATGTAATCTTGAACTGTTGAAACACTTAACCAAACAAACTTGAATTACAAAACTCACCAACTCGATGGCTCCGTTCGAACGAAGTGGATAGAGCCGAATCGGCTCGAGATGGGCAGTGAAGTCGATTCAAACACTCGTTGAATCATATGCAGAATACAATCTTTTGGTACTTGGCCACTTAGATTTGTTCCGGTAAGATGAATTGACAATCCAACGCCTAAACGTGTGTGGAATGATCCTTTCTCTGGGTTCTAGCCGTAGCACTGATGCTTCAGACACTAGTTTTCCTACTTGAATAACTAAGCTCTGTTAACATAAAGAAATTACCAACTCAATCAAACTATCGCACGTTTGTTAATCTCAGATCAGCTAGTGACTTTATCTACCAAACGGCGTTTTGTGGTAAAGTTTTAATTTCCGCCTGTTGATAATCGATTACAAATGCTTGTTCTATGTTTTCCGATATTCTTCTGGTCAACAACTCTGCGTATTCGTCGTATTTTAAGTAAACACTTGATTCAGTTCTTGTCCGTAAAAAAAGCGAAGCAGATGTTTTTGAATCGATCCCTTGAGGGCCACAACTTTATCTTCTTTGATGTGAAGTGTCGCCCTCTCAAATAAAGTTTTTTATCTTTTCTACAAAGTGAAATCAATCTACTAGACGCCTCCGATTGACTTAATCCCCATTTTTTTGATCGGACAGTCAAATTTCGATCCCTTTTATTCAAACAAAACGAGGCAACAACGAGAAAGATTTGATTCGACTTCGAGTACTAAATCTACCTCGATATTATACTGCTTCGCTGCATGCGTTTTGTAGAGTCACGATTTCATAACTGGTATTTTAAGAGGGTTTTTACAAGTGACTTCTCACCGAAAGTGGCCTGTTTTTTTTTTTTACTTTAGGCGGCTTGTACTAAAAAGTTACGTGAGCTTGATTCTCTTTACCCTTTGACTTGTGAGAACGACAATGGTCGATTTAAAGAATAGCGGCCTTAAGTAAACACTGGTACTTTCATTTTGAACGTCATATTATGGAACGGCAAGAACTGTTCCTTCAATTTGATATCCACTCCATCAACAGAATCTTTTCAGAACGGTTGAAATTTCATCGAGGTTGAAAAAGGTTCCTACTATTAGTCGATTATTGTAAAAAATGTCAGTGATTCGTGGTTTCTTATAAATTCCAGAATTTTGACCACCTAACCACCGTGTTGTCTCCTTCGTGAATGCATGGTTCGTTTTGGAACCATGAGGCTTTACTATCTTACTCTTGTTAACGCCAGATGATTGTACTCGTCAAGAGGAGAACCACCAGTCATGAGTTGAGGTGCATATGAAGGGAAAATTGAGTCCTGTCATTTGAAAGAACTCTTGATTTGACAAAGGAACATCTTCTACAGTTTCTACATAACCTCACTTCGTTCTTGAGAAATTTCAATTTGTTTGATGTGTGAATGAGACAACTTGTGACGTCATTTTATTGACACAGTATTTCAACCGGTTCCAAAATGAATTATATCTGCAATAGTAGTGCAGTTAAAACGTGGAGTAGTACAGTTTCATAATTAAACCACTGTATAAAGTTTCAAGTGGTTTATTTCAATAATATCGCTTATTTTCCCAGCAATAAAACGCTGCATCATCAAAATGATGTCATTGGTCATCTCATTTACATATCAAACAAATTGAAATATCTTAAACGAGATAAGATGTGGAGAAATTGTGGCAGGTGTTCCTCTATCGCTTCAAGAGTTCTTTTTTAATATGACAAAGTTACTTTTCACTTTATATGCACTGTAAGGTCGGAGTTTGGTGGCACGTGTCTCTCACCTCTGTGACCAGGGATCAGTTGTGGCTCCGTGCGGTTTTCTGATTAAAATTTGCCTTGGTCACCTGTGAGAAGAGTGCTGTCCAGTTTGACTCTACCAAACATCGTGGGTTTTCTCTGGGTACTCCGGTTTCCTCCAGTAGTAACACTGAACCCATGAGGGATGGCCCTTACTGGACCTCTACGGAGAACAACATAGTTAGGTGATAGGGTAATCCAGTATAAAAATGGCTAAAGGAATGTTTACAAGTGCGATTTTTATTGCGATTTTTCTCATCCTGAAACATACGATTGAGTAAATAACTTACGAAACTACTGGACCATATCAGCGTCGCAGGAACAGTTTAGTATAATTGTAAGTAAATCTGTTCAACCGCATGCAGCAGGAGGATAAAGATCGCAAGGAAAAATCGCCCGTTTAAACAGCCCGGTCTGGGCCCCAGTTGTTCAAAGAGTAATTAGTGTAACCCAGGATAAGTGAGAACTTTGTGGATGAAATACTGCCAATGTCGGGAAAGGATGTTTAAAAGTTTTCTGTCCATACATTATATAAATATCCCAAAACGTTTTAACTAAAGTAATTAAACAGAATTTAATTTCAAGCCGGGATTAGTGGTTATCGGTCTTTGAACAACAGAGCCCAGAAAATTTTACTCTGGAATGAAGAAACTCTTGCTGCCGTCGAAGGGTTAAGACCATTTGTTAAGACAGCTGATATGGAATTGACGGTCTGCAATAAATGTTTCGTAAATGTTTCGAAGTTGAACCCTGACGTGCGAGACCGCACAGGGGCCTGACACAGACGTACCAAATTGGCCTCCATGTCGGCCATGTTTGGCTTCACTTTTTCCCCGGCCGATAGACTGGAGTTCACTCTCCATATATAGAGCTCACTGGGTGGGATCAAACACTGACAGTTGTGTAAAATATATTGCTCTTGAAAGCCACAACTTTTTAAATACGTTCAAACTCGCTTCACTGATTTGACGTGCTGTGGAATTACTTGACAGATTGTTCGTGACCTGGAAAAGAGTACAACCGCCTTTTATAAGAACGCAAACCATTGTTGGTTTCTTTTAAATATAAAGTTTAAATTTACTATCATTCAGGGTGACTGTTATCATTTACCCAAATTCCATTTCAGTTCCAACTAAAGGAACTACTCTCATACGTATGTCTTGTTCATTCTATTGACATTATTGTCTTTCTTAAAAATTAATTTTGTACTCGTTTCTAAGTTTGTCGTTTCTTCATTACCAGATCCATTATCTGCAATAATATCTTCTTCTTCAGAGTCTGAGTCCATTGCCGTGTTTGTGCTCCCGTGAGAAACTTTGTCTGAATTTTGTTGTTCTGTTGCCTTGAATAAAGGATTGCTAGCCATGCATACGCTCCTTCTATCATCACTGTTTTTCTCCAAACTTGGCGTTGCAATAAGTGGTTCCTCGTTTCCATCTCCACTCTCTGGCTCATCGCTTGGTTCTGAAATTTTCGAGGATAAAAATATTAACTACAGTAGCGGAGCTAGGGGGTTGGGGTACGTCCCTCCAATTTTCAGTTACTAAAGCTTTAAGTTCTCATATACCGGAAAATACAAACTCAGAACCGACACCCCTTTTGAACGTTTGTAAACGCAGCTGGCCCCCAAAAAAAATTTATGTCTGATCCTGCCACTGATTAATTTTTGGTCCTTTAATAAATCCTCAAGAACTCCAAATTTTCGCAAAAAGCTAAAACTAAAAGCGTAAGAAAAATGGTGCGTTATCTTGTTCTTCAAGAGAACAGAAGCAGTGCCGCCCGTATGAGACTGTTCGGTTTTGTCGGAGGTTACCTCGAATTGTTAAGCTTTTCCAAATTAATCAGAAGTTAAGAATTTTTAAAAAGTTATTACTTCCGGATACATTTCCTGTCTGCGAGGCCCAAAACATTTTAAAATTATTAATGTAATTAACGATTACCGTACCATTTTCGTTTAAAGGTATATTTTGGTAAAGAGCTGAATCAGGTTTCTTATTAGACGGCCGTGGTGTTGGGTGATCGTAGGCTCCTTGTTTGCCATGAAGTCTGTCAATAATCGAGTGGTAAAGCGGTCTTAATTCTGGCTCCATTTTCCAGCAGTCCTTCATAATCCTATACACAAACTCGGGACAAAAGTCAGGCTGGCCAAGATGGACACCCTGGAATAGATTTAGAGAGAAAACACTGATGGTAAATCAAGATTATTATTACATATCAGCTAGTGATAGCTGATAGTGTTATCCAGTATAAAGGAAGATACTTCTTGAGTTGGTGAAGTAATATTTAAAAACCGAGTAGGAGTGCTTTATCAGATATAAAACACGAGAGGACAGTCGGGTGTTTTAGATCCGATACAGTACAATCGAGTTTTCTAAGTGACTTCTAAAGCAAACCACTTTATACGTTAAATGACTAAGAGAATTTGGCAATCCATTTTTTCTGGACTGGAATAATTTGATGAGAAAAGTGAGCAAGACCTATATCAGATATATACAGATCCTTAACGGTTATGATTTTCTTTTGTGTTTTCCTCAGAAATTATTAATGAGTTTTAGAAATAATTTTACGAACGATGTAAAGCTCTATATCAAAAGGGAACTCAAGTTACCACAAATTCTGCACTTCTGGTGGTTCTCATGTTATTACGGCAAAGTTATGGGTGTAAAAAGCTCATCAGTACCTTGCCCTGTTTTTCTTTTAGCGTTTTCTTTCATAACATGTTTGAGAATGGTTCTTTAAGACCAGCGACGTGCTGGTTTGCGTTCGACTGGGGAGGCCAACAGTGAATGTGGCTCCCCATTGTAATCAGTGACCACATTTTTCGGGGGATCCGGGGGTTCTCTCCTGGAAAATTTAGAAATCAAGAACCTCGGAAACACCATTTGCAGCGATCCTACAGCGAGTACAGTTCAAAATGTTGACAAAAACGAAGGAATTATCGTAAACTATGTGAAATTACAATGTTAAAAAAGGACTTATAGTTTAAATTTAAATGTTTCTCTTTTGAGTGAAGGCTTACTAAATTCTGACAAAATTTTGACTAACACTTTTCCGTCCTTTCGTGCAATTTTTGGCGTTCCCTGTAAGCTTTTGGCGCCCTCTAAAAATGGTTACCGGGGGCCATGGCCCCCTGCCCCCCTGCCAGCTCGCGACTGTTTAGACGACAAATTTGTCCTAAAATTTTAACAAGCTCAAATTTCAGTAAACGATTCGAATCCGGGTTTTGTAGAATTAATGATGACATGTTCATCCGGATCGTTGTTCAAAAAATTCATGTTTTTGTCTGACGTTTCGATTTCCTGTACGGAAACCATCTTCAGAGACGTGAATGATGATGGTTGGAAAAAGATCTCTCAGGTTGCGTCAGCGATACGTAAACCTGTTTGTCTGCGTGGGTATTGGCGGTGTGAATAGTTCTGCTTTCCTAGAAGCTTTTCCTGAAAGATCTCTTCCAACCGTCATCATTCACGTCTCTGAAGATGGTTTCCGTACAGGAAACCGAAACGTCAGACAAAAACATGAATTTTTTGAACAACGATCCGGATGAACATGCAATCATTAACCTCAAATTTGTCGTAAGCAAACGGAAGTTATCGGGAGTTGGGGATCAAAAGAGGCCCAAGCAGAAACTTGCGACGGCTTGCGTTTTCGTTTGACTAGAGCTTAAACGACAAAAGTTCTACCTTGGCAATGAATTCCAGTACTTCTTTGTTAGTGTAACCGTAATAAGGTTGCATGCTGAACGTAAATATCTCCCACAAGAGAACACCATACGAATAGATGTCTGACTCGATAGTGAATTTACCAAACATCACAGCCTCCGGAGATAACCATCGAATTGGCAGCACTGTCTCTCTTTCAATCTGTTAAGGTGATATTATTAAGGTGATAATATTAGAATAATAAGGAAAAACTTGCTAAAAGCAGTACCATAGAGAGTCCTACCATCCAGAGAGTCTTCTGGTGACTGGTGATTTTTCTTTTTTTTTTAATATTTTTATAATTTTTTTTTTCTCAACTTAACATGCATCTAAGCCAGGAATCGCCCCTCTTAACCACAGTGTGTAAGTCCAGCCTACGATGAAAAGAAAATTCTGTGCACTACCCTACGCAAAGTAATTTAACAAAAATGTTTGGTAATTAGTAATAATCCAGACATGCCAACCATACTTGATTCTCGTACTGCTCGACGACGAAATTTTATAATCACGGTATACTACAGCATTACTGGGAGTGGATTTAAGAAAAAATCCAAACAAAAAGAACTGGGGGGGTAAAAATGAAGTCACATAAATTGTATTTAAATGTATGTAAATAACATAATAAACACAGTTAGGCGGTAAGCAAAATGCCAGCTCATCAAACTTCAAGTCTAACTTCATTTAATTATGTTGCAAGATAGAAAACGTACATACGTATTTTATCGTGTTAATATAAATTCTTTTAATTGATTGATTTGAATGATTAACTAATTGATTGATTGATTTACTGAGTGATTGAACGATTGATTGACTGATTGATTGACTGATTGATCGACTGACTGAGTAATTGACTGATTGATTGATTGATTGATTGACTAATTGACGGATGGATGGGTGGATGGATGGATGGATGGATGGATGGATGGATGGATGGACTGATTAGTTGAAGATAACTATATAATACAACAAATACATTCCACTTAAGCGAACATAATGCTTCCCGCCAGTTATGTGGTTCAGTTTATCGGTCTTACTAGCGAGACTGTAACATAACGTTAATCCTTACGTTTTTTCCTTAACTTAATTTTTGACATAGTTATTTATCAGCCTTTTCTGTCTCTGTACTAACTTACTTTATAATAATTATTGGCATAAATATCCCTTGACATTCCAAAGTCAGCAATCTTTATAGTTAAATCGTCGGCAACTAAACAATTTCTTGTGGCAACGTCTCTGTGTATTAGGCGATGGCTAGCCAAGTATTGTAATCCTTTGGCAACATCTACGCTCATTTTTATCAAGATTTCTTGAGACAAAAAGTCTACAAAATATGAATTGATTTCATGGATAAAAACAAAGAAACGCACAAAACTTCTTGACCTAATGGCACCAGACAAGAATCAAGAGTCTGAAGCTTATATTAAATTAATATGTAAATTTATGCAAACTACATGGAAACGTCCGTCAAGCTCTTATTTTCAGAAAAACGATTTCTGAGCCCCAAACAGGAATCGAACCCACAATCATATGATGACCTTTGAGACGCTCTAATCATTGAGCTGTATATCAAGGCACAGATGGTGAGGTAAGGTGCAGCTTCGTCATATGTGCTGCCTATGCAGAAACGACGATATGATAATAATAAGAAGACCAAAGGAAGGGAATCGATTTGCACGGAGTTAAAGTCAAATTGCTTACTTGTTTTGTCGTCAGGTGCTTCAGTCACCTTGTCAACCAATGGTTTCGATTTACGTAAATATTCACTGAGATCTCCTTTGCTCATGAACTCGAAAATCATACAGTAGGGTTCTTCCATGGCGGAGACAGCCAGAAGTTTAACGATGTTAGGATGCGAGAGGTAATTCATTAGACATGCTTCTTGGTCAAATTCAGCCTTGGCTATGCTTGATGAACCTTTTTTCAACGTTTTTACAGCAACTATAACTTGAGCTTCCGGTTCGTTTTCATTCAAACCAACTGCTCGACCTGTTCGGAATAAAAGCAAACAATCAGAACGAAAATGAGCAGTCAATCATCCTGCCATGAGGGTCACTTTCAAAAGTATCGTAACTTTTATTGCCGTTCCAAGCATTTTTTATGTGTACTACACGACTCATTTGTCTAGACAAGTGAAAGGGCAAATAAATGGATGGAATAAATAATAACAACCAAAGCAACAACCAAAGCAACAACAACAACAACAACAATAATAATAATGAAGGTATCTCGTCGTCTATCCGGTTCAACGTTTTGTGAGTCCGGCTGTCGACATCCCCGCCCGTTCCTTCGTCCTTTTATCGATTCGTTCGTTCCTCGGTTCGTTCCTCTGTTTGTCTGTCCACCTATCGGTCTGTTCGTCCGTCCGTCCGCTTGTCTATCCGTCCATCCATCCATTTTTTCACTCGTCCATCCACCAATTTGTTCATCTGTTTCTTTGTTCGTTCGTGCGTCTATCTGCTGTTTCATTTATTCGTTTTTCAGTCTGTCGGTCCGTCTATCCATCTTTTCGTTCATTTGTTTATAAGTTTGTCCGTCCATCCATCTGTCCGCTCATACATTCGTTCGACCAATCATACAGTCATTCGTTCGTTCTTTTGTTCGTTCCTTCGTTCCTTCATTTGAGCGCTCGCTCGGCCGTTCGTTCTTTCGTCCTTCTGTCCTTCCGTTCGTCCATCGCCTGGCCTACTCGTTCGTCAATCCCTGCGCTCGTTTCTCCGTTCATCCATTCGTCTTTGCAGTTGACGGTGCACCAATCTCACCTTGAAAAACTTGACCAAATTGTCCTTCACCCAAATCTTTCTCATAAGCAATCATATCCACAGGATACTGTTTAATTTGCCTAGGGTCAGTAACAGACATCTTGGACTTCAGTAAATCGTCCGCGCAAAGTTTATTGATGTGATCTTTCACTGAAACAGACGGAAATAATCCAAGAATACGTTGATTTGTCTTCGGTGTTCCAGGATCTGATTTTCCATGTTCATCTCTTTTCCTTTTCCTCCGATACAACAGAAAGGCTATCAAACAAATAACGAAAAAAGCTGGTACTACAACAGCAGCTGCCAAGATTGCTGTTTTGTTTGAATCAGCCTCTTTATCACCTAAGAAGACAAAAGACAACAGTTCTTACAACAATTTCACGCACCTATTCAGATTAGCGAGACACTGCTTTGGGTTTGAAATACACGACAGATCAAGTTCCAGACTATTTGACGTTAAAGTTTGAGCAAAGTGACCAAAAAGTAGCAGGATAACCACGAACATAAAAACTAATAAATTCATTATTAAAACTTAACAGAATGGTGAAATTCTATCATAATAATTTTCGACACTTCATGATTTACCTTACCAGGCATTCCCTTTATGTGATGTATTATCGATTATTAGTGCAATTATGAATTCGTATTACTGCATCTATTTATTTATTTTATTTCAAGTTTCATTTATCTCATTTATTTCATCTATTTCATTCTTTCCTTATAACATTTACGTTAGGTTCGAAAAATAGACAGGGAAGCAGTCGATCGGTTTGTCGGTCCGTCAGTGCGTATCGATCCGTCAGTCCGTCGATCGATTCGTCGATCGGTTTGTCGGCCCGTCGGGCAGCCGGTTAGTCGGCCAGTCGTTCAGCTGGTCAGTGTATCAGTTGCCCAGGCAGGGAGACAGGCAGGTAGGTACGTACAGTACCAAATTAAAAATCTATTATTGCTTACTGAAAAATCCGGTGACGAAACATTTTTTGCCAACTTTCTCCAAATCGTTCTCATAATGCAAATTTTGACACTCCGGAAGCCCTATATGAACAAAATCCGCATCCATTTGGTCTAAAGCAAACCGGGCCCCTCCAATCAGTTTCTCCAATGTCTTTGGACATTCCACTTCAAATCTTTCACAATCCCTTCTGCAGATTTCGATTGGGTAGCCATCCTCCGAACATGGGGCCAGAATGTAGTGGCATAATAGTTTACGGATTTTATCGAGGCACCAGGTTGAGAATTCGTCCTTAGCTATGACATCGATGAGGCGATGGAAATACTTCAGTAAATTGTTGGTTCTATTAAGGCCAATATGGTAGTCAATGAATCTTGGAGTACCTCGGAATTGTTGGACTGAGCTGTTGAGGTACGAGAAGCATATGCCGTCATCAGGGTACTGGATACAAGTACCGTTGCGGCGTTTTGATCTAAAAGTAAATAAAATTCAACTTAAAATCAACATGGCAAATGGACGTACAGCAAGCAAGTGAACGATTGAAGGAAGGAAGGACGGAAGGAAGGAAAAAAGGAAGGAATTTTTAAAATTTTTTGCGTAGTTATTGGCAATTTTTTTACAAAATAACTGGTTTGAACCAGGGACAATCGCTAGACGTTATAGAAGTTGATCGCCCAGGTTAGTGTATTCTTGAGAAAAACTGTTGGTGGAAATGACTAATGTTTCGACGACCTCAGCGGTGGTCATCTTCAAGCGACTTCACTTGACTTTGAAGATAACAGCAGCTAAGGCCGTCACTTCCACCAACGATCTTTCTCAATGCTACACGAAAATGGACAGAAAACTTTCATGAACGGGATCTAATTTTTTAACGGTTAATCCTTTTTTGTTCAGCTAACTAACCTGTAACAATGAATATTTACCAGGCTTGGATCGTTTTTCACGTTCTGTACTGTCGTGTCATTCCAACAACATCCCATCGCCCCACATGAAGTCTTCGAGATATTTCTTGATCCACAAGAGGCGACATCGTCTGGAGAAATCAATGAACAAATGTCTCCTACCAAAAAATAGGCCGAGATTATAACCAGAGCGACAACAACAATGAAAGCAGCAATAATAACAACAAATACGGCGATAATCATAATGATGATCATGATGATGACCACGATTACCATGATAATCAAACAATGATTCATAAGTAGTAAAAAAGTTTTCTCCGGAGAAAATTTGGGGTGCTTGGCAAAGAAATGGAGAACGGTCTCCTCACATGTGACCCAGTTGGAATCGAACGAAAGTAACGGAGGTGAGAGACACGTGCACTACCACTGTGCCACCACCACCCCCGATTCAGGTGTACATCACAAACACAAACACGATGTCGGATAATTAACGTCGGTTATATTTCGATAAAACTCACAGATGCTGACAATTTTTTATATCGGAATCACCACATAATAGAACTCAAAATGTTTCATGCTTTCCACGTACAACTTTAAGAAAATGCGGGCACCAATATACGCTATACCAGCGTGTTTTACAAGACATTCGTAATACACAGGCTATAGTAGAAACATATACGTAAGCAACTAAAATAAAACTGATACACGATTCGATAAAAAGATAAATTTTTTCAAGATTTCCTCTCATTGTTTTCGTCGGGTTTTATAAGTTTTAAATCAGTGGATGTATCTTGCCATCATCATTATGTAAAATCACAATTAATGAGAAATTTACGACTAACATTCCTTTTAATTAATATTGTAAATTATTGTAAATCTGATTAATAATGAATAGCCATGTAATTTAGTTTAATTATATTAATCTAGTCTATTTCTTCGTTTATCTTACACGGTCGTATGAAAAGGCAACCTTATTAATTCTCTATATTTTACCTATTTTATTAGCTAGGATGGTTGATGAGTCACCGTGTTAAAATATGATAAATAATCAGATCAATAAACTAATTGATTAATAAATATTGATATGTAAATTGGAAACTCGACATATTCTTGGAAAGTTTGTATAGGGACGTATATATTTTTACAACTATTTGTGGTATAAACCTTGTTAAATCGTTATCGGCTTAACGTTGATACCAAATTCATCATAAGCAATATCGTAGAGACACAAATTAATTATTAAACCTCCCACTCGATGAGGGTAATTTAGTGAAATTCCCGAGGCTCGAAGGTCCAAGGGAATTTGACCAAATGGCTTGAATCGAGGAGAGGTTTAATAGCTATAATACCCATCATTTTACGGTTTTCCTTTGTGGTACCATGTTTGCCGAAATTTCTTTAGTTCTTATGAGTTCCATTACAACAAATATTCCTCATCAAAAATGTTTTGCACTAAAACTATCTCAATGTAGGTCGTAGAACTAATGCGACTTGGTTTGACTTTAGTTTAGGTAGCATTAGTGGAAATGCATTTGAATCAGGTGTAATAGTGGCTAGTGGGTCCTACAGGAACAAAAGAAATTCAGGCAAACATGTTATTACCTAGGGTATACCACAAGTAACGCTAAATACAAACTAGATATGGTCAAGATATGTCGTATGTTCGTAATTTCCATTTTTTGTCATCATCAATGAATTCGGGGCTCTTCAAAATCCACTTGAAGCTGAAGTGGCCGAGACACCAGAAGCCCGATGCAACAATACACCCGTGCAGAAACTAAAACAACGTTTGAGATTTGCCCTGTTTTGACGTTTTCTAACTGGCTTCTAAATGTTTTTACAAAGCGAACACTAGAATGACTTTAATAGTCCCACACAAAGTCCTTCGTTACTCAGATTTGCTTCAAAGATTTCATTTTTCTTTCTCGTGCATATTCGCCACCTTGAATAAGAAGTAAGACTTTCCAAGTTTCTGTTCATGTCACATCCCAGTTCAGTTATTAATCAGTATAAGTACTTTTAATCTAAACATTACTGTCTGTATGTTTTTCTATTTCACAAGTTCGCCACCATTAAAATTTTTTATACTTCTTAGCGCACTGTCTTCGCAGCACTCAACTTTAAAACGATCACGAGTTTGTTTTTTCGAAATATTGCCCACAACACTTGAAAATACGGAACTTCTGTATCCTAAAAGCCGAAGGAAAACTTCCGGTTTATTCTGCATCATGTGACCTTGTTTACGTCGAGAGGTCGCTAGAGTAAATTAAAGAGATGATTAAGTTCTGACGCTTCTTTCAATGTCTTCCATATCCGGTCTTCACAAGAATCATAACTATAACTCAGATTTATGTAGTTTGTTTGGGAGAGTGAAATCATATATCGTCAGTTAATACTGTGTTATTAAACACTTGAGAACAATAAATAAAGGGGCATTAGATGAAGGTAACCACGTGGGTTTTCACATGCCTAGAGATGAATGAGGATAATCAGGAGAACAACAGGGGTTCTTTACTCCAAGTGCTGCTAACACCAACACATAATTTTAACTTTCATCTTCGTATCTTGCCTGCTAGACTATATGAAACGATAACAACGTCCGACAGCTGGGAACTTAGAATTGACGATAACAGGGTTGGATTAGAAGTTTGCATTTTATCTTCCAAAGAAGCTTGGAATCGTTGTGTTTAATGGCAAACCTTTTTTCAAGCTAACAGTCAGTCAGAGAATTTTAAGTTTTCAAAGTCTGACTTTCAAGTTAGTCATCGAGGGAAGTTTTTTTTAAGGGAACACTACGTCAATTATTCGTGACTGAGCGTTGGACAGACCCAGGCTTTCAGATACGTGAACATTTCAAAGGTTCAACCATAAATAATTGAAGTGGTCTACCCACCAAAAAGGTTAATTGTTCTGTTAATAATCATGGTAAAAATATTAAAGGAATTACGTGAGTCATCGTTAAAATTACCAAAGCACTTTAGCTGCCGTCTTGTTAAGAGCCCGAAAACGCTTGCGGTGTCCTCGCGTACAGAACTGACACCGTGCACTAAGGACAAGACTGCTCTCGTCTCCGGGTTTAAAACTATTAATTATCTTTTATTCGCATGGAAAACTTCATTGTAGAAATCTTGGGCTTCAAAAATAGAGCAACGAGACGAAAACTGACTAGTGTTTATTTTTTCTGCGATAAACAACAGTGTTGTCATCCAATACTGTCACATTTTTTGTTTGCGTAAACTCCACAGTGACTAGGCATTATTCAGTGATAGAAACGCAAGAAAATACTACAGCTAATAAACTACGACCTACAGAAAATGCGGAACTGAAATTCGATCCTGATGCTCGGTTCTTCCCTTTCACCCAATATGTAAACGTTACTATATCATAGATATAGACAAAAGTAAAAGTATTCCACTGCAACTTTTATAAATTTGATATGACAATGTTTCCTCCTTTTTTGTAAAAATATAAATTTTCAGCTCTTTTCAGTAATTAGCTTATTAACGAATTTGATTGTGAATTTGATTTTAAATATAAAATGTAAGCAAGTGTTCAACATTTTATTTCACGTCGTTAGTGGTTGTCTCGACTACAGAATACGTTCACTTCACGCGGAGATCACCTCGTGTACAAACGGCCAAATTCGTTCAAAAAGGAGTATCCACATACCATTGTTAACATAGAACAATGTAAAAACCTTAGAGCTATAAAACAGATGCCAAGAATACATTTTGTTGACTGCTAGGCTGCGTGCTTGATTCATTTGTTCTGAGATTATATTGCTTAGGCACCTCAGCACAAGGGTGCCTCTTTGTTAAAGCTTTCTTTTTTTGACCACCTGGATGTCTCGTACGTCTAAGAGCAACATGTCGATATGTAAAGAAGCGATGTCGACAAGTGACCCAGTACGGAGAATCACTGCTTTTCACAGGATTCAGCCTTGAATATGAAGTTAGTGCAATGGTCAGAACTAAGGTAATAATTAACGTTAACCTATAGCTTTCTCACTATAGCTTTATCTCACAGATCAAGTCAACCGGATTTCGAAATTTGGTTGTTTACACATGAAGAAATGCCCATCTTTTTACTGACACAAAAGTTTGTCGTTATAAAACAGTTCATTTTGAAACATTCGATTTATTGGGGATAGCCCTGACGTTCTATAAGTAGAGTGGAATTGAGTAACCGCTCAAGCAATTCAACAGCTAATTAACAGATGTTTCTTTGGGACTATGTACATAATTTAAAATAATGTAGCCATACCTTCATTTTCTATTAAACAATTTTGTCTGGAACCTTTTACTAGTTTCTCAATTAGATCAAACATTCTTGGTCTATAAACTAGGGTAACTGAACGAAACATAATGTTAACCCTTTTAAACTAGAGCCAGGAAGATCTGACGGTCTGTCAACATAAAAGATAGGCTAGTCCTTGTGCAGTCAGTAAGACGAAATAAACGACTTACCGGACGAAATTCGACCAAATCCCGTCAGGAATAGGAAAAACGGAACGACTGCAACTCTTGCTATCATTTCCTCAGCTTTCCAAGCCCCAAAACTACTACAGAATCTGAAGGAACAGTTCGGAGAGGTTCTTTAATATAGTGCAAGTAGATACAAACACACGCAATGATGAGTTATCTGCATATATTTTCCATCTCAATAAACATGGTCTATATTCAGCGGAAGGATAAATTATGAAATTTCTCTAAGAAACGATAAATAACATCTAAGCACTTCCCTAGCTGAGAAATACAATATCCGTATGCTTTTTGACACGCGTAATCTTTTAAGCTTTATGACATGACCTGACAAGTGTGACAAGTTACCGAGTGACGTTCACGAGGGCATCATTGGGGTCCTGTCACTATGTTTAAAAAGAACACACGAAGCCGGAAGACGTGGGTCACCCAACAAGAAAAATCTGTATGGATCGTATGGCGTAATATCGTTTAATTACATACTCCAAGGGTGAATCACGCGAAGGTTACAGTAATGGATACTATAATTCGATTTCTTATTTAATTTCTTAGCACGTTTATTAATCTCTGGACATTTTTTATAGAAAGCAAACACGCAACAACAAAACTAACACCAGTCTAAAACCCGGTACTGCTTCTCCAAGTGTTGAACCAATTTCCTTTTTACAAATAGGAAACATTAATTAAGTCGATCCTGCTGTTTCAGAGAGTCGGTCTACACCCTCATTTATGTATGACGGTGATGGTTATCGATAATTACGATGATGATGGTGACGATGATGATGGTTATGATGATGGTTATGATGATGATAGTCATGATGATGATGTTGGTGATGATAATAATGGTGATGATAATGGTGATGATGATGGTGATGATGATGGTGATGATGGCTATGATGATGATGATGATCATGATGGTCATGATGATAATGGTGGTGATGATGATGATGGTGTTGATAATGATGGTGATAATAATGGTGGTGATGATGGTGGTGATGATGATGATGATAATGATGATGGTGGTGATGATGATGATAATGGTGGTGGTGATGATGATGATGATGATGATGATAATGATGATGGTGGTGATGATGATGATGATAATGATGATGGTGGTGATGATGATGATAATGGTGGTGGTGATGATGGTGATAATAAGAAAAATGATGATAATGATGATGGTGATGATGATGATGATGGTGATGATGATGGTATGATAGTGACAGTGATAATGATGATGGTGATAATGATAATTGTGATGATGATGGTGATAAGGGTAGTTCCATTCCCGTCTAGAGCTCAGAAATTTTTTTTTTCTATGATCACGAACTTGACAAAAGTTCACTGATCGTTCATAGATAATGATGATGATGATAATAATGATGATGATAATGATGATGATGATAATGATGGTGATGATGATGACGATGATGATGATGATGATGATGATAATGATGATGATGATGATAATGATGATGATGATAACGATAAATGTGGTTTTTTTCAATTTGTAGAAAAAAAGTTGCAGAGGACGTCAATCGCACGCCGAATGCCACCTTATAC
>JBAHVQ010000413.1:283785-310582 GCA_036872915.1 Nanipora kamurai | reverse complement strand
GATAAATGTGGTTTTTTTCAATTTGTAGAAAAAAAGTTGCAGAGGACGTCAATCGCACGCCGAATGCCACCTTATACATTTGAAACAGGCATTGTGAACTATTATACTTTATCACCAAGAACCTTTGTTCTAGCGCAGAGTCCACTACGAGGCCAAACTATCGACTTATTTCGTCATTGCATGGAAAAATTTCGCTGCGTGGCACCGGTTAAAACTTGTTGTAACATTATCCGTCAGATATTCATCCAGATCAATATAAATAGTCAGACGGCCACTCTTATCACTCCTAAGAAACGTCCTTGATGAGAGCTAAGGTTTCTTTTCAGTGCTGTTTTTCGAAACTTCAATGACGCATCCTTCCTTCATTAAATCTACTCTAACTTCATTGCTAATCCTTTGGGTTTCCCGATTTGTAAGAATTGTCAAATAGCCATGTCATCACTGCTGGGCATGAATACTGATAAAAAATGCGCAACTCCTGGCACGTTGTCATTATATACCGATAGGGTCATCGTGTTGCAGTTTCACTGTTGTGCAAAGTTTGCACTTTGCACCTCACCTCAAACCAGATTACAGCAGTTGTCAATCATAGAACTACTAACTACAATTCTACATAATCCTTTTTTCCGTAAACAAGGCTTCTTGTCAAAAAGTCTTTGTGAACAGCACTACCAAGAATGCCATTTAACTTGCAACCGAAATGAATTATTTTAACCCGATTATGGAGCCTTGGCGAAGAGATGGTTATTTAACTTGGTAGAAGAGCGGTCAACTTGAACTCAGGATATGTACAAGGGAACAAATTTCGTCCAAGGAAATTTTTACATCAAAAGGCAACTTGATAATGTTTTAGGGGTTTAATTTGAAGGCGTCACTGGGCGGGCCAGTCCTGTCGACGGCTTCAATTTGAGAAAATCACCACGGATAAGCCATTAAGACGAGCGTCTAATTTCCAAATGTTTCCGGGTGTTTTTATGACGAACGAGGGGGCAGGAGGTGCCGAAATATTGCGAATATTATGTCATATTATAACTGCACCCCCATTCTTGCAATTGTAATGTCGTTACGCTATGGTGGTTAGAGTACGATGTACTCCTTCTTTCGTATTTAACGTTGTAACAAATAATATCCAGTCACTTTAAATAAACTGCTGCCAACTGTACCTTATGCGTACATAAGTTAATTCACTGGCCAAATTCCTGTTACATGAACGACCTAATTCTCATGTCCAGTCTACTTTTCCGTGAACAATTCTTGCTCAAACCTTAACAAGCCTAATCAACATCCAAATCCGATCACTTTGGACATAAACTAATCCTGACTTAATTTTCAGGCATAGGCCAACGGCCAACCCAAGGCACTTTCCTCATGTGAAGATCCAGATGACCAAATCCGATCACTTTCTGCGCAAACTAAGTATTGTTGCGCAAACCTTAGGACAACACAGTACAACATAACCCCACCCAAGTTAGAAAAACAGAATTTTAGTTCGTTAACCTCCACGGCGATGAGTTAAATTACCAACCCACATTTGCCAACATCTCTTACTCACTTTTATCTACTTGGCATACCTCGTGAGAAAGCGATCAACCGCGTTATTCAGAGATCCTCCGCTCGATTCTTCGACAATGTGATCAGTTTCATGTTGGGTAGGTCTTAACATTTGATTGATAAAAATAAACACTCGCTTTGCTATTGTGTCATCCGGAATTTGTCCGCGACGAGCTTCAGAAGAGCTACATAAATAAATAAACTTGTGCTATTAAAAGGGACAACGATTAATCACGCACACGGTAAAATATTAATTGTTCAGATTTCGGTTCTTGAAAAGCATTAACGCCATATCAACATCCACGTGAACATTAATATGTAACGAAAACGATACGAAGAGAAAAGTCAGAGTTATTTTTTCCGTCGTGTAACGCCATTGAACTGGTGATCTACACCAATGTCTACCATATCGTCCATACAATAACCAATAGGAATACCACATAGACAGGACGTAACTGCCTCACATTAATGTGAAAATCTTTTGTTTCAAGAAAACATAGCAACTTTTTTAAATATGATCGACTCTTCTATTTTTTTCATTAGTTGCGCTTAGGAAATCCATTCGTGAAGTATTTTCGAGAATCCAAGATAGGAAAATTCTTCCGGAAAAACTAGACTCCAATGAATATTAATTTTCAAACTTATGTTTGTATTAATGGTTATTCGATGGACATCATGCAGTCACCCACATTTATTCTCAAATTACGTTTTTCAGCAACATGCTCAGGCAGCATGTTGGTGGTCAGGCAGAGAACAAAGCAAAAGTGAATAACCCATTCTACAAATACGCATAGACACTTTCGATGTCCTTCCTGTACAGTCGCCATAAGTTCCTATATCGCGTTATCCATTAAACAACTCCTACTTTTGTGAATCGAAAACAGAACCTTGATATACTGATGCTACGTTTATTATCGTTAATTATATTAAATCACAATAGTCAATAGCTTAAGATGCGACAGCTGCCAATCCCACACAAACTTATCAATTCCTTAGTCAACTCGACAATAAGAAGTACCAGCGACACAGGACCAAACTGAACCATTCGGAAACATAATAAACCACTGGCAAATGTCAAAAACTATATACACATATTGTAAAGTATTTGATAAACTGTTAAGTAGCTTTAAAAATCATTATCAAATGTCAAACACCGTTAAGTGCTTGGGAGGTCCAAATTTGACCACCTAAGCTCCTGCGCACAAAAGGACTATTACATGTTTGTGGAAGTTGATCGCCCAGGTTATTGTAGTCTTGAGAAAGACTGTTGGTGGAAGTGGCTGACGTTTCGAAGACCTTAGCGGCGATCATCTTCAGAGTCAAGTGAAGGACTATTGCATGGTATCTTCTGTATATTAGCCTGGTTTACTTCCCTTCAATATTTGAATATAGCTTTAAACACGTGAAAATAAAGCTACAGTGTTTCTAACAAGTGTACATGAACTCGCCGGAAAAATGGATTCACTGATAAAGTGACCGATGTATAGATAATTAACAGATGATGAAAAATAGATAAACGCACGCTAAGCTGGCCAAAAAAAGATATTAGCTTCACAGTAAGATTTTCAAAGCAAATAAATAACACTAAATCGTGGTCAAACGGCGCATGATAGTCAGTGATAGTTAAAGAACTTATTTTCCCCCAAGCTATCATCAACTATCATTAACTATCATCAGCTATGATCAACTATCATTTACTATCAACAGCTATCATCAACTATCATTTACTATCAACAGCTATCATCAACTATCATCAGTGCATGGTCAAACGGAAAAAAACTGTCAACGACTATTACCAAAAACTTGAACATGCTCAATAGTGATAGTTTGACCATGGCTTTAAACCGAAAACGTCCGTAAACATGCACGAGTGTATCTTCCAAGAAGGGAGTGTATCTCTCCATTTTCCAAGTGAAGAAGTGAACCTCTTCATTTGACTCTGAAGATGACTGTCGCTGAGATTGTCAAAATGTCAGTCAACATAACCAGTCTTCTTCAGGACTGCTCCAACCCGGACTATCAACTTCCAACAGTTAGGAATACAGAAGTGTTCAAATCAGCAGGAATTAATGAGAAACCTCTTTATTTTACACGAAGAAATGTCGATTCTTGGCGATAAAATTCCCCAAATGAAGTGAGTTCGCGTCTTCCCAAGTCAATTTCTCGCTGGCTGAGATCGTTCATGCCTGAAGCATACCATTCATCACTAACTTGCCTGCCGTTGGATATCTTCTTAACTTCAGCTGCAGAAACATGCCCTCAAGCCTCAGGCCACCCCAGTGTGTAATTGCATTTCCCCTGCATTATCTCAGTGCTTCAGTGAAGCTTTTCAGAGCCCGAGAGCAAATAAATGTCTGGCGCCCTCCCTCCACTTATCTACGACACCATATCTGCCAATTTTAACAAAGTAGAGAGATATTGTTCTGTTAACAGGATTGATCTAGAGTCTCGCTTTACCCTGCGCCCTCGGGCAAGTGCCTCTGGACGTCGTCCATCCACTCGCAACGCAATTGGACTGAATTCTTCAGTCAATCAAACTAACCAGAAAAACCTAACGGCTACAACATAGCCACACTTTTTACGATAAAACCTTTTTATATTCATATGATATAAGAACAGGAAACTTTAAACATTCTTTCCTACATTAGAAAGTTCAAAGGTTCATAGACTGCCGAATATATGTCGCGTAATTGTGACGTTTCGAGCAAAGGCTCTTCTTTAAAAAGAACACGTTTCACTCTCTGAAGAAGGGCCTTTGCTCGAAATGCCAGAATTGTGCTACATATATTCGGCGGTCTACCAACCTCTTAACTTTCTACGCCGTTTTATATACTGCCTACGCAGCATCCTAAATTTTTATATCATTTCATCAACAAAGTTTACCCTAATCCTAGGTTAAGCTAATCGCTCTTTTAGCAACCAGCTCCTGATTGAACACTACTAAGTCTTCCCGACATCTTCGTCTTCTCTTCAACATCTTGCGTCTTCTCATCGCTCATCAATATTGCAGCTGTGTTAGAACGATAATTCAATGTTCAATGAGACTTGGCCTGGTTTTATTCTCTTAATATGTACTTTGCTTTCAAACTCGGAGACACCAACCAAATAATCCTATTTCCGCTCGTGTTTTAATGCGTTGTAACTTTGGGCAAACAAAGAAAAATAACACTCACCGAACAGCAATAACTGCGGTGCAAATTTACAATACACCATTACAATGTTGACTGGCGTGAACGATTATATGACTCTTGTTGGTTTAGCTTCTCCTAAGGCCAGATAACTTATAAAGGATCGAATATCCATTTGTCCAAAGGATTAACTTGCTTTCCAGAGGACAATGGACCCTTTGCAGTCGGGCTAAAAATACTTTGCAGAAGAATATCTGGGGCCGGTTTTACAAAACTCTTAATCATGATTAAGTCAGCTATCGGGTGATTAAAACGTAGTTGAATTAAGTTAATCACCTTTTTATACAACTGGCTCCTGGAGGAAAAACAAAATCTAGTCCATTGTGTTTTTGTTTGTTTTGAAACCTCACTCTCCAAAGCTATCCAGTTTCTCATCGTTCTAAGTTATTTTTGGCTAGCTACAAAGTGCCTTTGATAGACCAATAGTAAACATAACAAGAACAGCAACGTCCCTGCACGCAGAACTGCAGCAGCAGGGAGGGCTGGGACATCCAGACATTTTGAGATTGAGACCTTTATTTTCATACGGAGTATTCCTAGTATATTGTGTCCATTTTTAACCATTGCAAGTCATCCTAGAGCAAGGAAATGCAATGTTTTCCAGGACCTTATTACTCAGTCAAATTTCCCAAAGGCAAGAACTGTAATATAAATTACTAGGCAAAATCATCATGAAAGAAACATGATTGTAGACCTTTTATTATTCATAGCAGAGCCAACAAACTCAATGCTTCATCCTCCATCTCCTCCCGTTGGTCAAAGTCTCAGATGATGAAGTAGGAGAGACTTTACAAATTACAATTAAAAAACATGATATGCAGCTCGGTAAATAGTGACTCTCTAATCTTTGATATATTATTGAAAAGTTATCAAAATATCAGAAGCTGACAACTGTAATATACTCATATGTCAGAGTTTTCATTAACCCCTTCAGCTCTGGAGTTTGCCATCAAAAAAGCAGAGAGATCTTCTGGCTGGCCTTTTGCAAGTTGACGTGAGAATCTGTACTCCAAGATTTCTGGTAGTGCTAAATGAGAAAATGATTCAGCTTGCCTTTTGTCTGGTTTGTTTGTTAATAAGTTATACTCAAGCTTGAAAGAAGCATTAAGAATTGGTGGAAAGACTGCAGCTGAATGGAGGTCAAGATTATAACCAACTGGCAGGCCATGGTCTCTGTGAATGAGACGAAACTCTTCATCAGCTTTTTCAACATTCCAAAGAAGAAAACACGGCATATTTATTGCCATTCTTAGGGCACCATGCTCTGTAATTCCCAGCTGTTCGCAAATGGCTCTCAAGTTCTCTTCAATTTGAAAAGAATAGCTTCTTAGTCTTGGAAAACATTGGTACAACAAATGCACAAACTTGGTTTTGCCAAACATATCCTCACCACAGTGGATTAAACCTCGGACATAGTTCACAGAGTAATCTTCCGGATTGAAACAAAGTACAAAAACCGGGGAGTGTCGCTCGATCTCTTTTCGTTTCTGCCGGGGGGTAAATTTCAAGGTTTCCATGTATCGTACTCGCTGAAGCATTAGGTCTACTCGATAATGAAGGAAAAACGGTTGGCGACTTCTAATCATCTTATAGTCCATGTCTTCACAAGTATTGGCGAGTAATTCAACGCAAGGAGAAGTTGGAATCTTATCTTTGTACTTCTCGTGTCGTTCTAGTTTCATCATTTTAACGAGTAATTCCAAGTCCGTCTTCTTCCCAAAAGTCAGTTTTCGAGGTCCAACCATAATAGAAGAGGCACGACTAAAGAAACATCCAGAATTCCGTCTATCTAGCCGTGAAAAAGCGTTTGCAAGTCGTCTGAAAGCTATTGAAGTCATCACCAAAATTATAAATGCGTGTGGAAAAGCTCGGTTATTGCCAGTAGAAACCTGGGCCTAGTTGGATTACCAGACCCAGACTCCGATAAATGCGCAAAATATGCCAAAATTTTCAAGAATTGCGAGTAAAAAGGCAACTTATCATTTTATGAAACTCGCCAAAAGAACCTTATGTAACTCCGGGCAGTTATGTCACAGTTAAAAAGTTAGAAGCTCGATCAAGGAATACATTCTCCTAACCATCCAACTATGACAACACGTCAACAATCCAATCAAATTTTGGAAAAACAAATTTACTGTTTCTGAACCAAAAAATAATGATAGAAACTTGGAACAAGATTCAAAAGCTATTAATGTTGAAATATCTGAAGAGAATATTTTTATACCTGATATAAGGGCTGATGTACAATGATTTATGCCAACTATTGAAAGTGGTCATGATTTAAATTTTTTGCAGATCTGTCAACCCAAAAAACAAAAAAAGAAGTGAGATTTTTGTCTAGCCTGGCACCAGGGGCCACGAGCCCATGTTAGGTCAGTCACCAAAGCTGTGTCAGGGAGGGATTGGCAGGGGGTACACAACAAGGTATGTTGAACTGTTTTCTTTAATGTCATTACCCAAAAACTTGATCAATTTTAGGCTGCTTAAATGTACCAGCAATAATAAATGACTGATGGAAAGAAAAAAAGTTTTATCATTTACGCATCAATTTATTAGTTCTTATGTTGTTGATTATACAACATTGTGGCATTTTTTGCTTTTTCTTTTGCTCAGAAACTCTTAACTGCCATTCTCTTAATTGGTGAAAAGAAAAAATCAGTGAGAAGCAATCATGAGAATGTGAGACCATGAGTCTCATCACAAAAATGTGAGAGTTGACAGGTCTGTTTTTGATGAATTAATAACTTCACTTATAGGGGAAAATTGGCCTGAATAATCACAGAACATATATTGTCAGGGGCTGCAGAAGCTATTTAGAAGTGGGGGGGGCTGAAATTGTTTATACAGGGAAGCCATGCCCCTGCTGCAAATTGGAGATTATTTTGCTTATAAACTGTTCAATCTATATCTTAAAAAAAGGTAATCATTTTTTCAAAAATATACAAAATGTAATTATATATTCGTACTACTAAATTAAGCCCTATCTCATCAAAAAAGTGGGCTAAAGCCTCCCATAGCCCATGGGTTCTGCAATGCCTGATTGTTGTTTCATCAAGATAATCATTAAGATTTGCTGCAATTTATTCAGGCTTTTTTGTTACCAACAATCATTGGACATTAAAATGTGTCCCATTTCTTAACCAACATCGTTAACTTAATTTAACTTTAATAATTTAATAATTTAATAACTTTCATTCATTTGAAGGAAAAGTTCAATCACTAATGACTGGTTTTCTAATAATCCAGGAGATCCTCCAGAAACCAGCTGGAAAAAAAGTGCCAATAAACTAACCTTTTCAATTAATCTTTTTTCCACCGTACCTGTGATAAACTGCACAAAAAATAAAATGAAGATGATTTGGTGTCATTTCATTCACCTTTCATTTTTCCACTCTTTTCAAGTCCTTGAAACGGTTGCTAAGCTCATGTTATGCCACGTTGCGCGCATGTCATGACGCCATTGTGATCAAAGGGTCAAGGCTGTTCAAAGTCATAGTATATCGAAAATTGGAGTGATGGATATCCTAAGAGGGTTCAAATCCGTTCTAGGAACACAAAATGAAGAAAACCAACAGTCTGGAGCAGATACGGTTTGTTGTCGTTTGTTTACCGTGGCCTTTATCTTACTATTTACCGGCTGCTTTCAATTCGTCACTATCTATCCTGGCACTCTTGTGTTATGACTTCGTGGGTTGTTACTGTTGCTTTATAACATTACCTTCCTCATATAAAGGTTGAAAAGCTTTGTGATAGAGTTTCCTCGTCGACACTTCTTGAAGATCGGAGAGATGCAGTCAGAGCTTTAAAGTCTTTGTCCAAGGTTCATTCTTTTACTTGTACTTGTAGTAATAACTTGCATAACTTGTGTGTGTGTGTGTGTGTGTGTGTGTAATATCTTCAAAATGTCAACTTTATTATAATCTTAATGTTTCAGGGTCCGGCCCCTTTATCAAAAGTTACAAGTAACAGAAATTGGTCTCTATTTATAGAAGATCTAGTCTCAATTATTCAAAAGTCTCTCAAGTTCAGTCCCTTAGGAATAAAAGAGACCAAGAAATTTAAAGGATGAGCTTGTTAGGTCCAGAATCAACAAACTGGATGAATTGATTTGTGGTAGGGGTATGAAAAAATGTGGTAAAACATGTTGTCAGATTTGTAAATATGTAGATGAGGGAGATACTTTTAGTTCAGGCAGTCATATATATAAGATTAATTTTACATTTGATTGCAATTTGGAATCAGTTGTTTACTTAATTAGGTGTAGGTGATGTGATAAAATTTATGTGGGCAGTATTATAACATCCTTTAGAGAACGCTGTAATAACTATAGGAGTGGTCTTAATAGATATGGAAGGGGACAAAGAGGTATTGCAGGGGAGCATTTATATGTGCATTTCTTTAATTGGGACATTCTAGATTGGAAGATTTAATGGTTAAAGTGATTGATAAAATGAATGCAAATGAGCCAACAAGGAGTGAGGGATATTGTGTATATAAGCTTAATACTTTCATTCCTAAGGGACTGAACTTGCGAGACTTTTTCAAATAATTGAGACTAGATCTTCTATAAATAGAGACCAATTTCTGTAGTTTGTAACTTTTGATAAAGGAGCTGGACCCAAAACATTAAGATTATAATAAAGTTGACTTTTTGAAGATATTATAAATGTTTTTTAACTTGAGAAGGTCTTGGTTTTTTGAATGATAAATGTGATAGGTCTGGTGTCTGGAGATACTCGATGCTACAATCAAACTCTTGCTTTCTTCAACTTGGCATCTAATTTGTTTAACTTGAAGTGTAAGGCATATCAAAAATATTGTGAAATGTACAGTTTCTTGGGAGATTAAACATTTACATTAATTTTACAAGAGCTTCGTTGCTGACACAAACATAAATATTTTTAGAAATATAAACTAGAAGTTGGAACCAAAGCAATGGATATTCTTGCCAATGTTTTGACTAACGACAGGTATGTTTATAAAAAACTACTGAACATAGCCACATTTTTGTTGGTTTGTAAAAGGCATTATCCTGTGGATAACTACACCGTAAATGTACCATAGATTACTCTAGTTACAAGAACAATTTGAAATGCCCAAAATGTGGACCAAAATTTATATATAATAATGTTTTAAGGACATTTACAACCCATTTTTGTGATGTGATAACTTTGGGTAAGTTTTCTTAAGTATTGAGTACAATCTTTCTCCATTCAAGTTCAGTTTAATTACATATAATGCAAATTGTATAGTTTGACCTAAATACAGTCTGGGCCTGTAGGTTGACAAATGTTTCATTTCTTCATTTCTAATGTCAAAAAATTATTAAATAGAACTGTTAATATTAATAAATGGCACAGCATTCTATCTCTTGTTGATTTAAATAACCTTTGAGTTCTTGTGTCTTGCAACAGAAATGATTCTGAGATCCTGGGTCTTGCTTTAGAAGCACTGTGTAATATAACCAGTGCAGAGACATCTGGACAACAGGGTATGTAAAATAATATAATTATAAACTACATGTATATTGCATGACTGGTAAGATTGACATAAGTCAGTATAGCATAATAAATCAACTAGCTGAGTTCTTGTAAAGCACATTATACATACCATATCTATTTGTACCTTTAGAACTTAAATAATTGTATTTGACAAACCCAACTATATGATTATGTAAATTTGTTGCCTACATTTAAAATCCAACCTGTAATAGCTTGATGGTAACTGTATCTTATAAGTAATCATTTTCTAAAGGTTTGAGTTTGATAAATAGTTGCATAGCTTTTATCATATTACCCTGGTGAAAATCTTTTCAGGACCTTGTAAGAACCTGTAAGACCCTGTAACATCCTGTGAGTTTCCAAATGGATCCTGACTGTTACTGATCCTGATTATAACTGGATCCTAGTACTATCCAGCAAGGATGCTGTCATGATGTTTGAGGATCTTGCAAGATATTACTTAAAGATCTTGTTGAAGGATCTTACAGGGTCTTTTTTGGATCCAGAAAAGATCTTGGCAAGATGCTTTTAGGATCTTGAGAGGATCTTGGCAAGATTATCACCAGAAAGCAGCTCACCCATGGATGATATTAATCCACTATTAAATGTCCATCCAGAATAACAAACATAGCTCTGTTGCTTTTTTCTCATCAGAGGATGTCAGCAAAGAAGGGCAGGTTGCATCAGATGCAGAGCTTGGTGTGCAGTTTACAGAAATTTTTATAAAAAGTCAAGAAAATATTTCAGTATTATTAAGCTTACTGGAGGTAAGATTACAAGGTGACTTTTTGAAGTTACATGAAAAAGGATTGCTTTATACTGTACATGCATTTCTGACGTCTAATGAACCTGTACAGATACCAGTCAATGTGACTGTTTGTCTTTTGTGGTTCAACCTGTTATTGACACCAGTTTTTAACTTGGTATGGTATGTGGTGAACTTCAGTTGGTATTGATGGCACAGGTTTTATTTTTTGAATCATTTCAATCTTAGTAGAATTTATAACCAACAGTGGAATGCGGTCTTAGCAGTACAGTAGATTCAGTTTGGTTTTTTCTGATTATTCTTTTGCCAGGAATATGACTTTCATGTCAGGTGGCCAGCTGTACGTCTTTTGACCATCCTCCTTAAAAATCGATGGTATGCTGCAAATGTATATTTTTTAAGATGAATGAATGACTCTAAAAATATGTTTTTGGATACCATATAATAACAACATGCAAAATAAAGCCTTAGAAGAGTTACAGTATAATGTGGAGAAAATATAAATTGTTGCCAGTACAGTACAGTTACTATATACATTATATAATGATGATTTGTAAAAAATGAAAATGTGGGGTGATGATGAATTTATCTTTGTTCACTAGTAATTCAGTGACTGCAATATATGGTATGCAATAGCACATGCCCATGCTTTTGCAGGTAGTAAATTCTATGTTCCTTCAGTTAATCACATGTAAAAGGACAGTACCAGTTGTCATAAAACTTGCCTTTTTGTCCATTCTGGAAAAAGTAAGCTTTCATTGCTCTTTGTTCAAATTGAGTGAAAATATCAGAAAATCATTGAAACTTTTTATTGGTGTGTGAATAAAAGGAATGACAGTAATAATCACTGCAACTGGATCTTGGTTGAGTGTGAATTTAAATGATGAATTGAAATGTGGAAATATGTAGAAGTCTGAGAGGTGCATGTAGTTAGTAACGGAAAAAGCAGAATTTAGAACTTTTGAAGGTATTGTTGCTTATTGTACTTACCTTTCAAGAGCATTGGTTGTTTTTTGATTGGAATTTGAACTTAGACAAAGTGGTTGTCCATGCAAATGCAACTCGATATCAAGGTTGTACCATCGCACACCTACACTGAAGAATCTTTCAAGCAGGCTATTTTTTGCACATGATGATTGAGGGCACTGTAATTGCTTTTGTATCTTTACTTTCAATCCTGTGTAACTGAGCTACTTTGGATACACTTGTATTTTGAATATAATCTTGACTGAATCTCTGCAAATACACTAGTTGTATTTTGAATTATATATTAATCTTTCATAAAATTACTATTACTGCAAAATATTCAATGTTCTTTGCTACTTCATGGTATCAATCTTTTTATATGTAGTTATCAACTCCAGCAGTGTGTGCTTGTTAATCCTATGGGTAAGTAATTGTATTAAATTATGTTCTATAACGTCTTGCAAATTGACTGAATATTTTTGTTAATTTGAAATTCATAGATGTCAAGCCAGTAGAATATTATTTGAACTTCAGATATATATTGTAATTCATCCTGTGATATTTCTTGTGTTTCAGGAGTCTCAAGATTGATGGATTTGTTGTCTGATAGCAGAGAAATTATACGCAATGAGGTACACAAACTCACTAAGGTGAAAATGTCCCTTAGGTAACAACCTTAAGGAAAAGAAAGAATGTTAATACTAAATTATGTAATGCTATAAGATGCAGAAGGCCAGTTGCTGTGCCATCAGATGGTCTGTAGCTGTAAAGGAAGGTTGCAATTTTGCATTATTTTTCTTAGAATTTGCCAGAAAATGGCATGTTGTAAATGACTCCTTATTGACTTCTTACTGTGCTTGTTTGTCCTCCTGACAAAAACAAACTTAAAACTCACAGGTGGCTGCTTGCTAATCCACTTAGTCTGTCTGTTTGTCATTGACCTAGCTGTTTTTCTCAAGAAAATTTAACTCCAGCTGTAAAAAGAAGGATGAAAGGAGGGAATTATATGATACAGTTCTCCTACAATCTAGTCCATGTAACCAATCAGGTTGCTTTGATTTTAATATCTCACCTTTCCAGGGGTTACTGTTACTGACTCAGTTGACCAAGTCTAATGCAGCTATCCAGGTAAGCTATATTCAGAGTACAAATATACATGACATGTATTATATTCAGAAACTTACCCAAAGGATGGGATATAATGCTGTAAACAATAACTCTTGCAAACCTCAAAAGGGCCTTTTGACTCTGAAGATGACTGCCGCTAAGGCTATCAAAACGTCAGTAATTTCTACCAACAGTCTTTCTCAGGACTACACTAACCTGGACAATCAACTTCCACAAACATGTGATTTACAAATTGTCTTGTATTATCTCAGGGACAAACTTTGGAATGCAGGGTTAAACAATAATAATCTTCTTAGTTGCAGTGTCAGTTTGCTACGTGTATATAGCACATTTACCTTCATAACATAGCCACCATGCAAACCTTCACAAATTCCCCTCTATTACTGGTACAGTTTCTGTAGTCAATCTATTAAACTTTTTGTTCTTTTTTTAAAACAGAAAATTGTTGCATTTGAAAATGCATTTGACAGGCTGATTGAGATTATTGCTGAGGAGGAGTACAGTGATGGAGGTGAGTGGTAAAGGTCACGACTTCCATTTAACCTAACAGTATCATGCCTGAGCAGGAATAGAATTGGGATCTATTGGTTAGGGGAGACCAAACAGTTCCTGAAAATATACCAACTTGATTATAGATACTGTAATGTTGTTAATTTTTGTGATAGGTATAGTTGTGGAGGATTGTTTGCTGCTGATGTTAAGTTTGTTGAAGTCAAATGTCTCCAATCAAAATTTCTTCAGGGAAGGCAGGTAAGTGTCTGAATGAACATATGCTTTATGTATTTGTTAGTCAACCATCATTAACTGAGTGTTATTGCAAAAATACCTAAAAATAAATTTACACATAGTAACCTTGGTAAGTGGAGTTCAAGCAAAGGTCTAGATACAGAATGTAGGTAATGTTGGTCAAATAAGGTGTACAGGTAGGTAAGGTTTAGCAGGTTGGGGGTGGTATACAGTAGGTACAGTGTGGATATTTGCAAGTTAAGTGAGTCCTCAAAAGTTTACCAATAACTTAAAAATTAACAAACAAATAAGTTTGCTGGTGCTTGCTGTTTGACAGAAACAGCTTGGACATATTAGTTGACAATAGTAATTCTTTGAATACCCAGTTAGGTTGTATCATTATGGAACATTTACAGGTGCAAGTACATTATGGGTAATTAGAGTTGGCATAATTTATTTTTTCATTAAGGCATGGTGGTTTCATTCTTTTTGTAGTTATATCCAGAGGATGACCCCATTCTTTGAACTTGAGACAATGCTTGCCCCAGGTAAGTATTGTACGGGTGAGGTCACCTGAGGAGGTAAAGTAACTGAGCAAAAACAAACTAGGTATAAGTATCTAAAGTGTCAAAGTGGCTCAGGAAAGTCACTTCAAGTGGATGTGGATAGAAGGTGGTGTAGTTGCCAGGAAATATTGTGAACGTGCCAGGTTGAACAAGCTGTATGTATGGAACTACATATTTTACTGAATGAATTTTACCTAAAGTTGTGTCATTTCAAGAGCTGGAAACAACTTCTTTCTAAGTTTTTGTTTAGTTAGTTGTACTTAATTGAATTTTAAAAAGGTAACGTTTTCACCTTTTACCTTTACGTTTTACCGCTAAAAGGTAAAATTGGATCAAAAAGGTAACAAAACTGCTAAATATTAACTGCTAATAAGAAAATTGGTTGGGCCGACATGAAATTTTGTTTCCGTCCAACAAACAACATTTGCGCAAAATGTCAGTTCTACTGTATCAATTTAAATTTATGGCAGTTTCCTGACCTTTTGTCCTTACATGCATTGTTCAACACTGCCTAAGCTACACAACACTCTACTTTTGTTTCATTTTTAATTGAATTTTGATGTTTTAGTGACGTCATACTATCTTTTAAGCAATGCTTGTGAGGAAAGTCCACAGGCATTCTTGATGGAAGATCTTTTTGTTTTTGTGGATTTTCAAAATTAAATTTCTGTTTGAATCATGTCTGTTTTAAAACATTTCAAACCAAATTCTACAAACCACTAAGAGCTTCTTGTACTTTGGTGTTTCATTTTTTGACTTCTTCCTAATGTTTTTTTTCTAAGGTTCTGAGAGAGGGTGGTCAACCCAGAAGATGTCCAACATCAACTTTATGCTCAAGGTATATGGAATCTTACTCACCACATTATGTACTTGTTAAAATTACTTGGTAACATTTTTGATGAAATTTGATTGAATGCACAGCATAAATTTTTGGAAAATTCATTATAAGCAACATCATTAGCTTGTGATGTAGTGGAGATTTGTGATTGTTTTAGTGATGTCATCTACCAATCCTGTTTAATTTATACCATAATTTTAACGTTAGTTTTCTCTCTGGTTGTCCAATCGGTATTTCTTTTTGACATGTATTTCCTAGATCCTGAGAACACTTGTGTCACCAAATAATCCCCAACAAACGACAGCTTTTGCTCAGAAAGTAATGAATCAATGCGGTAAGCCAAATGAGTGAGAAATGAAACCAAAATTGGGTGCAAGGCATAAGAGGAACATGGAAGCTTCCCAGCTTCTGTAAGCCCCAGTCCTACAGTATGTTGCCAGGATGGTACTACTTAATGTATCATTAATGACCATTATTGCTTTTACTGTTGGTTGACCACAGCTGCAGAAGAAATAACCATTCTGCTGCATACATTGAACCGTATTATATTAGCTTGCTTTCCACGGTAAAACCTGAATGTGTGACGGTCATAATTGGTGGACGGAATGCAAATATCTGCTTATAAACTTGAAATTTGTAGTTTTGAAAGATTAAACCAAACATCTCTGCTCCCTCCCTGGGCAATTCATCACATTCAATTTGAAAATGATTGTACATTTATCTTCATATCCCCTTACTTCTAGGGATCCTGCGACTGTTATGTGGTATACTCATGGCTACTGGAATTCCCTCAGACATTTTAACAGAGGTGAGTAATGGGAAATGTGGGATGCAAAATGGGCACTCTATGTTAGTTTGTGCTTATGTGTGGAAGGTTTTACATATCACTGTCTGTCTGTGCAAATGTTCTAGCGAAGGAGTATGTTTCAAGTTTTCGTGTATTTGTGCGTGTACATCCCTATGTTGTCATGTTTTCACAGTAATCTGTGTCAAATTATTCTTATTGTATTTTTCTAGACCATCAACACAGTTTCAGAAGTTATTCGAGGCAACCAAGAAAATCAGAATTACTTTGCACTGGTTAATGCTCCTTGCACCCCTCCAAGGTATGCGCTATAAAACTAACGGGTCGAGAATTGCAAGATCATTGACGGATTTCATATAGCACGGAGAACTGGCACTAACGGATGATACCGTGCGGAGGTTAAAAATATGTGGCAAGAACTAAACAAGAACTGAGACATGACATAGGCCTTATGCCGCTTCATATTTTTCACCGGCTTTTTAGGTGACCTTACAAAATTTGATGTTACTAGACCAATGCTACGTTTTGGTTAACCCCAAATATAGTTTTACTTCGGTTCGGAATTATCCATCAGAGCCAGTTTCTCGCACGATATGAAATCTGGCAATGTGGAATGATGTAATCCATGTTTGTAATTTTTTACTAGATCTGCAATAGTTGTACTTTTGATGTCAATGATTAATGATAAGCAACCGTTCAACCTGCGCTGTGCTGTACTGTACTGTTTTCAAGTAAGTTTGTCTTTGGTACATGTTATTCTTATCCCCTCCTCGAGTATTAGCTTTTATTCTCTATAAACGTTGGTTCAGTTTATTCTGTCAATGTTTATCATTTCTTGGATGTGTTGTTCTACATTTTACAGTGTTATCTTTACAAAAACGACCAAGGTCAAACTCAAGTGGTTTCGACATTACTGCCAAGTGCTGCTGATGGTATGTATCCCTGTATTTTATGGTAATCATTACTTTGTGTTTATTGATGTTTTCATTTTTGTATAGTTACTACTGTATCCGCTGGTCAGCTCCTGTGTGCTGGATTGTTCAGGTAAATACTTCACAGTTACTTCAATCTCCACGGCGAAATAGGACTAGTAAGACTTGTTCCATATGTAATATCTAAAAACAGGAAAAGTGTTCCGTCCGATTGCATCGCGGAACGAAGTTTGGTTTAAACTAACTTCCTGAATGTTTTTGAGATTGAAATGAGAATCTTGAGTGTTTGATTCAGCTGGTCAAAACACGTATGTATGACACATCTGTATTTTAAAGAAAGCCAGGACAAAAATTGGTTGATAGTATGTGCCAATTGGACCAGATATCTCAACCTCCGTCACTGGTCATGTCTTTTGTTATCGTCTTGAATTCTTAATGAGTTCGAGAAGACGTTGTCAATTGTTGCTCCTTCAGTAACTCGAAGATCATTTTTATAATTCTGCTCCATAGTGTTCCTCACTAGTTACCTTATTCCGTATTTCAATCGTAGTCCCAACTCGTTCTCCAACTGGTGTGCCGCGATAGCATTGTCTCACTGTTTGAAAGATAATGGAAATGAGAAGGAACAACTTTTAAGAGTGCAGCTTGCGACAAGTGTTGGTAAGTATTAATCAATTATCCCACATATTCACGACTGAAGTCAATGGCACGTCACCTAGCGTGTCACCACAGTTCACTCTAGTTTTACGCGTAATTATATGAAACAAATTTTGATTACTTTTCCTGTGCGTGCGCTCGTCCTTGTATGCGTGCGAGCGTCCGTTTGTTCATACTTGCATTCTTCATTCGTTCGTTTTGTTCGTATATTCGTTCAGACGTTCGTTCGTTCGTTTGTTCAGAGTTACCCTGCTATAGTTAACCACAAGTTTGGAAACTGTCTATGATGAACGTTAATGACTTCTTTTTTCAATAGGCAATCCTCCGATATCTCTTCTTGATCAATGTACTAATATGTTGTCGCAGGTATGGTACCAGCGGGGTGGGGAACTTGGTTCTCATTCTTCATTTACCATCCCTTGTATTATTTTCATTGTCGCTATCCTTATCTTGGATCACCATACATACATATAATATTTTAAGTCAAGTATGGTTTTCTAAGTCAAGCAGTTCAAGGATGCCTAGTCATAATTTTAAGAGAAATTCAGTGGTGTGTCTTCTATGTTATAACACCGTTTAATTCTTTTACTGAAGATTGTATTTTGAAGTATTTGAAATATTTGATATTATGTCGTTTTAGGGTGGAACGATGCAGGCGAAAATTGGACTTTTAAGTTTGCTATGTAGCTGGTTAACTTCTTGTCCTCTTGCAGTTTCTCACTTTTTACAGAATGCGTCTAATATACCTTACGTATCCTTTTGAATTTTGAACATGTATTTGTGAGATAGTCTGGCTAAGAAATAAAGGAAAAACAGGCAACGTAAACATTTTAGTTCAACTTTCAGTTTTTCAGGAGTGACAGTAAGACTGACTGTCTAAAACTCACATACCTTACTCGACAAGTGGTTGTCTTTAACATTCATTACCAGCTCACATCACAAGTTCAAAACCACGGTAGTGAGGAAGAGGAAAGAGTGGTATCTGGACTGTCCGCGTTGCTTCTAGGAATATGCACGATTGACAATGATGGAACCGTTAAAGACTATACTAGGTACATAAGCATATCTTAATAAAACAAGTAATAAAATGTTCATTCAACCAAGTAATTCAACTTACTTTTTAATCGGTGGAACATCACTTGGAAAATCCCACAAGTTAAGCAATTTCTTAATTTTAATGTCTTGTGAGTTGGTAGGCCGATAATTATGGGCTTGTTTTGTGTTTACCATTGGTCTCCACGCTTTTGGTTTATAACTGTGATACTTTCCTTTTATTTTTCACAGCTCTGAAGGTTTGTTCAGTTCTGTATTTTAACACTTTAGGGAGTCGATCCAGCATCTTATAAGTAAGAGAATTGGAACTGATAATTTCCTGGACCGGATAAACCATATTTACAAAACTGAATATTACACCCAGGCGTCTAAGGCTCCCGAGGTAAGTGGTGTTTTAATGTGTAGTGAAGTTTTGGGAAGTTTTATGTTGTGTAGTGTAGTGTAGTAGTGTGAAATGTTTGTTGTGCTGTGTTGCGTTTTGTGTTGTGTTATTGTATTATGATGTGCCGCTTTCTGTTGCATTGTGTTGCATTATGTTGTGTTTTGTCGTGTTTGTGACTTAACAAAATGAATGGAACACTGTAAACGAGCAGCAGAACAGATTTCATGCTTGGTTGTGCAAACACAACGAAGCTGTTCCCCCAAACGATCCCACAACACTCTTCCCCAATCTTCCACTCGTTTTGTTAATGGCGACTGCTGTGCTATCACTGCTATGATGTGCCGTGCTTCATTGAGTTGCGCCGTGTGAATTGTTTTGTTGTGTTGTATTGCGTTGTATTGCATTAGGTTGTGTTGTATTGCGTTGTATTGCATTACATTGTGTTATATTGCGTTGTGTTGTGTTTTATTGCGTTGTCTCACGTTGCGGTGCGTAGCGTTGTGTGGATTGCGTCGAATAGGCTTATGACCCTTCACGTTCTGTTGGTTTCCACAAAGTTCAGCGGTTTTGTTTGCTTGGTAGTGTACTGCTTGTGTTATGTTAGGTTACAGTGAGTTGTTAATGTTTCCATTATTGCTCAGATCCAGGCCATGACAGCCGAGCAGGCTTTCTTTGATCACGAATTCACCAAGTTGTTCAAGAAATTAGAAGGTATTTATTTTCACTGATTTTTAAACCGAGGTACAAAAATTAAACTGCACTAAACTCACTCTTAACTTTCTACTATGCTATTCCAGCCGCGGTGACCGGGGCAGTAGAGGGAGGGCCTGGTAACGATGTTCAAATGAAATCGTCGAGCCCAGCGAACAGCTCTCAAAGTCAGGACTCTGTAATTGCGTCGTACAAAGAATTAATAAAGGAGCAGGTAAGTACAAGGCGAAAGGAGAGAGATGTAAAATTAGGGCAAGCTTTAGAAATATCAACAATTGTTAGGATGCATTCGATTGGCCCTTTGCCAGAGTAAGAAAACTTGGAATAAGGCAGAATATGTGTTCGATTGAAGTACTGTTATAATTCCAGAGTATTCAAAGTAGCTGGTCTGGAATATTCCCAAATAAGTTCATATTCCGGAACAGGGTCAATCGAACGCATCCTGAGATAGAGAACGTCGGAATGAATCAGAAGTTGTTGGCAGGGGGAACTAAAAGCGGTATGAGGAGAAAAGTAGTGGTGCAAGGTGAGGTCTATCAGACAGGGATAGTGGAAAGGCAGGCAGTACTCTGGCAGGTAACCAAGTGCAGTAATTAAGTACTGGAGGCTTGGAGAAGGTGCATACCAGTAGTCACTTGGGGCAAACAGAGATGGTACTGAACTGGAATAGCATAAAGATGCGAAGTGTCAATTAAATTTGACAGATCGTGTTTTTCAGGTTATTTTCTCTTTTGCATAGTCTACGAGACTCATTTTTATACAACCGAAATATGCTACATTTGTTCGTTCTAAAGTTGTTCTTCGGCTTTTTCTTTCTTAATGACCAGGATGAGGAACTTAGCAAAGTGAAAGGAAAGTGCTCAGAACTGGAAACCAGCTATACGCAGGTAAAACTTGGCGTCAAATACTCAACGCGGATTATTCTTGTCCATACAGTATACTAGTGGTTCGCCTTGGTATCATTTCATTTTTTTGCCTGTATTACGTCGCTTGGTTTCAGAGAAGCATCCTGGAAAAGAACGAAAATACAGCATTATAATTTTTCCAATTTAGGCTCAAATTCATCTTCAAAGACAAGCTTTAGAAATTCAAAAACTTAAAGATCAGTCGAACCACCATCTCGGTAAGTAAAATGAACTTACATATTCGGTGTGTAATTAAGCGTCACGTTCAGGGTTTTGATGAAAAAAGGTTTAAAAAAGGTGAAGTGGATAGAATACTAAATTTTCTTTTTAGAATTGTATTTATAAGTAAATGAGTTATACTAAATATAGATGAACAGGTGTAGACCAAACCTTTCATGTTAAACGGGATCTCATTTTAAAGCAGAACAAAAAGAAAAATGGGGAAGGTAAAAAGTTGGTAGACTGCCGAATTTATGTAGAAAAATTCTGACGCTTCGAGCAAAGCCCCTTCTTCAGAGAGTGAAACGTGTTTCTCAAAGAGAATGGCCTTCGGTCGAAACGTTTTTTTGAAACGAAAATTTGTTCTGCATAAATTCGCAGTCTGCCAAACTTTTAACTTTATACGCGGTTTATATACTGCCTCCTCAGCATCCTATATTTGTACTTCGTTGAAACGCTTAAGGCCTTGCTGTGCCACTTATATTTGGTCGTCTTGGTCACGGCGTTAGTATTGTGGTTTAAAGTTTACAAGGTTTTCTTTACTAGGTCATGGCGAAGAGAAAGCCGACGGTAAACAAAAATTCTTTCAAGAATTAGAATCGTTACGCCATGCGGTAGCCAATCTTGAACACAACCTGGATAACAGCAGACAGGAGATTCATGATAAAGATGAACGAATAAAACAGTTGGTAAGGGATAGGAATGAAATCCCCTAATAATCTCCTTGTTTGCCCATCCCTAAATATCACACCACAATTTTTCTATTTTCTAGCATATACATCCTCCCAGACTACTCCTCATCCCTCTCGCTTACTCCTTCCTCCATCCTCCTCCATCCCAGACTACTCCTCTTCTCTCCTGCTTACTCCTTCCTCCATCCTCCTCCATCCCAGACTACTCCTCTTCCCTCCTGCTTACTCCTTCCTCCATCCTCCACCCTCTTCCTTCCTTTACACTCTATCCTTCTTTACCCTCCAGTTCTCCTCCTCACCCACCCTCTGTGCACCCATTCTACCACGACCATCTCCCCCTCTCCATAACCATTTTTCCTCAACCATCTTCTCTCCCAATCTGCCCCAACTACTCTGTCGTTCTTCCTCCCTCCTCCATCACTCCCATCTGCAAACAATCCTTCTTTCCTTCAACCAACCTCTCTTCACTCCTACCAGCCCCTCACCTCCCTTATTCTTCTTTTACTCTTTACTCTTTCCCGATCTCTGCTACACCTCTTCATCTCAACTCAACAAATAATGTATTGAAATAAAATTACAGGTACAATTAATAAAAAGGTACAATTAATTTGAGATTCCTATTAATCCACTTTTGGCCAATTGGCGTACTCGTTAAAAATAGAATTTTTCAGTAAGAGTTTCGCTATTATCATCAAGGAACGCGAGCTGGAGGTGTCCCAAGCATCATTAGCCGTTGCCAACGCTGCGTCGATTTTATCCGATCATGAAAGCGGCGATGGTAAAGCATTTTCCCCTGACATGACAGGGCAAGAGATAAGTGAACTTCAGCAGTCCAAACTTGCTCTTAGTTCTTTACAAGAAGAAGTGGAATCCTTGAAGTCTCAGAATTCATCCCTACGAGCGGAACTGGCTTCACAGGTGAGACTCGTCAACTTTGCATCAGCACATAATACTTGCGTAGATGATCTGTTAGTTTCTTTAGCTCGATCGAGTCACGCTGCCCTATAGTCGGTTAAAACCATGTATATCACCCGTAATAATGCTAATAATGGTATTTTTACTTGATGTCGTGAAGATGAATATCAAAAGAAACTGTGAATGGTGGAGTTAAAGCGCCGTTTAGACCCAACTGAGACACGTTGCCAAAAACTCAACGTAGGACCTGTCTTATGCATCCAAAGCTTCTACGTGAGAATCTAGTCAAGTTCGTTAGAGCGTTGTCAGGATGGCAAGTTCGTTCCTTTATAATGCGTGAAACTTAAATTCTTCGTTGAAATTTGTAGGATTATGGATAAAATTAACCTTGGATGTAAAAAGAGAAACGCTGTCTATTTTTAGGTTTGAAAAGGCTACATTTCACCCCGTTTCTTACTAAAAGATAAATCTTAACGTAATAACTGGTACAGCCATCAAGGTATACTCTGATTCCATCCCATTGGCCCTTACCTTAAGGGTAACTCTTATAGACCTGAAAAAGCTGCTCATGCTAAAAGAAGTAGACTGTTGAGTAGTTAGATTTTAAGGATTGTGTGCTGTCAACGTCGCATGTTATGAAAAATAAGGATAAAGTTTGTGTCATGTGTGTGATTTTGCATTGAAAGTGAATTATTCTAAAATATATAGCCCATTACACTTTCGATTTTATTCCTTGCGATTGTCCTCCTGGTGTATCCATTAACGCCAAAACAGTCTAGGCAGCAAGGCATCTGCTAATGATTTACTCCAGTTCGTAAACAAAAATGACAATCCCGAGGCACAAAATCACGATTGCAAACAGATACCTGTATACCTTACATTGATTAAGTCTCTGTATTCTAGTCTGTCCAAGGTGTTAGCGCAAGTGGATCCGACGGGATGGTCAAAACTTTGCAAGGACGACTGGAGGAGTTTCTAAAGGAGATGGAACATGCTCGTGAAGAGAAAAATAACGTGTTACGAGAACAAGAGGACTTACTAGTTTTACTCAGTGATCAAGACGCTAAGTGTAAAGAGTACAAGGTAATACTGTTGTTGGTAATGATGCAAATGTTAGTAATGTAGATGCTGCCCCTACATCCTCGCCACTTTCTATTCTAAAACGTTTTTACGTTTCTCTCCGACAAAATACCCTCGCTCGAAGCGTCAGTTTTAATATTTTAAATTTTCGGCAATTTCCTTACCCTTTCGGCTTTGAAACTGGCGGATTGCTGAGGAAACAGAAAAAAACTGTTGGTGGAAGTGACTGACGTTTCAACGGCCTCAACGGCGGTCATCATTAAGTGACTCACTTGACACTGAAGATGACTGCCGTTGAGGTTGTTGTAAATTGGGTGTAAAGGTTCAGTTAATTAGCGCATAGGTGATGATAGACAGAACACCAAATATGTCATTAAGGGGTTGTGGGTAGATTGATAAGGGGAGTAGTGTTTTTTTGAGGGGCTTCTTTTGTACACGTAGGGATTGTGTTAAGGTTGTGTTAAAAATAAAGCTATCAAGGAATTCGTAGTCCTTCGAGTGTTATTTTGTCGTGGACCAAGTCGAGCATTTCCCGACGAGGTTGGTTAACTGGACAAAAAACGTTTGACTGAAAAAAAAAAATCGACGTTTGTGGAAGTTGATCATCCAGGTTAGTGTAGTCTTCAGAAAGACCGTTGGTAGAAGTGGCTGACGTTCGGACGGCCTTAGCGGCAGTCATCTTCAGAGTCGAGCGAAATCACTTAATGATGACTGGCGCTGAGGCTGTTGAAACGTCAGTCACGTTCACCAACAATCTTCCTCAAGACTTACCTGGACAATAAACTCTCACAAACATCCGACTATTCTCCCAGTTTCAAACCATTTGCTTTAAACAAGAAAAGCAAAATAAGCAAATTACTTTGGTTGTAAATACCAGTCGTTGACACTCGTGACTCATTATTTCGTGCTTATGTCTGTTTTGTGCATCACGTCTTGCAGAAACGCTTAAAGGAACTTGGAGAAATTCTGGGAGAGGATGACAACGAAGATGACGACGACGACGAGAGTGAAGAAGAGGAAGATGGTGAAGAAGAGGATGGAGAGGCGGAAGAAGAAGAAGAAGAAAAAGAAGAGGAAAAAGAAGAAGGAGGAGACGGAAAAGAACAAGTCGAAGATGAACAAGGAGGTGGCGTTGACGGAGTGTCACAGAATGGGAATGAGAGTGAGAACAAGAGGGATAATGAGGACAACAAGGAGGATACCGGGGAAATTAATGGAGAAGTTAATCCCACTGGAACAATTATCCCTAGAGAATTGGAACATGACGAGAAATTTGTTAATGGAGAAGTGAAAGACGATATTGTGGGGGGTGTGAAAGATGAAGAAATTATTGAAAGTGATGATCACACTGAGTCCACCGTAGAGGAGGGAAATTTGGATAAACTGGTGGAAGAAGGGAAGTTAGGGGATAAGGAGAACACTGAGCAAAATGTGGAAGAGTAGTTTATCGAAATGAATTGATGAATGGCTTTTAATGCATTTCTCCGGCAGGATTGAGGGCCATCGAACTTGAGCAAATATTTCAGAAAAAAGTTAGGTCATAATATGATCAGTACTAGGATTGAGATGCCATATTCTGGAGTTTTTCCAAAGAATGGTTTTCAAAATTGTTTCATGATCCCTCACAAACTTTCCTTGGAGAATTAACGCTGCTGGGATGCTAACCAAAATGCTTTGCAAACTTAAATTGACGGTACCGAAAAAGATGGCGGCTAATCATTTGACCAATTCTCTGCAGACTGAAATTAGCTTTAATAACAGCTGAAGAATATTCAAAATGTCGCTGTAGATGAAGAAGGTTTGAGTTGTCTTCTTACGAAACTTAATGCCTTTAAAATCATGTCTTCCTACATTTCAGCAAGAAATAACGTGTCTACGCGCAAAGTGCGTAGTTAAATGTACAAATCGCCGTCCTTTTCGGTATAAATGTAGAGTGCTGCTCTAGCTGTTGAACGACTTGTAGAAAACCAAATAAGATTGGGAAACTGCCGGAACTTAGGAGCAGAAAAACTGACGTTTCGAGCGAAGGCCCTCCTTCGTCCACATTTCACTCCGACGAAGGGTCTTCCCGCGAAACGTCAGATTTTCTACTCCTAAATTCCGGCAGTTTCGTTTTCTACTTTTCAGAATATATGTTCCATTGTGTATATGTAAAGGCTGATCTACCTACACATGTTAAGTAGGCCTAATTTCCAATAGGCGACATTTTCCGCAATTACTACTTTTTTCTTTTTTCTCTTTGGCTCTCCGGAACCCTTGTGTTCCTGAAAGCCAAAGAGAAACATGAATTTTGCCAAGTGGGAAGTAGGCCTAAGAATATTAAGAATATAAAAGTTCCACATGCCAGATTTCACATGTGAAATTGAAGCTTGCCGTGATCAAATGTGAACACGCGTGATTCGTATGGAATTTTCGTAAGGAAATTCCGCTTTGTTGAAAACCAGGGTGAACAGTGGTTTAAGATGATCTGGACGAGCCTTAATATCTGTTGTCATTTAGATGTTTGTCAATTTTAAAATCTTTAAATATTTTAGCCCTTTTTCTTGCTAGCCACGCCACTGTTCGTATTCAAAAAAATAAGCCAGTTCACGTATTATAGTAAGAGGAGTCTTATTTTCCTCATAAAAGGCTCTAACATAAACAGTAAGTGTTTAGACGTGAGGCGGATTAATACCAGCAAAGTGTCGAGCTAAACTAGGTTGCCATTTCATGAAAACAGTGTAGTTTTGAGAGAATTGGAATGAGCACGTAGAGGACGTTGGAGAAAACTCATGCTCTTTCTTCTGCTGGTTCTTCGTGCATCTGTAGCTCATGCGGTATTAAGTTTCGCAAAACTGCCAGATTTTTTTCCCAAGACTTCTTTTTCTTTCATCCAAAACATATGCTTCTAACGCAGAACGTTTGTGGAATTTGTTTATGTGAGTCCCGATCCAGATTTCTGTAGCTGAATCTGGGGATCTTTGAAAGAATGTTTTTTCAGCTGGTTTCCAATCTTTTGTGACTTAGTGTTACCAGAGTTATTCGTTCAAATGGACCGTACATTGAAGTTGTAGCGAGTGTGGTCATAGCATCTAAGGTCCTGAATATAAGTAATAGTCAACACTAAAGTTACCCTTTCTTGGTATTTTCTTTGTATTGCAACGACTTCTATATACTGATTTTTTTTTGGCATAAACCTATTACAGACCTCGCATTTTATCATGAAGAAATATATTT
>JBAHVQ010000413.1:105049-199348 GCA_036872915.1 Nanipora kamurai | reverse complement strand
TGGCATTAGCGTAATACATATCCCTGTTTACAGCGAGCCAAATCACGTGGATAGCGATATCTGTGCGGAAAGCTATCGCGGTAGCAACTCTGGAGATAGACGAGCGGTTAATGACTATGTCCCAGGGATATTATACATTATCCCTAGGACATTAACTAATTAATACGTTAATAATAAGAATTATTTGTAATTCATGCTCTTCCCTTCAGAATATTTGCGTAATTCCCTCTCTGCTTTGGCAATGTTGTTATTAGGGGTAACCAAGCGATTTTAAGAACTACGGTACATCAAAAAAAGTGAGGCGATGATGAACTAATGCCTGCTGCTTGCAATCACTCAAAGACAGCTTAAAATTCAGGGGGCATGAACAATTTGAATTGGAACTCTAACTCTCCAGAAGACTAAAAACGTCATAATGACGATAATGTAGAGTAAAATACTACTTTGTTACTCATATCGAGACTAGCAATGCACCAATCTCGTTCTCATGTATAGTCCCCAGCAGCATGCTTCTAGTCCTTCCACTTTCCTAAACAGACTAATAATCACTTTGTTATAATATTTCGAACAGTCCTCTTCAGATTTCGCATTAAATCAGCAACTCGTGATTGATATAAACTCACTAATGATTATTTCAGTCACATGATGAACACCGAATGTGTACTCAATATTTTACGATTTTTGAACAGCGGTGAAACTTTATTTTCTGATCATTTTGTACACCAAATGAAATATCCCCCTTAATTCAAGGTTTGCGGTCTCTTATCAGATTATAACTCTTCTTGCTTGCTAGGCCTACGTAAATAACGGCATTTTTCAAGATCATTAAATAAGTCACCCGCACAAGGTTTAACTGTTGTAGATTGTTTTGTGAGCGAGACTGTTGAGAGTGGACACTGAACAGAATGACGACGTGTCCACAATTTTTGTTGAAGTTCAGCGCCTGTCATTGGGGCAACCATTCGCCGTCCGATTTTTAACAACGATGGATACGTCCCTTCTATAAGTACCAGTTTCTTTTCGCGAGCAGTGGCATAGCCTTCCATAAAAGAATTGGATCTGGGACTTGTGTGGGAAGGTAAGTGTTGTCCTGCAGGGGGACTTGAGCCGTTCTTTGCACTCTCTGGGTGTGTCTCGAAAAGACCTGAAGTGCTTTTCATAACCGCTGTTGAACGTCCACGTCCAGATATTGAAATTCCCAGTTGTCCTGTTCCTGAGTCCACAGTCCAACGAGACAGCGAAGAAATAGGGTTTGTATATGTAGTGCGTTTCTCTGTTTCATTTTTCTGTGTATTCGTATTTGTTTCGGTCTGTTTTAACGAAAGGCCTGTTGTATCGGCTGGAAACATCATAGTTGGCATGCTTGATCGACGGAGCAGCAATTTGCGGGGTTTAGGTCTGGTCAGAACAGACGTAGTTTCTCCGATGGCATTCGTCTCACTCGCCCAAGTATTTTTTATTACCAAATCAGCCGACGCCATTTCGAAGCATTCTTTCTCTCCTTCGAACGGAAGAGCATGGAGGTCTCCTGTTAGAGGCCTGCTTTCGTTTTTTCGCAACCCAACATCCTCCGCTATCGAGCTAACAGTCATTCCTTTGTCGTTCTTTCCACAGTTTTCGTTGTGATGCAGTGTACCTGGAAGTTTAGTTGGGCTTGATTTAAAAAGTTGATTATTACTGTCAGGGTTATGATAATCAGGATCTGTTAAAGTTTCATCGGACACATCAGTTTTACGTAGACTCTTCAATTCTGGCTGCTTGTTCTCGCATTCCAGTTCTTTGCTTGCAGACATTTTATCATAATTCGAGGTACAGGATGTTCCATTTTCGCATTTCAAAACCACTTGTTCTGAGATTTTACTTGTGCTCGATCCCAAACAACCTAATTCTGCATGGATACATACGGTACTAGAGGACTGCTGCATCTCAAACTTGACCCAGCTGTTCTTAGTTTCGCTGTCGGATGACCTGCAGCCAGATACATTGTTGTGGTAAAAAGGAGTATCTTTACAGCTTCCCAATGGAGGCCAAGAAACTTTCCTCTCGTTGACCTTTTCTACGCGTACTGATTCTGTCTTTCGTTTAGTGTTTATTGATTGTATTTTCAACGACCTTAAGGAGTGTTTAGCTTCTTTCAAAGATCGATCAATTTTCGATATGGCTTTCAAATGTTCGTCGTTGATTTTATCCAACTCCTTTCTTAGGTTGTGACTTGAACGAGTCATAAGTAATTTCGTCTTCTTGCTGCTGTCATGAATTACATTCATTACGTTCTCCCGTTCTTCTTTCAGGTCTCGTAAGCTTAGTTTTTGTGTTTGTATTATGGTTATATGTTCGTCAAGCAAAACGTAACAATGCCAGTTGTTCTCCGATGGATATAGGGTCTGAATTAGGGCAGCTTCAAACGTTACATGAACTTTGGTTTGCCTTAGAAAAGTTAAGTTTGTTATTACGAGGCCATTAGTTCCGCTCAAAGTAAGCATTAGCATATGAAAGGAAAGCGAACTGTAATTTATGGAGCGGAGTTGTTCGTTTTGAGACGAGATGCAGGGTTTATCTGTCTGGCTCGTTTGAGCAACGCCACGCTTTGCTGAACAAAATTAGCACTTGGTTTCGTTTAATACGGTCATGGCGAGATTAGTTACCTAAGGCTCAACTCACGTGAACAACGCCTAATATCATCACCATTTGACATCAATCAAGATTAAAAGACCCAACTATTAACATATCAGTTGTTAAAATCAAACATTTTGTGTAATGTTAGAGAAACTCGCCGTTATTCTACTTGTTAGGACTTGCTCTCTTATCACCATTATAGTTTTAGGTTCCAACCAGATTTTCTCTAATTTTAAAATCTCACTATTTCAGATACATCAACCTCCATGACTTACGATGGCCATTCACAACCAATACGTAACCCACGGTATCACGAGTGATATTTTGTAAGCTGCGGCTTCAACTTGATGGGTGCATAGTTAAACTTGGTATTATTACAGATGACAAATGAATACCCGTCAAGATAATTTCCTCAGGAAAACAATTTCTTATCCCAGACGGGAATCGAGTCCGCAACCTTCTAATGACCGATTAGATGCTCCAACCAGAGCTACCAAAATCCAGATGAAGACCAAAGGTGCTGTTTTTATTTCGCGTACAGTTTTTATCTTTATTTCAAAAAACAATTCATTTTATAACAGTAACCGCTTAGGATACGTGTTCGATTGATTTAAGTAGTTTATTTATTTATATATATGTGTATATTTATTTATCTATTCCTTTATTCAATGATTTATATCCAAGCTTGCAAAACACCTACACTCTACGCATGTTTGCTCACATAATAGTCTTGTCAGCTGCACCATATATCATGTATATCACTAACAGAGTGATTTGCGCGATTAAGTATCTTAAAAGAAAGTATAGACAAATTGTCATTCTAATCAGTCGACTGACATTAAAACTGACGATTATCGGATGGTCATTAACTATATATATATATATATATATAAGTCACAGTGAACCAATATATGCATATATTATAGTCATATACACTAGTTACGTTAAACCGATATGTATGTAGGCTAGTGACTTAAGCACGGCACATGTTGGCGTCTTCGGTTCATTTTAAATTAAAAATGACAAAAATACCTCGCTAGGGTTTAAAACAAGCTTAGATTAGAGCGGAAAAAATAAATATAAATAAATGCTGAACGAAATATTGTTGCCGATTACCATTCAATTTTGACGGATCTGTGAATATGTGACCAAGGTAACTTTTCGGATGACGCAAATATACCAAGCCTGAATTCAATTCCGTTCAATGAGGTGAGAGACGCGTATATCCTGCCAGTGTGGCGCCAACACCCCTTCCTGATAGATATGTACGTGATTATGAAACTGAGAGGCAAAAAGGCACCTTGCTTGCTTACGTATTCTGAAGAGAGAATGTAAGATATTTAAATACTTATTAACGCCATATTAAAAGACTAAGTCGTGCTAACGTGCACTGGAGTATGCCGTACCAGAGTAACAAAAAATTAATGCAAATGACAACAATATATTTTCTCTGTTGTCAGATGACTGAGCGAGATGAAAGGCCTATACATGATATCGCTTCTCTTCTGACACCAAAACAGCCAGGTAGATACTAGCAAATGGGAATTACCGATTTCTGTTCATTTCTTTGGCAGAGATATGTGCCAGAGGAGAAGGAGGACATAAATAGAAAGAAGATAAGGATGTGGAGAACCAGTGTGAAGAGACGACGACGGAAAACAAGGAAGAGAAAAAGTACAAAGAAGAACACATGAAATGGAAAAGCAGGAAGATGAGAATTACGACATGAAGAAGTAAGAGGAAATGAAGAAAAATGAGGAGGAAAGTAGGGAGAGGAGGAGAAGGAAGAGTGAGTAGTAAGTTGGCAACTGTGTGAAACTCTCAGCAACACCATCATTATATCCAGGGGTCTACCTTAACTTTTTAGACCACTAGAAACATGTGCTAGTAGATTTCGCTCTTGCTAACAAAAAGTACAAAGTGACGAACAAAATTTGAAATCCTTATGTAATCATAAACACCATAGTACAGCTTAATAACATCAATTTTACTTGAGCATTCAGTGGTGTCTCCAAACATTACCCTTCAACCTGGTGCCATACAATACACCATCTTGAAGAATTTATCATTATCTGTCTATCAATTTCACACATTTTTCTTAATGAAACTTCAAACTGTAATGAACAGCTTGTACAGTTCTTGGATCATGAGAGGCTCAGGCAATATATAACATGTCATAAAAAGTCACATTTCTGAAACTTTGAATTGTTCAATTTATCCAGCTGAAGTCCTGATACTCACAAATGTTTGCTGGTGAAATATTTTTTTTACTTGCTAAGGCTAAAAGTTGACTTGCATTTTGCAAGTTTGTGAGTGGCATAAGCCTGAAGTTTCTTACAGATTTTTAATTCCCAGAAAGGACATGCTGCACACAAATAGAAAGTCATCCTGAGAACTTTACACAAAAAATGTTAGATTACTTCAACTGTAAAGTTTTGTGCTGTACCAAAAATGTTCAATTTAAATAATGTTTCAAGTAACATAAACCTGTTTGGGCTTCCTTGATGACACATTTTCAGTTACATTTTTGTACTTGTATTTTATCTATTCATTCATGAAAAAAATGACACCAAATAACAAAAACACAAATTAAAATTGTTCATGACGAAGATATACAGTAACCTAAGTCATTGTCATTGGAAAGATTTCTGGGGTTACATTCAGTGATGTATGCAGTGCTCCATTTAAACTACAACTGCTGAATTGAGCATCTCAGCTTAAATTTTGATGGAAAATGTATGAAATGAATAATACATTCTCAAACTCATCAATGTTATGAAACTAAAGTAGAGAAATTTATTCCTGATGTATTATGAATAGTAAGTAGCTTGTAAATATGTAACTCCTTTCAGTGGCATTGTAGGAAGGGGGCACAGGCCCCTTAAAATTCAAAATTTGTTGAAAATTTTACTTATTTGTGGTAACAGCTGCACAGAAATGATTTTCATATATATTCATGCATGTATTTCAGGGACTTGTACTACATATTGTATAAATCTTGTATAACTTCTTGAAACCTAGGTGGACACATGACATTAAATATTCTGGAGATTTTTTTAGAGTTATTCAATGTTGTGATCATTTCAATTACATCATAGTGTATGGAAGTGGATAATAGTCAGATAAAAAATATATTAACCTTGTGGCAGTAATGCTTGGTATTTCACATATCTATTTTAGATTTTAGATTACATGAAAAACTACAAAATGTAATAAACTAGTATGGGGTTTTCATTTAATAAAATCAGAGTTTTTATCTGGGACAAAATGCCTCTTCAAAACTATCCCCTTTAACCCTTGCACGCATGTTGTTGCTGTGTGACAATTTTATTATTTCACCCTGTCTGTCACACCATTTTACTCTAATTCCAGCTGATTTTACTTGTCAAAGGGAAGACCCCATTTTTCAACATTTTTTGAAATAATCAATGAGCTAAAAAGTGAGAAAATTATCATGTTGTGACAATATTATGGGAACAGGCAATTTGTGGTGCAAAGAATACCACTATTGTGTGTGTGTGTTTTGGATATTGCAAGAGTAATTGAAAGACCACAAGTCCAAGTCCTGTTCAATTGTCCACTTAGCAACAGAGTATTTCGGGTATTACATAGAATCTCCTTGAACTTTGATAAACTGTGAAGTATATCACTTTAATCTCACAAAATTCTCAAATTACAAGATATATGTGTTATAGTTGGACACAGTCCATCTGTTGTCAATTTTATTTTTACTGAACTACACTACCTTACGGAAGTAATATTTAATAATGTACTTAATACTGTAACATGGACGCTTTAGGTGAGTTGTTTACAAAAACAATAAAATGCAACTTAAATCTACTCAACATTTGACTACAAGCCTAAGTATCGATTTAATAGTTTAGCTTCACTAATGTACACATCTGCAGATAAAGCTGAAGCTCAGACGAAACGCTGGAAAAAAATATCGTGTTACCGTGTACTTACTGTTATAAGTCTGCCAGACGGGCTTCGTCAATCTTTGTAATTGGTGTCGGCCTTTTATAAGACTTTTAGCGACACGTTCTTTATGAAATGGGTTGTTTCGTCTATTCTATTTAAAATTTTCGGTATTTGGTAACCTGAATTTGGCTTCAACATGAGAAAACTTAACTTTTCATTGGCCTTTATGGAAGCTTACTGCCATCTTTGTTCCCACATGGACAAAGCATTTTCGCGCGTAAACGCTTTGTCAATTTGATTGGCTAATCCACCTGAAAAATATCGCTCGATTCTATTGGATACGGTGAATAGCTACCGTATTTTGCTGATATTAACCAAACTTAGATAAATATGAAACATTAGTCAGTGACTTACTGCATAAAAAATTTGTCGTTTCGGTCATATAACGTTGTCTGTCTGAGAATGCCTTGAAAGTATCTTAATTGTACCAAAATAGGTTGCGGCTGCGTATTTAACCACAATGCCTTGCAAACCTAAACTAGCTCCAATAGTCGCTGCAAAATGTCCAACATGTTACTATACATTTCACTCCACGCAAAGGATTACGGTTTAATATGCAAGTCGCCATCTTCTCCATCATGGTTCATTGTTCTTCTTAGCATATTAGTGAAGTTTTGAAGTAATTTCCGCCTGTCTAAAATTAAGAATGGGGGAATGATGTCCGACGCTTCGATAGGTGGAGCATCGACAATAAAGTTAAGGCAGAGATTTGATCTGGATACCGTAACGTGCCCGACGACGATGCATCTTTTCGATAATCTTCACCATGAAGGCATGAAGTCCAGTTCTAACCAAACTAATGTGTGTCACTTTGGACGTGCGATAAAGTTTTTGTGAGTCTTTCGAGGCAATCTTTCCTCGTCTCATTGAGACCCTTAGTTGACTTTTGTCTGAAGCAGTTTTGGTACGTTTACTCCGCTTCTCAATTTTACTTTCAAAATCAGTTATATCTGATTTCGCATTTCTTTCTACATCACTCTCTTGTTTCGCTCCACAGAGACGGGTCTTTGATATCGACTGAGCGACTTCTTTTTCTTTCACGAATTTGTTCTTGGAACCTCCAGGATTTAACTCGGATCTCTGACTCTGAAACTGTAGGGCTACAATGAGTCCATGTTTCCGTTTTTCTTCCCCAGTAAAAGAACCTTTGCTGTTATTAGTGTTTTCTCCGCAGATGATTTGATCACAAGAGAATTTTGTCTTGTTTTCCGTATTTACATTACATCGTTGAGTGGACCTCTGATCGTGTTCTTGGTAATCATCAGCTAACTGCATTACAGACTTCTCATGTTCCGCAACTTTCTTTTCTTTTTTACCTTCCATTCTTTCGTTTCTCATCTCCTCATCGGCACGTACAATTTCAAGGCATTCCCTGATTTTCATCAGATCCCGTGTCATACTTTTCGCATGTCTATCGTGTTCCAAACGAAAATAGCAAATTTTTTTATGAAGAACTTTTCTATTCTTCTCCTCCAAAACCTTTTTATCACTAAAGTAATTCTTTTCCGTAGGAACTCTTGGTTTCCCTTTACTAGATCTGCCGCACTCTCTATGCACCATCTGAAATGGTGAACCCGAAGCCATTGGCGTTGTCATAATTCAAATGATTATGGATGTCGACCGACCATCATTGAAGATCTCCGTTTCCAGTCTAGTTTCTGTGAGTATGATCACTGAACAGTGGAGATAAATTTTTTATACTCATCGTAGAAGTTCCATAGTCTAACTTCGTTGAAAACACAATAGTATGTGAAAAACGGCTTAAGTGAAAACAAATAAATGCAATGGCATTGAAAGCCTGTCCAATGAATATGATAGCAAAATAACTGTGTATACCAATATCCACCAGGACGACAAAATAGTGGAAACACAGTACGCTTAATCGCCGAATTTGTGCTACCGTGCAAAGCGTGGTACATCCAACAGTTTCCCGGATACCTGTTAAGCCGCAAACCACACAAACTTCCAAATGATGGTCTTTCAACTAATCAGAATGATGAGGTAATAAATCAAATGTGATGATGGTTAATTCGTCTTATTGTTTTACTCATATCTTGGGTTCGCAAGTTTTCCATAGTTTTTTTTTGCCGCTCTTTCATAATTTCTGTATGTAGGTCACATCCAGTGAATGACAATGGCATTTCCACAAGCAAAACAAGTTACCACTTCGATAAGAGTAGAATTATACAATGCTCCACACAATATATCATTTAAAATTGCGCTAAATTTACAGCAGAAAGACCTCGCAGAGAACGTATTTCATCTGATTTAGATGCGCTGGGGCACTACCCCTTTGAAAATACTAGATCCGCCACTGTAACCCTGAACAGGATGCTTGTATCATTTAATATGAAAGTGATAAAAGGTATGAGAGAGGTAGAAATCTGATGTCGTGAGTTGTCTTGCTAAGTAAAACTCGAAATATTGTTCACGAAAAAGTGACACAGGTTTTGATTATACGGCATTCAGAAGTATTGCTAGAATAACCTTGCGTAATTTTCAGTCGTTTTTTTACTCGATTGAGTGATTGAAAGAATAATGAATGACTCGCCATTTAACGAGTTACACCCGTGATTTGAACTTCAAGTCACGAGCCCTACAACTAAAAAAAAGTTCGATTGCAAAATAGTTTAATGATCATTCAGCTGACATCTGACCAAACACACAATTTTGCTGTCCCACTGTTAACAGCTATTTTAGCAGAATCTACCATTTTAATATTCTATTGTACTCTGAATCATATTTTACAAACAGGTTGTAGCCAATAATGTAACATATTATCTGTAAACATGATTCTATAAAACGCTTTGTTTTCAAAATATCTAAGTAACATTTTTTTTTTTCACTCTGACCTTCCAGGATTTTCATTCTATTTAAAATCTCACCTCTGCTTAGCGTCAGCTCTTTCACGTAGCAACTTTAAAAGCCAGAATACCTTATAAAGTGCCCACGATCCCAAATACAATATTACCAATGTAGATTCTGTATAATCTGAATCTTCAAGTACCTAGATATGCTTTGATCTAAATTTTTCATTGATGTTTGGTGAGAATTCATATTTCTAAAATAAAAAACCTGAAATGGCTAAGCAGAAATAATTTTTAACAAAATCTGTTTTGTTTTTACAAGGAAACTTATGTTTTATCTCTTCTTACATCACAAGTAACAAATGATCTGATTGATCAATGTGAAGTAGACAATGATTGCTGAGGTGTTTGCCAAGAGTTGAACATATGTACAGAACATAAACTTTGATCTCATAGGCACTTCAAAACTACACTTATATAACTTGGTTATACAAACTAATACTCTATGTTTACTTAAGGCTGTCATTTTTATTCATGTGTTTTGATTAACCCCAAATTTGAAATTCTTTTAACAATCACTTTGCAATGGAAATAGCTTAATAAACCATGAAAAATGTAGAAGTAAATAAAGCTCTATTAAACCCAACATATCTAAGATTACAGCAAAGCCAAAAGGGTGGATGAACTGCCCAAATTTATGGTACAGACAAAGGGCCTTTTTCCCAATTGTCAGGTGACCTGACTGTAATCAAAAAGCCTGGGACTAGCTGCATAATAGAAATTCAGTTTCATATCTTTAACTCTTTACTAGGCACTGTTGCCAAATGGCAACATATTAATTTTGCTCAGGCTAATGCCAGACAATTTTACTTATCACTGGGAAACCTCCTGAAAACCTGCCCAGCAAAGAGTTAATCAATTTTAACATTCTGTAGCTCTGGTGAAACTGTTTGAAGCTTTGTGTCAGTATTCAGTAAAGGGAAAGATATGTGCATTACAAAATTTAACAGCAGAATTTAATATAGTTCATGAGATATTAACTAATTTAAAATTGAAAATGGCTTTCAATTTGACATCTAGTGCCAGTCCACTTTTGTGTTTCCAGATCACCTGGCAGTTTTACTATCAAAAAGATTCAGCAGTTCCCTGACCCTTTTGGCTTACACATCATTCAACACTGCCTATGTGAAACTCTACTTTTATAAGACTACAACAATTATAAGCAGTTTTACCAAGACAACGGCAACAGGACTTCATACACTGTAACTAGAGAGTCTTTGACATGCATGTTCATCAAAAAATGGTGGAAATTCCACCCCATCAAGAACATTTAATTCATCTTGTTCCACTCCATCATTGAATTTGTATATTTTGGTGGGTGGAAAGAGTTCTCATTTAGCACAACATTCTACCAAAACTTGTCACGTAGCCAATGCTTTGCTTAGGCAGTTTGACATCTGTGATTGGACATTAAATTAACAGTTTGTCACAAGTGTTCTATAAGTCTGAGTTTCTTATAAACCTATTTCCCTCTGAGTGTTTCCCAAAGTAAACATACCGACACCTTCCATATGTGCCATGGTGATCTCCGGGGTCAGACATTTGTTGAGGAAGTGGTGTGTAGTTTGGTTTCTTTCTCCTTTTTGCCTCATTCTCTTTACTTATTTCAGTCTGAAAGATTACAAACCAGAAGAATGACTTGTTTTGCTACAAGTGTACACCACATAAATCACAAATATGAATCAATACTATAAAAGTAAAGTGCCAAAGATAACCAAAAAAGTTGGGAAACTGCCTGAACAAATTCCAGTCCAGACAGGAATTTTCCTATTTATGCACTGAGTAATCAATAATAACAAATAAGAACATCCAAGAGGACACATCTTACCTGTGTTGGAATAACAGTCTTCAGGAAAGCACCTCTGGTTAACCCTTCATGTCGCTCAACTTTTGACACTTTCTTGGAGTCCAAAAACTTCAGATTTGGTAGTTTATTCAAAACAAAGTACCTAGTAACAAGTAAAAGTAAATAATCAGGGAATTAGACATACAAGTGAAAGTACAGTACAGTTATAGGTTTCAGATGAGGACTACAGTAAAACAAGCTGAAATTTTTTTCTCTTATGCTTGTTGGAGCAGGGGCAATCAAGATACCTAGTAGCTTTTGGTAGGAAACTATTTGGTCTCACAAAAGTTTTTATTCTTTTTTTTGAAAAAATCATTTATTTTCTTTTTCATAATATTTTGGGTATGTACCGGTAATGGCTCTGAGTATTTTCAGTTTCAGTATCAGGGTTTTTAAATCAAAATAATTGTTCCATCTTCTAACTGGTGGCAAAAAAAATCATTCTTGCTTCACCCCCACTTTCTGAAATCCAGATTGCATGGCAGATACGGGCTAGGAATATAGCATGGATGTAAACAACTCCTTTCCCCACATATAAACCTGATCTATAATGACAATCAGCAAAGGCAAAAGGTTGATGAACTTCCAAAATTCATCCTTTCAGCCTTTTACACACTGTTTTGTATTGCCAACAGAGTATATATATTCACTTCTATACTGATTATATGACTGAAACTTTTTAAAATTCCTTGTTTATTGGGGCAGTTAGGGTAAACAAATTATGATTATTATGTCAAATTATTATAACTATGTAGTTATATTTAACATAATCTTTACACAGCAGTTTTATATGTATATTCTTTACCAAAAGAGTAAGGAAATTGAAATATTTACTGATCATAAAATATTGTACGTTTACATAATGGTTTAAATTCACATCACAATTCTCAGTAATTCCTACCGATATCTTTGGTAGTCTTCTTCATCCTTCTCCAAATCTGACAACTCATTTGGGCATGCTACATTGCCAAGCAAACTGAGATATGTTAAAGCAGGAAGATATTTTGATATCTTATCAAGAAGACAGTCCAGATTTTTTATCTAAAAACTGTTAAGGTATTAACTAAAATGATTTACAGTAACCCACAAACCCTGTTGATACTTCAATATTTATTGACTTTTAAGCATGATATTTGCCCAGTCATATATCATATACTGGAATTCCAGGTTAAATAAAACTTATATATTCATAACCAATTGACTAAACCATCATATGACCAGAATTAAGAGGTAACTAATATAAACAAATGTTTACAGGCAGTACATGTACATGTATTTTGATCTATTAATAAGAATGTAATTCAGTACTACATATGACACATGCCAATTTGTTATTAGTTTTGTTTATATCACAAATAGTACTGTATCATGTATATATTGCCATCCCAACATATACTGAACTAATAAGGATATTTTGTTTTTGTTCATTGTTAAAGTATGGAGATGATTCAGCACTGGGAAATTGACTTCATCATCAATTTCATTTCCATCTAGGATCAATTCTCTGAGTTCAGTAAAACCAGTTATTCCATCCAAATTTCTACACAAAAACAAATTATGCTTTATTAACTGCACAACATTTTCATTATTTAAAGTTCATAGATACAATGAATAGATTTTCTTACCTTAACCGATTAAAACTTAGATCCAGTCGTAAAATATTCGGTCCATACATCGATGCTAATTCTGGTGGAATTGTCATTGCATCTTGCCCAATCAAAGACAGCTAAATATGATAATTAATGAAAATAACTGAATAGTCTATTTGTATGTATACTATTGCTGTCATGATTAACTTTTAATCAAATATAAAGGGGCCATTCACTGTATATTACAATTGATATGAAAGAACATATCTTTAACTTTGAAGTAAATCTTTCAGATATGATATATATATATATACAGAGCTTTCACATATGGCATATACCGCAAAACAAGACTGCATTTAAAATCAAAAGTAAACAAAAACCAAAAATTGTGCTGTTCTATACAACTATTCGGCATTACTAATTCTGCTCGCTCTTAAAACCTAACCAAACGTTGTTACATTGGGCCAACTTATTACAGTTAATTGCGACGATAATTTTCATTCGAAAACGATAAACCGAGTGCAGTTTCGGTATTGACGAATGATCATCATGTGCTAACATGAACTTACTGACCCGTGGAATTTATCTAGTGTTTTACTTTCAATAATTAATATTCGTTTACCTGCGTTCCGTCTACCACAAAATTTTCTACTCTGTCGTCCATTGGTAACAAATGATGCTTTTTTCCCAAGACGTCCTGTATTTAACAACTCGATTTACTAATACACTTTGAACCTTTTACTGGAAGTTATATGAACCAACCAGTGGTACGCATACGTCATTCGGGTTTTTAACCATTTAAGTTTTGCACAAAGCTCGATCGAAATTCGGTTGAAAATCGGAGTTGTCCGTTACCGGCAATGATCAGTCAGTCACTTCAATCAATTACTTCAATTACTTCATCTTTTTAATTTAAAAATTAAAACCGAAGTTATTCGAAGCTCTGCCCAAAAACTTGAACAACTTGGAGGGTTTACTTAAAATCATCGTTCTCTATATTTTCCTGCGTTCTTCCTTGGAAAACAAAGTGAACAAACCCAGAAATGAGGGACCAATCGAGTACCGAGAATTAATCGGCAATTTAACGGTAATTGCCGATGTATCCATGACAACAAGTAAATTGAAATTTTTGCTGTGAAACAACCTCTTATTTACCCCAGACAATCTTAGTAAAAATGGATTCGGAATATTTGAAAAGGCATGTTGGTAAAGCACTCTCTGAGGGTCTGGCAGAAATTTGCTTAAAACGACCAACAGATCCAATCGAATATCTCGCATTTTGGCTGCGAAAATACGTGGAAAACCAGACATACGAGGAAAAGGTACTTTATTAAATGTATGTAAAACGTACACTTTCTTACAAATGAATTGATATTTGGAATAGTTTGGAATCTAAATTAAAAAGAGATCAAATCCTGTAGCATTTATAGAAGGGAAACAAAAAAATACTTCCTGCGAATGAAATTAATTACAACTATTCAACTACACAGTCACAGTGTAAATTGTTATACAATTACAATATGTACATTTTGTTTATACAATGGCATGGATTGGTTTGGTAATAGAATGGTAATGCACGGTAATACACGGTAAAATCTCTGTTGCCTTATGAACTCTTGGCCAAGCTGTTCTGCATCATTATATTATATATCATAGTTTTTACAGTTTGTATACTATATATTCTTGATGTCTGATAGGGCAAAATAATTATAATTTGCTCTTCCAAATTTTTTGTCAATGTATTTGAACTGTCTTCATCCTTTTTTTCTCGTTTTTCTATTAGATAGAAATTATGTATATGGTTAAATTTCTGAACTGACTTTTCTGTTATAATACTAAATTAGAATAGAAACTTAACTAGGTTTCTAGTAGGCCCCTAGTTTGCCAGTATTTTTAAAAAATAATATATGTACCAAATAAATTCTATATGGGCAAATAAATAGCTTTTCATTGAGTGATAAATTGAGTTCCCACACTTATCCGTTATTATTATTATTATTATTATTATTATTATTATTATTATTATTATATATCATAGTTTTCTATTTATTGCTCATTTTCCTTGAAAAAATAGACCAGCAAACTAGAATTATGATCACCATCATAATTCACCTAAATACAGTAAATCCATAAAGGCTATCACCATCACCATAAATACATTACAATTGATATCACCACCATCATTTTTATTTATCGTGGTTCTTACTTAATACTTTCCTTGTCACTTGTCATTACAAAGATAATTAATATCATCATTATCATAATCATTTCCAAATTACCATCAGTATAGTTGAAATTTTATCATTAGCATGATTATTGTCATAATTCTTGAAAATCAGTAATTAATCATCATACTGATTATGTTCATGGTATTGTATGTCAAATGTGAAAACTGTACTTTTATTACTGCAGCAAAAAGAACTGGAAATTCAGCTTAAACATGAAACAGATGTGGCAGAAAAAGAAGCCAGGTATCATGCTCAGATGAAAGAAGAGGCAGAGTTACTTGCACAACAAGAAGCCTTTGAAAGAGCTGCTGCTGAGCCTGTAACAATTGATTCCACGCCACGGCCATTGCCACCAGAACTAAACGAAGCTTTAGAAACTGTAACAGAAAGAGAAGAAGAAGAAGAGACAGGAACAGGTGTGTGATAATTACTATTACTGATGCTTTTTACATTTAAAAGTTATGCTTCTTAAAAGTCAGAAAATATTGTGAAACACTTTGTTGATGGCAGTATAAGGCAGATATATTCTCAAGTGTTTATCAAACCATGTTGCTCTTCCTTTTAGTTTAAGCTCTGAAATTATTATTTGTGTTTGGCTCTCATGATGAAGGACTTCCAATGCTAAAATCAGTCTTAATCTTTATGCTGTTAGTTTGTTCATTCTCAAACACTTCTTTATAAAAACTTACATTTTTTCTTTCTTGCAATTTAATTGCCATAGGAAATGGAGAGTCAAAGGAAATTTCAAGTGTTCAGCAATCTGAATCAGAGCAACCCCATGATACCACTAGTCAACCAGGTAGTCAGCCTTGTTAGAACATAAAACAATCACTGAATTAACTGTGGTATTTGAGCAACCTGAAGAAAACCATTGCAAGTGAAGTACAATACAAACTCCAAAAATAAACAAGTTTTTAACTCAAGATTTCAGTAAAACAGCACAAGACAGAGACTTTGCAATAAATTTGGAATGGTTGTGTTATCATCTTGTTTTTTTGCTCACATGTTGAGTTAATGACGCTCCTATTTTCTGGGTATGTTTTTTATTTCAGTGATCTGAAGAGTGGCAACAAGTTGACCAAAGTTGAATCTCATTCTTGTTAACACCTTGTGTGTTCACATAAAAATATTTGTCAATAAGATTTGACTGGATCTCAAACCAATAAACTTTAGTGCTTCAAAATGAACCCAGTGATTATATAGGAGGAGGAGCAGGAGGCAGCTGCCTCCAAAATGTTTTGCCAGGGCATTTCATTGCTAAAAGTCTGTTTTTGTGGAAGAAAAGAGTTTTTTGTCTAATTGAACAATTCTCACTTACCAAATAAAGAAGTATTTTTGAATGATCATAGAGTGATCATTTGTGGCAATATTTGTGTACATTGTCCCTAGTAAAATTTAGGTACAACTTATAAAATCAAGGGCTTTTCAAACTGCCGTGGCAGTTGGCAAATGGTATGATTTGAATTATTTTCTTTTCTTTTTTTTCTTTCTAGAAAATGTTGGGAGCTCTCTTGCTCAAGTTGCAGAGGAAACACCAAGCGAAGTTGAAGACGAAACAGCAAATGAACCACCCTCTGAAACACCTGCTGAGATATCTGGTGGAACAGCAACAGAGCAGACAAATAATCTAGATGATGAAGGACCTGATAACTAGTCAAAAAGTTTAAAACTTTGTCAGACTACTTACTGAATTTATTCGGGGAAATGATATCAGCAATATTTAACCTTTAACATTTAACCTAAAGTAACAAAATATGAATTAATATCACAAAGTTTAATAGGATTTGTGCAGTGAAGGTAAATAATAAAAATAGATATTTGTTTTATCTTTCTTGCTTTTTTCCTTTTATTAACCTATTCAAGAATTATTTTATGAGATTTTTAGAAACTTATATCTTTTTAAATACTTTTTAAAATTTCTTAACAATTTTTATTTTTAAAATTAACTTCAAAATTTTGCTAGAAATTAAATTTTTTGTTGTTTAGTTTTTAATTTGTGAATTTGTTAGTCTTTCTTGCTATATTCTTTAATAAGTATTGGACAATCAGAAATCCAGGGATTTGGGCATGAGTTTTTTCCAACCCAAAATTGTTGCAGGTTTTTTTAAAAACACATACCATACAATCTCAGGAAGATTTTTTCCTGGACGTTTTTTCCTCCTCCTTATATGCGCTATGTTATAGATGATCTACTTCTTCAAAATATACTTGGAAATAATTTTCTTTACATGTTTTTTTAAGTTAGGAAATAAGGGAAGTAAATAAACTTTGTTTAAACAGGAGGCCCAATCAATTCAACAGCTGGTATTTGAATACTGATGAATTGCTTTTCCAGGTTGCAATTTCTAACTTGTAATTAATTATCAAAGAATATATTGGCTGGCCTTGATATTCCTCATGCTTCAGTAAAAAACTGCTGGTGCGTCATATCTGAACTGCACCTGAATAAGGGAAATAGAGTGAACGAAGTGGATATGACATCAGTGAAAAAATCTGACAAATTGACTCAGATTCAGTGGCATAGTGACAGGTTAAAGAGAGCCACTGGAAGGTAATTGCCCCTTGGGATCAAAATATGGGATGCCAAATTATGAGGTGGTGAATTTTTTTTTAGTTTAATATTGAGAAAAATATAATGTAGCAAGGCAAAACTCTTTCCCCCCCAAATATTATCATACCGTCGTTAGTATGGCATTTGTTGGCAGTTCGAAAGGGGATGCCACAACTCACAAGATAAAATTTGTCTCTAGGTGGTGCTAGTTCTCGCTACACTTTCAAAACTTGATTTTTGGTTTTTATGATTTTCTATTTACACTTTTGCCCTTCATTAAAGCGAAAGTGGTGCAAAGGATACAGAGAATTCGCAGGATAACAGGAAAAGGTTAATGTTGTTTTTTGAAGAGCCAAAAGATGACTATATCTTACAATGGTGGATACTTTGGGGTTCAATCGCCCTCAACTGCCGCAAGGATAATAATAGTCCAAACAAGGGAGGGTTAATTAAGAGTCCTCACAAATTTTAATTACCTTATCTTCATGCGATATTCTCTCTCCTTCTTGGCTCAGTCATTTTAACGTTCAGCCTAGCCGCACACATGTGAAAACGTTTTCAATGCTATCTTGTGTAATTGTATGTACAACATACACCCACATATTATCTCTTATTGATTTTTTATTTTATTTTGGTTTTTTACTTTTAGCGCAGTTACAATTTGATTGGCGTTGTTGAAGTTTGAAAGCACTAATGAAGATGACAATCGCTCTCAATGAGCATCGCTTTCGCTTTAATGAAGGGCAAAAGCTGTATTGTGCCATTTAATGGGGAAGTTTTTCGTGAAAGAACGTTGATTTTGCATTGGTTGTTTGGACAGAAAGTGTTACATTTTCAAGTATGGTATGTGTTGTATGGTTGGAATTCCCAAGATTACATCAGCCAACATTCCAGCACTTTCTGTTCCCTGTTCACGCCCCCTATGGTCACGTCATTGTATTAGTAAACAGTGTGTAGTTTTGTTCCTAAAATACGGCAGATCTTTTGTTTACAATGCTGCGTTACACTTTTTTACAAGTTCCAGCTTTCTTACGCTTTATCAGAAATAATTCTAAACAATTACTGTGCTCGTGTGCGCGAGGTTTCACACAGAGGATGTTTGACGACGGTAATTTTCAATTGTGGAGTGACGGTGGGAAAAATGTTGTTCATTCTTCTAGCGACAATATTGGTGGCTGGCAAACGGAGAACGTGTCATTATTAAACTATATCGACAAAAGCAGTGTTGAATACCAGAGTCTGAAGGGCTTTAAAGACAATAATGAGGACAGAATTCAAGTTACAGAGCTGTTTCCCGATGTTTTATTTATTGGTGTCTTTGACGGACATGGAGGATCGTTTGTTGTAGACTTCGTGAGCAACAATCTTCACAAGTATATCCAACGTTCTTTACAGCAAGGAAAAACGTCTCTTGCGACCGCTTTACGCCAAGGATTTATTGATTGTGATATTTCTTTAGCAAAGGAGATGGAAACTGGTTAGTCGAATATGTTGGGAGCTTACAAGGGACACAACTGTCTTATGTAGAGAACGTTTAGTTTAATTGAAACGAAAGACATTCTCAACATTTTGTGAAGTTAAGTATGTACGGTAATAGGTACTAAATAGAATAATACTAGCCTATCAAATTCCAACACAGATTTGGAATATGTGAAGATGTGTGTCAATCCTATATACTGATAAAACTATAAATGTGATTAAAGAGTTTTCAGAATCTTTTCATATGTAGTAATTATTCCTTTTCCTAAAAATTATTCTCTGATTTCTCTCCAGGCAACAAAGAACTTTTGGTGCGTTCTGGATCAACTGCTACAGTTGCTTTGGTAAGAAGTGGAGAAGAATTGGCAATAGCAAGTGTTGGAGACAGCAGAGCCATCTTGTGTCATGATGGGCAAGCTATCCTATTAACAAATGATCACACACCTTCTTGTGTTGATGAAAAAAATCGGATATTGGCTTTTGGTGGATCCATTGAGTGGGATGGCAAGATGACTCCACGTGTGAATGGGAGACTAGCAATGACACGGTGCTTTGGTAATTTTGAACTGAAGTCTTATGGTGTTATTGCTGTACCTGAAATTAAGACATTACATATTGACCAGGACAAAGACAATTTCCTTGCACTTGTGACAGATGGTATTTCAGCAGTTATGACAACAAATGAAACAGTGAATATAATAAATGGCTGCATTGTTCCACGTGAAAGTGTCGAAATGGTTACTACATGTGCTGCACAGTTTGGTTCAGAAGATGATAACACTGCTTTAATTTTACCATTCAGATCTTTTGGAAAGAAGATTGTGTCAGATAGTGAACAAGACATAAGTTACAGTAGTGTCCTTAGAAATGTCACCTCTAAATACATATGATGAGTGAGAAAAACAACACCAGACATCAAAATAGTTGCTATGTTTTGCATGGCATTTATTTTAATCATGATAAATTTTTATTTGTAAACATTTTGTATTATGTGAATACAGATTCAATTTTTGATCATGTTATTCAAACAAAAGTAAACAAGTGAATTGTTTGGAGCGCAACCCTGAAGCATTAAATGATTTTTGGTGTTACCAGTATTATGAGTGAATTTGCCATAACATGAAGGGTATTAGTCACTGTTATATAAAATGTTCTTAGAAGCCAAGGAAGGATTTACTAAACTCCATAGAGTCATAGACAATTGACACAATAACAAATTAAACATCTTCTAAGACAAACAGAGCCCAGCAAACTTGCTAGTACACTGCCCTAAACCAATTCTCTTCAGAATAGCTTTAGTTATAGTGGTGCCATGCTTTAGCATAGCCTGCTTATTAAGTTGTGGCAGAAGCTTTCAAAGGATTTTGTTTTGGCTGCAACAGTTCAGTTATTTAACACTATTTTTTTATGCTCACAGCCTCAATGTAAAGAAAGGCCTTAACTTAGAATGGTACAGTATTATTAAGAAATATTCTTAAATATTAGTAGTCAGTGACATAAGTTACTGAGATAGCTTTGTATTCCATCCTGAAGAGTTTTTCACCATGAAGAAACAAATAAAAGTTTGAAACTTTAAGTTAATGTATTTCCAAAATTAAACATAAGGATTAAGGGGACATTTACAGTAATCGCCAATTATTCATGCTGTGATAATTACTAATGTGTATCACTGCGATGGCTACCAGAAAAATATAATTTGTTTATTCTGATCTCTTCATCAAGCAGTTTTGTTCCCTGCAGGGAATTGAAAATTTCAAACTATATGTATTGATTCTCTGCACCAACATAAAATATAACTTATTCAACCAGCTATCAGTGGTGTGCTGGCAGGGGGGGCCAGGGGGCCATGGCCCCCCCAGTGATGCTTTTTTAGGGGGCGCCAGAGCATAAACGGGGCGCCGAAATAGCACAAAATCACCGTAAGCACACACAAAACCGTTAGTACGGGGGTAAATTACCACCTGGCCTCCCCTGGCAAACACAGGCCAGCATGCCACTGCCAGCTATTGCAGATAGTGAGAAAATGATGAAATGATAAAGTGGAGAATTATCCCCCCCCTTCACTCCTTGTACTTTCCAAACCATCTTAGTGTCAACTTCTGCCAATTTCATGGACCATGAGCATATGCATCAGAAAATTTGGCTGTGTAAAAGGAAATTTTTCCAGATTTTGCAGTAAGTCCCAAGTACTGCTATTTTGTTACACCTCATAACAAATTTGCCTCGATTATCCTGGGTTTGTTGCAATTGTCCATTATATACATAAAAGGGGATATTTCCTCTCCTGTTGCAACATCCTCATTCACCCATACCAAAGGCACTGGAACATGTTTCAACAAACTTTCAACAAATTATGAGATACATAGTATTAAATCTCTACTGGGAGATTTTATAAATTAACATGTAATGATGAGAATGTACCATTAATAGAATATTGTCTTCTGGACCTTATTCAAAAATGGTACCCTATTTCATATTATTTTTTATAAGCATTATTAATAAGCCCCCCGGCAGGGCTGTAGCCAAGCAAATTTTTTTGGGGGCCCAACTGGACAACTGGGCATTTAAAATTAATGTAAAAAACAGGAAGCCAGTTTCTCTTAGCAATGCACTGAGTCAAAGCAAAAGCAACATAACTAAACAACTTATATACATTAAAGCATGTGACTACTGAGCAAACTAGCCCATCAAAATGATTGGGGGACTTAGGCCCCAGGCCCCTCCCCTTGCTACAGCCCTAGCCTTGTTTTTGGGCAAAAATTCTTTTGAATTTCTTGCACAACATTCAGGTTATGGGAGCTACATAATTTATACAGTCATAAAAAATATTACCATAAATACCATAAATGGGGCATCATTTATGAATAAGTTCTATAGCTTAATCATTTAACCCTTTAGCTACCAAGTGTCTCAGAATCAGGAGCAAACCTTTGCACAATTTTGCTATTTTGTACAGTAACTAACCATATTTAGAGGCTACGTTTATCATGATGTATGTATTGTGGCATATCTAGGGCATTTGTTTGAGAAAGGTTCCAATTAGGCCCACATATTAAATTTAAGGTGGCCATTGTTTAGTACAAATTTGAGAGAACTCAACAAGACACTTAATTATGTTACATGTATTTTGTACACCTGCACTTGTTGAAATATGTAATTTCAGAATAAATTATTGAATTTTAAAGATAATATTACTGGCACATTGATATGGGATGGCCCAAGGATTTGTAGTGATGGAGGCCTCCAAGCACCCCCCAGCTGTTACACAATTGTTTATTGAACACTATTTTGTGGCTGCAGATTTCTTACTAACTTGAAATTTGTATGAAATTTGTAATGGACTAAATGGGATGTACGAACTAAATCTAATCACTGGATGTAATGTCTCCAGATGACCTACTTTGAATGCAAAGCCTGGCTAAAGAGCATTCTGGCTATGGGGATAAGTGTACTGGAAAATGTCTGTATTATCTACCCGCAGAGACTGATTCTGAGGCCACCTAAAATTTTTTGTTATATTTCCGGTGATAGCTTGATCATCCCTGAGTCACAGCCCCCTTCACCCCCTCTCCATACCAACCAGTTATAATAACCATTTAATTTAGTTTCACAAGAGATATTGTGACTGGAAGTTCATTATATGGAATTAAAGATCCACAGTAGAATGATAACCATTTCAAAAAGTCCCAGAGCAATTAAACATTCAATTATATTAAAATTATTGTGATGTTTTAAATAGCAATGACGTAAGCAGGTTGGCGCGAACAGGTTGCAGTTCATTGACTAGGCTATTTATTCCTTGGCTTTTGATTGGTTCGTTGAATCTTCAAATGAGCAGGTTTTGGCGCACTTTTGGGATGCGCTGACATAGTTCGTTTATTCTTTGGATTGACCTGACAGTTTGTTGTTGAAGAAGAAATGGTTAGTGGAAGTAATCCATTGCATCCTTCGATATTTGTTGGCGAAAACCTGATTCTTTGCTAAAACTGTTGAAAAGGAACACTCAAAGAACAATGTTATGTAGCTTTTGCTCCGATTACTGTGATTATAATGATATTTTTCGCGTTTAGGCTGGAGGCAAAGCAGGAAAGGACTCGAAAACAAAGGCGAAGGCGGTTTCCCGGTCAGCTCGCGCCGGTTTGCAAGTAAATAGGGTTTCGATGCTCTTGAAAGTGACAATTTGAGTGCAGTAATTATGTGGTTTTCTGTTTTACTTTCTGGAAGGGTATTTCGAAATTTTCGTGTCGTGTTTCTGTAGTTTCCCGTAGGACGTATTCATAGACATTTGAAGAATCGAACAACAAGCCATGGTCGTGTTGGGGCAACGGCCGCTGTATACAGCGCAGCAATTCTAGAATATCTAACAGCAGAGGTAAGCTTTTGGTCCTTTTTGTCGCATGTCCAATCAACTGTCCGCCGAAAAGTTTAGTTTGGACTTGACAGTTTATCTGAATTGTTGCCTGGCATTCTGAGGATCTGATCCCCTAAGATTACGTAAGGACATTTGACTTTCACATGGAATTACCACGAAACGACACTGTACTACAGGTTATCTTTACTGTTGTGGAAAGTATTTAGAACAACAGCGAAATTCGTGCTTAATAAGTGAACTACGACTGAGAAATTTGCCGTTTCCATTTCGGTAATTTTCCCGCCTTTAGCACGCTTCCCTCCATTCTTTGTCACGTCTTACCCGGTTAACGTTCTTTGTCTTGAATGTATAGTCTGCTTATTTGAGTAGAAAAATCTTAATTTTGCCGACGGAACGAAATCTATTGTAAGTTAATCAACATTTCGTGATTCCAGTTGTTGTACAAAGCTTAACTGTGCTTGCATTTTTAATACTAATTATAGGTGCTCGAATTAGCTGGAAATGCTTCGAAGGATCTGAAAGTAAAACGTATTACACCTCGTCATTTACAATTAGCAATTCGAGGAGACGAAGAATTGGATTCGCTCATCAAAGCAACAATTGCTGGTGGTGGTATGTTCAATACACTTGTTCGTTCTTAAGCCAAATACAAGAGCACATTGGGTACCTAGACCTGCATAGTTTCCTTATGAGATTACCACCGTAAATGCTCTTTTTGAGGCAAGTTTTCGATAAAAAGAAGTCATTTTGGGTTTCAGAAAGGAGTATTTAACTTGGCCACTAGTTCGATGACAACTTTGATTGGCACCTTTTCATGTCTACTGTTGTCATTGATGAGTAAAATTGTCCAGCATTAGGCAGTAAACAAAAAAAATTGGAACTGTGCTTACTAAAGGAGTCAATGATTTGATTAAACTCAGATTTTGATGAAGGTTAGTTGAAATGATGCCTTAAAATACAAAGCATGGTGTTTGAATGGAATGTAATAACAATATCACTTATCAGAATCTGAAAAAAAAAAAAAATAGTGGTGTATTAGTCCAAATATCCTTGTTATCTCCATGGTCAAATCTATCGCTATAGCAAAAGGGTAAAGTACAATACAGAATTTTTAAATATTTCAGGATGTTACTATGTAGTGCAAGTTCAAATCCCGCTTCAGTTGACTAATCAGTGTAGGATAATTGAACTTTTTGTGACTGTAGTACAAGTTTAAAAATAGTAGTCTGCCAACAAACAAATAAACAACAGATTGCATTGAGATTAAATTCTGGAGCTAAAATAAAATGCTTGGTTTTAAACTTGAAGAGCAGCATTTGATAGTCACAAACCTTAATCCTGACACCAGAAATAACTTGCCATAGGATCACCAATATTGATTCAAAAAATCAGAATATTCTGTTAAAGATAGGTTTACAGGAGTGGAAACTCAAGCATAAACAAAATGTTTGTGCGAAACAGGGTTAAACTAATGGATGCTGTATACAAACAGGTGATACAAGAACCTTTACTTTTATGCTTGCACTCCTGTGAAACTTCTTACGGCTTGTTATTTTTGTATCTGTTTATGCATTGGAAATATCCATTCGGGCTCTGAAATTAATACCATTTTTTAATTTATGCTTGTATAATTTCCATCAAGTTTAGCAAATTACTTTAGTTTTGCAAATCATTCTAACTGGATTTTTATGAGATTAAAAATTATATTTTTCCTTCTTATAGGTGTCATTCCTCATATCCATAAGAGTTTGATTGGCAAAAAAGGAACTGCAAAACCACAGTAGGCAAAAGATGGTGTGAAAGATTGTAGTAATAAAATTTCTCATTCACCTTCTGCCATCTGTAAGCTCCTTCATAACATACACTTGAGGCAGGAACAAAACATATTGTTGGCTCTCCAGGCCAATCCAAGATAGTTTTTGTCATTTAATTTTATGAACATGCGTTATTTAATATAAGTGTGGTGTTAATGTTGGGGGGTGACCTTTTTAATGGAGATTCTTGTACAGCTACCTACTGGAGTATGACTAGTAAAGTTTTAAAAAATATATACTGTCTTCTGTTTCTTTACCCTTCAGTGGTATATTGGGTAGTATTCTGCCAGACGACCACACTTGTTCCTGGTGCATTAGCCTATATTTATGGTTCTTGGGGCCAAAAGACCCTTCAGAATATAACTGGAACTTTGAGAATATTTCCTTCAGATCTTGTACATCTGTTTTGGGCCCAATTTTCTCAACATTTGCGATGGCTGTTTGCAATTTTACATAGTGAGATGAGGCAATATGGAAGAATGAGTGTACACTGTAGAAGTGGTGGTACTTTATGCTATAAATTTCCAGTGGTTATTAGAGGCTGTTCACATGAACTGGGCTGGCTTTCTTCATCAAGACCTTCTTACAGATGTAAAGTACACTAAAATTGAAATTGTGAAGCTTGATTGGATTGGTCTAGTTGCAGGGATAATCCAAAGTTAATTCAAATTATTTTTTACAAAGGTAGAACAATTTTCATGACACAAATCAGCATGCCTTGTATGATCAGCTCCTTAGTTAAATGACTTAATCATACATCTAATCAGTGCTGGAAAGTAAACTTGAAAAATGTTGTATGTAATTATTATAATTTATGTAGTTTTATCAGTGACATTTTGAAGAAAAAAAATATCAGGAAAATACCAAAATTGGTTTCTCCATCATTTTAGCTTCTCAGTGTAATTATAAATTATATACATAACCCATTGAAAGCTTAATAAGCTGTAATTAATTTTCAAAATACATCTGTTTATTTTCATTCATGCATGTTCATTTGAGAAGGTTCATGCAGTGGAATGCCTGAAATTTGGGCATCAGAAAGATCTTCATCGACAACATTTTCTGAATTGTTGTTAAAGCAGCCTTTAAAGTTTAAGGGTAGGTAACTTTAAATTTTTTAGTCTTTGCAATCAAAAGGTGCTTGACAGGATTTCATGTGTTAATGCTTTAATGTCCAGTTTCTGTAATATAGGACATGTGCAACAAAATTAAAACTAAACAAAAAAAAAACTCAGGGATTAAAGGTTTAAGGAACCAACTCAACACACATTGTATAAGTTGTAGATAATAAGCAAACTATCATGATGCTTTGTTCTTATACAGTAAAAACCTGTGTATAAGAACCTGGATTTTTTTCAGTTAGCCTAAATAGGTTCTTATAGAAATGGTACTTAAAGTGAATTTATGCTAGCAAGATTCTTAAAATAGGTTCATATATTTCTGTATAAAATTCATTCAAATGTAACTATCATCTCATACTGTACAATAAATTATATATATATTATATCTATAATTATATATACACAGTATTTAATACTGAGGTGTTTCTACAAACCTATATTCACTTTACTACTATCACCATGCAGACTTTCAAGGAATTAGATTTTTCCTGTCGGAAATGTTTTCGCTCAGTAGGCTAACTAGAATACCCAATGATTGCAGTTGTCATGTAAACCTGTCCCAAGTTTGCACCTGCTATGACCATGCAGAGATTTTATCAATTTGATATTATCCTCCAAGAATTTTGTTCTTACCTCGTAAACTCAACGAAATGATATATACCTTTTTGCTCATAATTTTCGCAGTTTATAAGGATGTAAAATCATGTGAAAAGTGTTTTTTCACTAGAAATTCTGAGTACAACCATCGGTGATCGCAAGAGAGATTCTCTTAACTGCACATTGCGCTATTAAAATTTTGCGGGTAGAACAAACATGGATTTTTTTTAAGCTAAACAAATGCTAAACGTTAGAAATTAATTAGGTAGATTTACCGTGTGTAAAGAATGGTAGTTGAGAGTTGCAAAGACGTCGAACTTCCAGTTGACGAACGGAAATGGTATTACTTTATTGGGACAAGCCTCATCCTATTCTTTGGTGGTTTAGTTTTAATATTAGGTGCGAGATTTTTGATAAGACTATTTGAGAAGAAACCCACAAAATCAGCACGAGTTACTCCGCCAAACAGTGCTAAATTACGAAATTCAGCCGGACGTGCGAGATCATGCAGTCCAGAGGATGGGGAGAATGGTTTGTACGTGACAATAAAAGAAGGGGCTGGGTCTCTTATCACAGCCAAGACATTGAAGGGTCAAGTTTTGGTAAGAAACTATAGAAATTTCCATATTCTGTGTAATTTAAATATAGCAAGTATTTCGTATTTTGGTTGTCCACTAGAACACTTGTTTAAGCTTTTAAAGTCTTTGTAGTCATATCACACTTGTTCTGAATTGATTGTTCAACGTGTGCCCGGTGAGGGCGGGAATGTTGGTTGTCCCACATTAAGACTTTTTGAAGAAAAGTCCTAAGTTGGTTATTTTTTGCATTCAGCACTATAATTGCACGAAGACGCTGTTGGTTGTCGCTCTCCGTGAATTAGTTGAACTGCTCGGAGGTGTTGATGTAATGATTTTAATGTATTCCTACAATTTCGTCTTAACATATTTCGTATTGCTGACAAGTTAGGAAAAACGATAACGGAATTTTCGTTCCAACTTGTGCCTGAAATGGGACTTTATTCTTCGAAATGAGTCGCTTTCCGCTTTTGCGTTTTCGTTTAACTCTATTACGATCATGGTTGATTACTCGAATTAGAATAACCAGCTAATAAATATTTTAAAATGTATTTTTTTCTGTTGCTATGACATAAAACCATAAATACCAGTCGCAACTGCGCAGAGTTCTGAGATATGAATAACAAAATATTAAGAGAAAACCTTATAATGACAATGCGTTTCGTTGACCTTGTTATTTGTTGAGGAAACACCTCTCATTACCTTGTTTTGTACCACAATTGTTCAAACTCGACCCTGATTAAAACAAATCAACATCATGTTTAACGTTATGAAAATTTATCCCGAAAATTGTATACCCTTGCGCGACACTAATTCATGGCCTTGCTTGTTGGCCCCGCCTTTCCCGAACAGGCCCCTGATCAGCTCCCTTTCTATCGTGCGGAAGGAAAGTTAAAGTAGCCCCTCGGCAGAATCGGACTACTCATGTTTTATTTCCTCTGTGGGGCAGGTGTGGATGTTTACTAAACAAGCAGGGACATCATGCTGAAAACATGGAGAACAAGCGGAGACATGATTTCTAAGTTTCATCTAAAAATGGAATATTTCTCTTTATAGCTAACCAAGCATCAAAAGAAACAAATTTTTAAAGATATCAATTATGTTTAATCGCTAAACATGCTATTACAAATTAATACAATAACATATTGGGAAACTAGAGATTAAATATCCTCTCAAGCCTTGGGACAGCTTTTACGATGTTTAATCTATGATTTTCTTCATGCCATGGTATTACATATAATTAAACATTCAAATTATTGCTTTTTAAATGTGGTTTGTGATGAACCTGTGCACATTTTTACTTACCACTGATTAGGTGGGTAACATAATAATTATGCAATAGGTAGTTTGTTTGAAGATCCTACATCATTTTATTCATAAATAGCTAGGAAGGCTACCAGTAATTAGAAATTCTGTTTGTTGATACAATTATTAGATCTGCAAAGCCTTAATAGGTAAGAATAAAGAATGAAAATCTAAATGTTGTTTTTAGGGAGGGGTTAACTTACAAGTACAAGCAAATTTAAGAACAATTGACAAATACCATACAAACAGTTGTATTTTTTTAATTTCAGGTTGTAATCTCCTTTCTCTTCAGTATGAGTTACATTGGATTGTACTACATTGAATCTGGCTAGTGAGTATATTTGTGACCATTAACCTAAATTCTCTAGCATTATATATTAATTTCTAAAGTTATTTCTCCTTGTCTTTTCATTTGAAAAAGATATGGGAAATGTTGATGGTTAAAATCCATAGTAATCAACACCAAATATAAAATTTAGAAATAAATTAAAAGACTTTAAACAACTAGTTCTTACAAAATTTTTGCTGATCAATTTAATAGTATCAAACTGCAACTCAAAAATAAAAACTATAGTTCTATTATTATACACTGGTTATAGGAAGGGCAGTAATTTTGCCAGGAGGATGAGCATCCCAGCTCACCTCTTAGATTAACTCATTTACCACCCTCATCACCCTGAACAAAATTAACCCCTTCTCACTGGAAAAAACTGTCTGATACTTGCCAGGATAAGATTTTTAAGGCTGTCTCAGGTAGGAATGAGGAAATTCTTACTACCCTGCAACTTGTTTGTTCTACTCTATTGAAGGCAAATCTCCTAGTCCCTTTTCTAAGATTTTGGAGAGAAATAATTTGGTACTGCAAAATACCCAGATGTCAAAATCTGCTACTTAATTATAGCCAGTAATAACGTGGATGTTTCTTTTTTCCTTGCAGTCCTGTTGAACATTGTTTGAAGCTAGACAAGCAAAAGCTATGGATGTTTGAAATAGCACTCAATTTATTCTTCATTGTTCATTTTATTATTAGGGTAAGGTAAATGTAAATATCCTTAAATTAATTCTTCATACGTCACTTGTGATATCAACTACCTTCCCAAAATCTTTTTGAAGTATTGTATTTTTATCCTTAGTCAAAGTGCAATTTTATTCTCTAGTTTTTGGCTGCAAATGATAAGCTGCTGTTTTGGTTGGAATTGTCATCCATTGTGGATTTTTTTACAGTTCCCCAAATATTTGTTTCTATTGTTATTGAACAAAATTGGTTAGGTAAGTTTGTTATAATTAAATGATTTTTTAATTGTTTTGTAAGCCCAGGGATGTAAACAGAAAGTTAGCCATTTGAGCTGCATTTTGAAGGAGGGTGCCAGGTGTCTGAAAAGCACACTAAAAGTCAAAATGGTACAAAAAATTTTGTTCCAACGCCAGGCTTGGGAATAAATTAAATTATTATTGTTATACAAGTGTGTAAAACCAATAAGTCAAAGTATAAACTGCTTGTAACCAAAAGAAAATGCCAACAAATATGGGTAAATAGAACTTAAGATCTTACTTTTTGTTTTCTGATATTGTAGGTATGAGATTTTTGAGAGCACTCCAGCTGGTAAAGCTTTCAGAAGTTTTGCAAATTCTTGGAATACTAGAGACAGCGTAAGCTATAAACCTTAACTTTTTTGAAAAGATTAATTGTTCATATGTTTCCAGTCTTACCTAGAAGAAATACATTTTTATAATTTTATATGTCTTAGTGGCAGTATTGAAATGGCTACAATACTTGGAAACTTTTTTGGGCTGTGGGTTACATCAGCAGGAATGGTGCATTTAGTAAGTAATGTCCAGTAAGAATGTTTTTTAAAATTGGGAGTTCAAGAAAATATGACTGAAAGATTAATTTATAACTGATCTTTATTAGATTATTTTCTTACCCAAAACTAGTAGAATACTAAATAATCATTAATCACTAAAGCATTCTTGATGGTGTCATTGTCCTACTCTATTGGCTGTTTGATGACTTGCACTACTTTTCAATGTTGTAAATGGTACTTAGCATGTTACATTTACTGTTACCAACATTATTACCATTCATTGGTTGTACAGTCTTCATTGTATCAACTGGACTGTCATTGCTAAAATATAGTACTGGTTTTAAAACAGTAGTAGCTGTTATAACTAATCACTAAATATCCAATCATTGTATTTAGCTTGAAAATAGTGGAGACCCATTTCAAGACTTTGCCAACAAACAAGTTCTCCATCCTTTTGACTGTCTCTACTTTTTATTGGTAAGAATGTATGTGCCTTCAAATGCTAGGTTGGCTGGTAAAGAATCAGAAAAAGAGCACAATAGTGAAAGAAAACAGACAGTATTATATACAGTGAAAAATAGTTAAAGAAAGGGAGTTGATCTGGTTAGAGAAACAAAGAAAGTTAGGAAAGAGTAGGTGGCAGAGATAGTGCCTGCACATGATAAAAGAGAAATGGATGACACTGTGCCATATGCTACGAAGTCATTAATTAAGAAATATGAGGTAACATAAATATTTTTAATGCATTATAGAGATGTATTATACAGTATGCTTGGACTGGGATAAAAACTTTTTTAAAATGTTGACTATAACTTTGTGGCTGTTCCATAGGTGACAATGTCTACTGTGGGATATGGAGATATTTACTGCCATACATACTTTGGGAGGATTTTTGTAATGATCTTTATATGTATTGGTCTGGTAAGTATTTTATTTTAGAATCAGCAATGTAATACATTTTGTGGTACTGATGTTGCTGAATTTTGTTTGAAATTCCTTGTGTAAAAACATTAACCTTTCCAAGTGCAATTACCAGTAGTAACCTACTTGCTAAAAATACATGAATTGAGAAAATTAAATGGACACACAGTGTGAAAGTGCTCTGGCCATAACTCAAATATGAATGTGCTTTGTAACTTAATTTATATCAAATATTTATCACCTTTTTACATTGTTCTAGGCAATGTTTACCTCCTACATTCCTGTCATACTGTCATTCATTGCTTCACAGTCAAAGTACAACAGTAGTTTTAAACCAACTGAAGGCAGAAAGTAAGTCAACAAAGCATGCCATACAAAAAGCTCAGACATATTTTTATTATATTGATTTAATTAATTGCTGAATCCATTGAGCCATCACAGTGTCCCAGAGCACATACTCCCCCCAAGTTTCAAAAACAGTTGAAAATGTTTGAGGGCTTGCTTATATAGGAAAGTACTTACTGAGTATTCATGCTCAACAGTTTCATTACAAATTCTAGACTCATTCCTGGCAGTAGGTCACTCCTAGATGAGTACAATTGTCTGGCATTACTTAGAGTAAAATAGGTAGCCACCATTTGGAAAGAGTTAAGTATATATGTCTACAAACTCATTCACATAACAATTTGCTCCATTATGCATCTTGTACTTAAAGTTCTCTTTTTTTTCTCAAAAGATGAAATGACTGGTTATGTTCTTAAAAATAATGTATATGGGCAATGAAAATTCTTTAGGAACAAGTTGAAACAAGTCTTGCTAATATTTTTGTTTTTCAGACATGTAGTTGTGTGTGGTCATATTACAAAGGATACTGTGGAAAGTTTCTTACGTGAGTTCCTTCATCCTGACCGTCAGGATGTGAATGAGCATGTGGTCTTTCTATATCCGTAAGTATTTTACTTACAGTCTTGTTCTAGAGAAATTGTTCTTATGTTTAATTAGTATATAAGATCCTTGGCACCATGTTACCCTGGTCAGGTATTTTGCTGTTATTGCAGAATTATACTAAATCTCTCCTCTGATTATTTGGTGTATATTAACCATTCTCACATGAGTCCTGTCCTTTTGACCAATAAAATTGTCTGATATTAAATACAAGGGCCTTTGGCTGTCTTGGGAATCAGTGGGTTAAAGATTCTGTGATTTTATACATATTATTAAAAGTATGTTATTCAATTTTTTTGTTGGTAACATAATTATTTAATAGGATTGTAAAATGGTAAATAGTCTTTTTTTGCAACCAGATGAAGTATTAGTAGCACTTTGAATATGACTAGGATTGTAAAATGTTGGACTTTCTGCTACTCAGAAAGATCCCCAAATTACAGAAAACATTCAATTTCCAACTGTTCTATCAAGCCCTGTGACAAAAGTGCCTCAACTTTCAGTTTGTCTATTTGAAAGGCTATCTGCTAGTGTGATTGCATTAGTTACAGTATTACAAGACATGCTCTTATTTCCAGCTCCTTTCCAAGCAGTGAGTTAAAAGCTGTTTTGCAAAGGAACCAAGTGAATGTGTCTTACTTTAAAGGAACTGCCTTGGGGGGTGGTGACTGTGAAAGAGTCAAGGTACTATTATAATTTGGTGCTTTCTCTTAACATTGTAGTCTAAAACATTCGAATTGAGATTATAGTGCATTTTTAATCTCATATTCTTTTAATTTTCTTGTCTTAAAATTAGATGCGAGAAGCTGCCGCAGTTCTTATTCTAGCAAATCGACATTGTAATGATCCTGATGCTGAGGATTCAGCCAACATTATGAGGTAATTATGGATGAAACGTGACAAGAGCATGATGGGTTAGAGAATGCTACACTATAATGGAATTGGGAGAGAATATTATAACAGCTTGATGAAATTGGATAATTATGAGCTTCAGCCCAGTTGGCATGGGTTTGGTGGGATTAAAAATATAAATGTATATTATACAAGTATAGTTGTGTGGGACAGAAGAGGAATTATAGTCCAGAATGGGAGATCTAAAATTTGTTTACCCTGCAAAAGTGCATTTGTTATTGTGGTAGAATAAGAAGAGCTGTTGAAAAACACGATGCCAGGAGAAAGTTTTGTCAACATTTTTTTTCCAGCAATATGTTGATTGTGTGGAATTACTTATGTAGGGTTATCTCAATCAAGAATTTCTCCTCAAGAATTCGAATTGTCATTCAGCTTTTGCAGTACCATAACAAGGTAAGGAATGTAAAGACCCATTAAAAAAAAAACAACAAAATGAGAAAACTGCTCACTGACAGCATGAATCAAATTTAAAACGTTATGTTGTAGTTCCACTATCTACAAAATCTATCCACCCATGACATCTAACATTAGTATCAGTGTTAACATTATTATAATATAGCTACGAATTTTTGAGAAGGGAGGAGCATTTGTTCCACCTTTTGTGGACTCAAATCAAGGCTAATATTTCCATATATCTGACATAAAATCAATTACAAAATATTATTGTATTAAAACCTACCAAAAATACAAATTTAAGGGAGTAAAGGCTCTCTTCTAACTTTTTTTAGACTTAACTTTAGCTATTTTTAATTCCTCAGCCCAGGAATAAATCGTGTGTAGTATTTGAGACTTAAAGAGATTAGCCAGGATTTATCCCCACTGAAACCTTTAAGGAAAACCCCCACATATAGGTTTCCGTTCACTTGATACTTGGCAGTTAACAATCGATATTCACTGTTCGTAGTTTTCTGTCTTATTATTTAAATGCCTTTAATGCCTTTAAGATGCATCTGTTTAATATTAAATCATGGAGTGGAGACATTGGTGATGACATGGTGTGCGTCAGTGAGGTAAGATTTATGGAGTGGTGTCAACAATTGATTTTTTTTTGTATGTTTGTTTGCTTTTTTGGGGTCGTTTTCTTGGGAGGGGTTCTTATGGAAACACAAGATTTAATGAAAAATTTGAAGTAAACGACAGCTTGTTTTTCCTTTCAGCTAAAACTTGGCTTTATCGCCCAAAGTTGTCTTTCCCAAGGATTCTCCACACTTTTGGCCAATATTTTTGCCATGAGAAGTGAGGTCAGCAAAATAAATTGTGTTCATTCTGTACATGTTTGTTCGAGTCTGTGCCGGTAGTTATAACTGGTCCGGGGTTACATTGTTACATCAATCCTATCTTTTTGTTTTCAGCCGGCTGCAGACCAAGAAGTCACGGCTTGGAAGTCAAACTACCTGATGGGAGCTTCAAAAGAGATGTACACAGAGAAAATATCACCAGCTTTTGTTGGCATGGCCTTTCACGATTTTGCACAGTAAGTAAAGAGCTCATTTAGCTATTGGCAAAATGTTCTCAGGTTTTATTTGGTGGTTTTGTAATTGATAATACAGGGCACTTAATACCCAGTTCGCTGGTAGCGTGTTGAACGCCTGACGTCTGTAGTAGACCAGAATTGATGCTAGTGTGACCATCTATACCGTGAGGATTTTTTACTAGAGCAATACACCGAGTAGTGACATCTTTGGAAAATGATAGCAAAATGATGTGCTTTATGAGGTAAAGCTGTTTAGTATGGGTAACGATGTTTGTTTTTTACAGCTTATGCTTTCAGAAGTTGGATCTCACCCTTCTTGCAATACAGTTACACAAAAAAGATGACCAATACAGGTAGGTAGTATTATTCCCATTTAGAACCTGGATCACACTGCAGAAATACGAAATTTATATAGTCCAAATGTTAGTTATCCATGCTAGGGCAGTCACCAATTGTGGAAAGAACTTCTTAATTCAAGTTATTCTTTTGTGAGAAAAGAATTAAGTAATCTTTAGGACCTTGCACAGTTAGAAAGTATTCCTGCTCAAATTGTTGGATGCACAAAGCCTCGATTAGTATTGATGGCATTGCCTACTTCTGATCAACTGGTAATATATATATTACAGCTACGTGCTCAATCCATGTGATGAAGAAGCCAAAGTGGAGCCAAACACCAAAGGTTGCTTCATTGCTGATTCAGCAAACGAAGTTAAAAGGTGGGGTAATTTCTGTGATTTATTGTTTTAAATAATCACCGTATTTAGAATTAAATCAGTGTCAGATGTATTGTTTACTGAGAGAATTGAGGTTGGGATGTTTTTCTTGAGATTTATAGAAAACAGGAAAGTTTTATGAATACTTGACCATACGTTCCTACTTATTTTTCCTCTTTCGTCGTTTTCTTTTTTTGCAGCATGTTCTTTGTCCATTCTTTCTATTTCTGCCCTGCCCTTGACTTTTCTTCCGTTTTCTTTCCTTTTCTGTTTTCACATTTCGTTTTCACCTCTCCCGTTCTTTTTCTTCCTTTCTTCCTTTCTTTTGTTTTTATTTTTTCTGCATTTTTCTCTTCTCTCGTTTTTCTTTCCTTTTTCTACATTCATCTTCATTTTTTTCATATACGTTTTCTCTCATTTTATTTTATTTCTCCGTCATTCTTCGTAGAGTTTTCCTGTACTGCAACAGATGTCACAAAGACGTTGACACACCACAACAAATAGGAGAATGCTCTTGTGAAGGTGAGTTAACATATTTTTAACAAGATTACATTTTCAAAAATAAGTCAATTTGAATCTAAGTTACCTTTGGATTCTTGTCCTTTTTTCAGACAAAGGCTCGTGCAAAAAGATTGTACCGCCAGCAATCGTAAATAGTGAGTAGACTTTTCAGACTCTTAGTCCAAGTCGTTGCGATTGAAGAGCCACCTGGGAAACGAAGTTTAGTTAAAAATATGATAGCACAGCAACAAGTTTAAATAAAGCCATAATGGAACCATATCTTTAAAAAATTTTAATGACTAACGTTTCGTTACTTAACCAGTAACAATCAGAGTAATTATTTACAGGAGTTGAGAGGCTTAAATAGCTAACTGTTACAAAAATAGTGGTGAAACAAGCCCACAAAGGATTGTCGCTAATCTTTAAACAGATGTCGAGGAATGTGTATGTAAAAGTAGATTTTTGACAGGTGGCTTTTCGTAATTACGTTAATAAGTTTGGTTACCTTTCAGGGCTAGAGATTGTGTAACGGTTATGATGAAGGAATGGTTTTTAGTGGCCAACATCAATCTCATTCTTTCACTCTTAGCTATGAATCCAGGTTACTGAGTGTTAAATGGTAGTAAATGAGCGAGTACAGATTTTTATTTCTCATCAATTATTTTTAGTAATGCGACGAACCAAGAGTGCATTTTGTGTCCAACTTCCAACGTAATGCTGTTGCAGAGAACAGGTTTTACAACCCTGTAAAATTGTTGGATCTGTATCCGGTATCCAGATTTCCAACAACCGGGCCTTGCTGGTCAAACAGTACGGTTTCAGTACTTCTGTTATTTATTTTTTAGTGGACGAAAATGATACCTATATTGAACTGTTTAATCCAAACGGTGAAAGGGCGACCAAGCCGACAATGAAGAGCGCTTTAAAGCAGTAAGTTTGTTAATTTCTGTATGCACTGTGGCACTGGTTTTCATGATTTCAAAATGGGTTTCGTAGTGGAAATAAATCTCTGGAATTGATGCCGAATCCAGTTTAGGGCCTCTTCTTCTGAGCTATCAAAAATGCAGCAATAGCTCTTCATAAAGTTTGGGACAAAACTAATTATGTTCTTTGCCTGCAGTGATGTAACCATGTACGGTAAGAAAGGGCTCCGAACAAGGTGGCATACATATTCAATGTCACGATGTTAAAAATACGTGATTTAAAACCATAGATTATGATAAAAGTTTAAATGTTAAAAATGTTAAAAAAAATACGTGATTTAAAACCATAGATTATGATAAAAGTTTCAAAGTAGAGGAAATGCTTGGTTAGACAATATAAAGACCTTCCCCAGAATGGAAACCTACCCTGTGGCAAACCAGGGCTACTAATGTTCTCATCTCAAAACCTTGGCAGACTCTTACTTTGTTCCCCCACTTTTTGCAAATCCTGCGTCCGACAGCGCCGTGTCCATCAATGCCAGCCAGGTAAACTGGTGTGCATGTGAGCCCTTGCTCTTTTGCTTTATTTTTTGTCGTATCTCTTCTTATTGGTTCCTTTCATTTTGTTTTGTTTTGTTTTGTCATTTGGTGAATTTTCCCCGGTGTGAGAAACCTGACTTTATTAGTTCTAACTTCATTTAGAATCCAGGATGTGAAGGCAGGAGGAAGCAAACCAAGCATGTTTGATTCAACTGGCACATACTACTGGTGCGAGAAAGTCAGTTTTGAGAAAGCCACTGTGGTAAGGCTATGTCTTCTGAATTTCTTAAAACCTGTACTGGCAGAGCTGTCAATAGCCTGCTGTAGCAGACGTATTTTTTCACCCTCGTGAGGCTGTCAAAAGTACCTGATTTATTTTGTTCATCTGAACCAATCAGTGGGTTGATACTTACCATAACTACATCATCACGATATGCAATATTTACTTATATTTAATATAGGTTGGTCTCTTTGATACTGACAATGTCTGGTAACTCACTTATTTCTTTTCTTTTTATATTCATTCAGGATCGCAGCCGAGCAGAACAGATAGTCTTCAATAATCACATAGTGGTTTGTGTATTTGCTCATAGTGATGGTCCGCTTCTCGGGCTTCGCACTCTCTGTATTCCTTTGCGAGCAAGCAACTTGCAGCCTCATGAACTGAAGAAGATTGTGTTTGTCGGGGATGGAGGACATTTAAGAAGGGAGTGGGAGCAACTATGTAATTTTCCGAATGTGAACGTAATGCCGGTGGGTACCAGACGTGTACTAGGTGACTCGACGTTAAACTGGTCAACTTTGCGTTTATCAGCTTTTAAAGAGACTGTATCGATGCGCCATAAACTCTTTCCTGTCCGATGACTTTCCCCTGGACGAGTAAAATCGTCTGGCGTATGCCAGAGTTAAGTACTAAAGTGTCCATAGGTCACTGAGGGCCTATGCGGACAGGAAGGAATTAAACCCTAATCAAACGAGAACGCAAGTCACCGCAAGTTTTAGCTTGTGGTTCGCTTGACCGCTAACTTGCTATGACTTGCGTTGGCTTGCATTAGATTGGAATTAATTTGAGCTTGTTCGAATCTCATGTCAAATTTGACATTTGTAAGAGCATTCTTGAACAGATAATAAATAAAAAAACTCAAAGAAAAACAGGGCAACGTATTGATGGGCTCTTAACACCGCTAACTTTGCCGTAATAACAAGGGAATGAGCAGAAGTGAAGAACTTATGGCGACTTGTGCTACCGTTTGACTGGTGGTACCGCAAGTTGTCACAAGTTAAGTTTCGGTAAGTTGTGTTCTCGTTTGATAAGGTCTTAAGTTAGTTAGTAGGACGTGTACATCTCTGACTCATTATCATAGACCATTATCCAACACCATCAAAGTTCTAGTTTGCTCAAGGTTTCTTTCCCGAACTATTGAGCCTATTCTCTGCGAATTTTAGGGCTCGCCATTCAACCGTGCCGATCTGAACGCTGTAAACGCGAATTTAGCTGCCATGGTTGTGGTACTGTCACCCATTGTGCAGGCTGCAGATGCTGGGAGCCAAAATCAAGCATTAGCAGACAAGGAATCTATTATGGCCAGTTTAAATCTGAAAGCCATGCCATTTGACGATGTCGCCACAGTGCTACAGAAGGAAGTGGTATCGAATTTGAAAGATGATGATACACTAGGAATTGCCCAACCGAACAGAATTTTATCCGTTTCAAAGCTGGAGGAAATTAGCTCCGTTCTTCCCATGATTACCGAGTTGGGTAAGTAGAGAGTTGATACTTCACTTTCTAACCTACATAAATAATTGTCATGTAATTCTTAGACATAGTTGACGGAGCTGCGAAAAATCTAAAAACCATTTTTCATTGCTTCAGTACTCTGTACATCTCTCTCTGTCTGCCGTTCTATCTCTCTACCTCTCTGTCCGTCTGTCCGTCATTCCTTCCGTCCTTTCGTCTGTCCGTTTATCAGTCTGTCTCTCCGTTCGTCCGACCGTTTGTGTGTCTGTTCCTCTGTCTGCCTTTCTATTTTTCTGCTTCTCTGTCCATTTTGCTATAATTATACCCATCTGAATGCATACTCTTTTCCATAGATATGCTGTATATGTGTATGGATTCATGCATGCGTGTATGTCTCGCTTACTGTTTGTGTAACGGCTGGACTGTCTCAATGTCGTTTTCTGCCTGGCGATCTTACTGTTTGTCAATCCTTCTCTCTGTATCAAGAGCTCACTTTTTACTACCTGTTGCGTAATCCTTACGAATTTATTTTTTTCACCAGTTTTCGACAACAATGTTCAATACCTTGATGACGAAGATGACGATGAGGATGGCATTAGTTTTTACGAGACGCAGCCGTTTGCATGTGGACATGCCTTCACTGTATCTGTGTTGGATTCCCTCATGACAGCAGTGAGTATTTAAGTACGGTTTACCACTCTGTGGAAACTGCTATCCGATACAAATTCGTTCCCAGAGGCTTCGCAGTGTCTCGTTTCCACGCGCAGCGAAGGCTCTGGGGACGAGATTACCATGCAAAATAGCTATATAACTGAACCAAAGACTTCCAAGGCAGTAGCGTTTTCGATGCTAATAGAACACATTCTGACGCCTACATTATTCTAAGGCACAATATCTCTCACATATATCCGCCTCCTGCTTCTTTCTCCGTATTTTTTTTTTCTTCGACCAGACCTATTTCAACTCGGATGTGCTGAATCTCGTTCGCGCTCTTGTCACGGGTGGAGTCAACGCAGAACTGGAAGCCCAGTTTGCCGAAGGGCGAGAAGTACCTGGGTTATACGAAACTCCTGAGATTGGTCTATTCCGACGCCGGGCGAAGCTCACACAAGTCCCTTTATACGAAGGTCCTATGAAACAGTTTGGGGTAAGTTGTTGGAACACTGAATTGAGACGTTGTCTAAACGTTTTCGATCTGAGTGACGGAATCTTCGTTTTAAGGCTACTATCCCCAACCTTGTCCCCATGCTCTTTTTTCCTCCTCTCCGCTCTAGAAAAGACCATGACTGGGACCGGACCCGTACTACCAAAATTCCGGGTGGCAAAAAGCAAACTTGTTGAGGGAGAGGACTTATGAATGATAAAATGTTTCAATGTCCCCGCTGACACTTTGCAGTCCCAGTCAAGACATTTCTACATACTGGCTTATATACAACCTTGTTCCCAGTGCTTTTTCCACAGGATGGAGAGATTAGTTTCTCTCAACAATCTTTTCTCCCTCGGGCAGGGCCAGAAGTAAGTAACTCAGGACGAGGTTGTGCTCTACCGGGCCAGAATTACCAACGGGAAGCTTTTGGTAAATTCTTTAGAAATCATGGGTGCTACAAAAGCCGAGCTTTATGCGGCAAGCTTAAATTAAAGACCGATTATCGCCTCCGGTCATAGAACGGATTACAAGTCAATGATTATCACCTTAATTAATTAAAAAAATACCAGCACTTAATCCTCATCTTATTCCTACAAGTAAACTTCGTTGTAAACTTATTGATTTTTGGAATTTTTCCCTTTGCAGGAAGGTCGCTCCTTTGGTACATTGTTTACTTATGCTCTCAAAGAGTTTCAAATGATCTGTATCGGGATTTACCGTTTGATTGGAAACAATTCTTCAAAACGTTACGTGATCACTGCGCCTACCCCAGACTTTACTCTACATAAGACAGACATGGTGTTTGTACTGGCTCAAAGTGACTTCGTGATAACCGAGTGAAAGCAGAAACATCGGTTAACCGTTAAACTACGTAAAACCCTCAGGTCACTGAAGTTCCAACGTCTGCTTTTCTCCTCTTAAATTTAAAGTGATGAAATTATCAAAGACAAAGATATATTACTAAAATTTGTACAAGTTCTGGCTCACCTGCAAATTATTACAGCAAATTATTAGTATGAAGTTTAGAATGAGAAGTTTAGATTTAAAACACTTTGATGGCAAGTTGAAAATCGCGAAGATGACTATGTTCTGGTTTCCATTCGGCTAATGCTTCTCTTATGTACCAACTGTTACTGGCTGACAAAAAGTACCTCATTAGCAACGAACTTTAAGGTAGCGATATTAACTACTGCCGCTGATGTTGTTATATCAATATTTACTCTAATGAGGACTGGTCTGAACCAGCGTTAGTGAAATTCCTGTGTAAATTGGAACAACTTTCGTGATACCTGGGGAGGTACCATTCTGTTGGAAGAAACCAAATCATCTTAATTATGGGTGCTCATACTCTTTTTTCAATTTCTTTTTTAAAAACAGACGAGACAAAATTTAACCATCTTAAGTGTACTAAAATGTTCAAACGATTTGTTTGCGACTTAAAAGTCGAGTTTGTCTTTGTGTCAGTATTTGATCACGATGGCATCGATATGAGAATTAGTTTGCTGAATCTGTGAATTACATTTCCGAAAGTATTTTGGAGGACTTAAAATTAACATCTAATTTTTGCGAATACTTGTTTATAACGTTGGCGTATTTATCACAATATGTTTTGACAACATAGTTGTTGAAATTGATGTTGGCAAAAGTGACGGTTTGACGACATCTACCATGTTGACTAAAGTGGAGCGAGAAACATCTATTTAAAGTTGGGTTTTTGTCCAATGACATTTTATTGGCTGACCGAGGTTGTAAAACTGAACCAACTAGGACATCAATGATTTTGTTTATTAAAACCGTGCACCCAAGCTGCAGTGATTAAATTAAAGCTTCCATTTCTAACAACCAAAATCATGTCACCGACAGCATTCTAACGAATTAATTAATTGTAGTAATATATGTCACACGACCAATATTTATATGATGTGTTAATAGATACAAATTATTTATTGAACCTGTCTAACCGGTCTTACGCATTTGTACAGTTGCAACAGAAACGGATTTTGTATTTAACACAAGAAATCAATTTTGAAAGTTTCCTATTTATTGTAAATTTTTTGCACATTTGCCTTTGGTAAAAGAAATGTAAATTATTATATAAATAGCTGTGTAACGTGTCAGATTTACTTGCTTTCAGTGCCCAGAGCAGTTCTAATGCAGTGCATCCCTATACAAGCTGAAGAGTCTGTTTGCCAACCCACAATCCTCTGCAACTTAGGTCAACGCTCTATGAACAGCTACAAGGCCATCCAAATCACAAATTTTGTTCCTCAGTTCAACGTTATGTTAACCCGTGATTAACCCAGTCAACAATTTTGTCCAACGAGGCCCACAACCTTAAATTAGTGCAACAGTGTACCAACTGAGGAACACGAACATCCAAGTCAGTACTTCTACAGTGTAACTCTAACACTGAGCCAATTTCAAGGTAATCCAAATCCAAACATACTGTAGTCCAGTTCAACAGTATTTAAGAGAAACAGTACTACCGCTGTTTCCTTTAGATAGGTTTTTAAGCCCTAGTCTTTTTTTGTTTTTGCACATGTAATTGCTGTTCTGTTAGCTGACCACCTGACAGGTAAAATATATCCAATTAAATTAGTCTCTCCTTTATAATTTTAACTCATTAACTCCTTCCGTTCCACGGAGAACTTTTATAATTTTATTCTGGCTTACGGCAGACCATTTTACTCGTCAAAGGGAGAAATGTGGCAGTGAAGGAGTTAAAGTCCGAATGAGTTAACAATTGACGAAAAAATTGTCGCAGAATTTTGCGTCACGGTTCATTTAGGAGCAACGAACTGCAACTTAAAATGCACGCAGTAAAGTGCAAATCCGATTCAGTATTTTATTACAATCTAAAAAATGTTGTTTCAAGACGAAATTCGTTCAGGAACTTTGCGAAAATCACAAAAGATGAAAACTGAATAACGAAAGCCTTGCAGTTCTGTAATGAAAGTTAACCAACGCAGCGAGTGAGGTACTAGATCCAATCACTCTTTCGTGGACGTGCCCACTTCACCACAATCGTCCTTCATTGTCCCAATTTCAAAATGGCTGAACCACTTGAACAAGGTGACAACAAGAACATTCCTAAATGGGCCACTGGCAGCAACTTACGACATGTTGAACAAGATGTTCTAATACCTAAGATAATGCGAGAGGAGGCTAGAGAGTTATGTAAGGAATATGTAGACGCTTTTACTCAATGTGCCAAGGGAAGGACTGTGTCTATGATAACAGCTTGCCGGGAAGAAAACAGGAAAATGAAGGAATGTTTGGGTTACTGGTACTTCAACGATGAGTTTAGAGAGAAGTGTACTCAGACTTACTTGAAAAGAAGACAGGAATACCAAGAAAATTACGCCAACACGAATGAAACAGCAAAAATGAAAAGAAAGGAGTCAACGGTTAATATGGGTTAATTGTCTACTGAGTATTATTGGCTTATTTTGTTGGCCTTTGTCGTGCAGCACATATTAAAGGGTATAAACTAGCATTCCACAGTCATGGATTGTATCTGTGCATCTGCACTACTGGAAAAGAAAATTTAATAAAACTCAATTTTGTATTATGGGGTAGCAATATTGTGATAAAGGCTAAATGACTAGGTGATATAAGCACAGTAATGCTTAGTTGTATCAGTATCTTCTAATAATTTTGGTTCTAGGGAATTTTGAAGCAAATTTCTATTTTGTATCCCATATTTATGAGTTGGTGATGGTTTGCATAGCTCAGCAATCAAAATTCTGATAAGATAAGACAGATGGTTATGAAAAAAGGATCTTTATAAATTACCTATAATAAAAAAATCAAGTTTTGAAGAACTGTATTTCAAATGCAAATGCCTGATTTCCCTTGGAAAACTGGCACAAACTTCTGTAGATGCAGTATGGTTTTTGCTAACTGCATGGAAGAATTTCCTTGGTTTTTATTCATGAAAAAGGCTGGAAAGTTTATCTTGATCCTGGAAAAGTGTAACTGCTTTAAAAAACAAATATGTTTTTGATTACCAATAAATAGTAAATCATGCCTCAAATTCAATTCTTCATTTGAATTAAGTGAAAATGGTGGAAAGATTGTCTGTGGAAAAATATCTAAAATGACCATCCTATTTGCCATTCCAAAGTTGTATTGAAGACCTGGCATAAGCAAGTTTGAAATGCATCATGGAACAGCTTTTTGGGGTGCTAACAAAGACTTGTTCCTACAAACAATCCCATAATACAATGTCAGCTTTGTGGTAACAAGGCTCCAAGCCTAACTTCAGAATGGCAAGTTGAGGTAGAAATCTTAAAACATCCTGGAGGACCAAACCTATCCCATGGTTAAATAATTTCTTTGGGCCCAACATACATCTGTTAAATGTTCGAGGTGTACCTCTTAGGTCTTGTTCAGTAGTGGTAAAAAAGGGGTTTGGGTGTTTTAAACTACCAAAAACAAAAAAACTGTGTCATGTAAATTATGCTCATGTAGATTATGCTTCACATAAAATTTCCAAGAAAAATTTCTGGGTGCCTGTTTTAGTAGTAATATGTTGCATAACTGAATAATAGATTTGAAGGTTTTCTTCAAGCTATTTTACTCAAAAAAAAAATTCAGGCTCAGAAAATTCTTCAGAGCAAAATAGCCCAGCAACATTTTCAAATGTATCTCAAATCTGAACTAGCATATTCCCTATTGGTCATATTCCCATGTTGACAATACCTTAGTGCCACCACTGAGGGAGTGGACGGTGCCCCCCACTTGCATAATCACTGTTGCCCAAAAGTATCCTAAGACCTCTTATGCTAAAGAAGAAAATACAGTATCCCCATTAGCAAAACCATCCAGGGTGACCAGAGATTATGGATTGACCAGGGCAGTCCTAGACAGAGTACTGGAAAATGTTAAACTGTCCCAGTTTTTAGCTCATAACGAACCAGTAACATATTTGTTTACAATTGCAAACTAAAAAACACAGATAAACATATCTAACTTTCCCTTTTTTTACAATCTCTAGTTAATACTACAACTTGGAATTTCACAATGTGGGACAGTGTTTGACATCTTTGTAAATTGGAAGAAAATTTAGCAAAGTTTGGAACTTTTGCATGAGCAAGACAGTGTGCCCTAATTCATTAGTCATTTCAGTGTCTGGCACTATAGCCTTGCTGTAATTGTTGTAGTTTTGTAAAATTGTTGCTTAGATAATGCTTAACTACTTTTCTGACCTGGGTTTTAAAAAATCTGTTCTACGAATGTCAGTCTACAAAAGATGTCCCACATGCTAAGGAAGTAATTTCATTTTTTTTATTTCAGAATCATCCTCAGGGTAATATGAAACAATAAATTCACATTTAGCCACATCTTTGGCTAAATATGAATTTGTCGTTTCTAAGGAAATAAACTCTAGCAATTATTATCTTTAGCATATTCTGTCAATGTGTAGTTTATATTATTTTTACAATTATCAAAACAACATTAGCGCCTGGTAGGTAGCTAGTATGTTTGTGCAGTTCCCTTCACCCCCCTTGTAGTACCTTAGGTTTAAATAACCTCGCCACCATGGATCTGCCCCCCTTGATTAAAGCTCGATTACAACCGCCATCTTGAGAGACCGCAGACAACGGCCTAAGGTAAGTTAACTGCAAATTAAGTGCTTGTTTTTTCTGTATATTACGAAATTTTACTGGTGTTATAGTCTGCTACAACTTAAAAATGTAACTAGTCCCCGTTGTTGTCTACTGAATCAATTTGCGGAAGTTTTTTCCCAGTTTCTTGTCATGAACACTCGTTTTAAATAGCACTTTTTCTTTTCTATCCATGGTCTTCAACTGTTTTCTATAAGCTGTTTGCTCTAAAAAGCATTTCCCATTTCTAACAATGAACTTTCCCTTGGCGCTGACCAAAGTATTGTACAAGAAGACTGTCACTGTGCAGTGTAACGTTGAAGCTTGTCTGCCATTTTAAAAGTGTACAACCTGACATTTTTCGCTCTTTTTTGTTTTTCGTTTTTGAGTCGTTTCATGACTAACAGAAGGCCAGTTATGGCAAAAAACATTTACTTGTGGATCACAGGAAGAGTTTAAAGATATCTTCCAATTCAAGATGCTATGTAAAATATATTGTAAACCTCCTTTAACCTTGCTTTGGGGATACCAAAGTTAATATTGCTGCAGCAATACCAATAGTACGGTTGATCTTGTGTATAGGTACTGATTGGTGAAGATGCCTAACATTAAACTACAAAGTTCTGATGGAGAAATATTCGAAGTTGATGTTGAAATTGCCAAAGCATCTGTTACCATAAAGACCATGCTGGATGGTGAGGCTGATGAGTTTTCAATTGAACTGTGACAAGAATACTTGAGTACCAATAAGTAATGGATTACTGCAACTCCTAAAAGTTCCATTCTGTATAATATGTTGTAGTAGATAAAATTTAGCATCATATAATTTGAATGTTTAAAACATGTCACTGGTTATGATAAGCAATTATTTTGTATTAGGTAACATTGTTGTACTTCAGATTAGAGCAAAGGAAATGAAATTCCTAATCAAGAGAAAACCTGAATTCCAATGCTGACAGTCAGTTAAACAGAATATTTATTGGTAAAGGTTGGTGAAGACTCCCCTCAGTGCATTCAATTTTGGGGCAGGTGAATGGGAAAGTACTGTACATTAGCAAATCAGTGGTTCCCATGTTAGTAAAGGAAGAACTAAGAACACAGATTTATCTATAAAAACCTGTGCTTCTTTTAAAACTGAATGTAATATCCTGTTCCCACCAATAAACATGAATAATTTAATTGGGTTTTTTTGGCGACATTTTGCTAATATTTGAATTTTTAGTAGCCCTTTGAGTTTAATTCTTGATGGTTAAAGCTACAAAATGTTAGAGTTGTACACATAGTTTGGTTTAGCAAAGTTTTCTGCTGCTAAAGTGCAGAAATAAATATCAAAAAGTGAGACTTTGACTGGATTTAGAAACCATCTCAGCTCATTTATGAATGGGATGTAATGTTTAAGTAGAAGGGCAGTTTTTGTTAATACTTTCTATCTTAGATCTTGGGATGGATGAAGATGATGAAGAACCAGTTCCTTTACCAAATGTAAATGCTGCAATTTTAAAGAAGGTGACTGTAATTAAATTGTTGTTAAATTTTATGGAATATTTTGAACATAATAACTTAGTAAAATCAAACCAGATAATGACAGTAAATCAAACTGACAAAATCACAGAAAGAGATAACATGTAGACGTTACCAGAAGAAATACTGTAGGTGATTTTACCATAACATCTGCATCTTCTTTATAAACAATAATATAATATGAGAGTCTGGATCTCATTTTCTGCTTGCAATCTGTAAGTGTACACTCTCTCTACACTCTGTAGATTGAGTTTGCACGTAATCTGTAAGTGTCTTCATTGCAGTCCATATATATGTAGGTAGGTGCATTTTCAAAAGTTTCCATGCTAAATATTACATATATAGAGTATAACAGTCTAATTTGAAGAGAAAACAACAAAGACATTACTGACACGTTTGGTGATGAAATAAAGTGTTTCCCTTTTTTCACTTACATATGAAAACTACAGATTTTTTTGTAATACAATTTTGAAACATTTAATTGAACTGTGCAGGACTATAATTTGAATGTACGCTTGATGCAAAGAGTCCATTGCATACAATCTTTATCATTACACTAAATTAACAGCTTCGGCACTATAGCTTAATAATTCTGTTTGTCAACTAGGTTATACAGTGGGCCACTCACCATAAGGATGACCCTCCTCCCCCTGAAGATGATGAGAACAAAGAAAAACGTACAGATGATATTGAACCCTGGGATATGGAATTTCTGAAAGTGGATCAAGGCACTTTGTTTGAACTAATTTTGGTAAGTTTACCATGTATATAATTAATAATGCTTATGAATACAGTGAAATTGTGCTTATGCACTAACTTTATCTGTAATTTTTATTGATTTTAAGTATAAAACCATGTCTGGCCAATATTTAAGTGCAAAAATAAAAATAAGAATATCCTATTGATCATTAATTAGCATTATTATATACTGAGAATCATCACAGTTTTCTTAAAACTCAACAAAAAACTTGAGGTGATTTTGCTGGGGACATATATTGATTCATGTGTAAAGTTAATAATAAACTACAGTAATATTTATCTTTTCACCAAGGCTGCCAACTACTTGGACATTAAAGGGTTACTGGATGTCACATGCAAAACTGTTGCTAACATGATCAAAGGTACTGTTCAATTTAAATTCAGCTTCCATTTTGCATTACAAAATTCTTTAAAGTAGGAATGGTAGAATATGTTTTGGAGTGTGGGGGCCAGTATAGGAGTAGGAAGAACTTGCCAGAAGTGGGAATGTTAAAAATTTACAAGGCAAGCTGTTGTAAATTCAATACAGTTTAGATTTGAAAACTGTATTATTATTCAACAAATGCATTTAAATTTTTATACTTATGAACTATTTTACTGATAGGACACATTTGAGCAAAAAAAAAATCAAAGGAAAAGGTGCATGTAAATTAGGGCAATCTGGTATCTACATTTACAAGTATTGCCATTGGCATTTTCTCCATTTAATAATTTGAGATGACTGTGGGATTTTATTAAAATATGTAGAATCTAACTGTGGGAAAACAAAATTAACCGGGTTATCATGATATCCAAGCATTGCTGTTTAAGTATTACATTACTTCATATGTAACAGTGGTATCACTCCTCAATCTGCTGCAAGTTCCTTTGTATTGTTATTTAGGTAAAACTCCTGAGGAAATTAGGAAGACATTCAATATCAAGAATGATTTCACCCCAGAGGAAGAGGAACAGGTGAGATGTTTCTTCAACTAAAAGATACATCGAAAATGGAGTTTTTGCATCTTTTGTCAATGTTCAGTAGCATCATGTTCACACTCAAGGCAAAAAGAATAGTTTTAAACCATTGTCTTTTATTTCCATGTTAAAATCCCAGCAGCAAATAAATTGACCTGTAAATTGGCAGGACTCATCCCTTGGACAAATAAAATCCTCTGGCATTGTCCTGAGTAAACCTCTAAAGTGTGTCCTTGCCTGCCCATTGATCAGTTACCGTAATCTAATTTTTTGCATATCTTTCACATGCCTTTAATACATATTGAATCTCTGTTTTTAAACCTTTAGCTGTGAATATGACTCTGCCTTCTCCCCCATTATTTCCATAGGTTCGTAAAGAAAATGAATGGTGTGAAGAGAAGTAGTTCAGTTTTTTTTATAGAAAATTTATCACGTCTGGAGTTATCGATGGTTTCCCTTCATTTTGCAATCTGTTATTACCATTTGTATTTACTTCAATATGTATGTATATTGTTTTGAAGCTGACTTTATGCATTTGAAGTTCTTTTCTAAACCATGAGTTGTGATATCATCATTGATGTAAAGTAAAGTTAAGAAGGTTCAGTTTAAACTCTTGTTTTGCAAAGGAATTGTAAAACTTCTAGAAAATAAACAGTTGAAATTGTATTCCACACTATGAAATAAAAGCACTGTTGCTTGAAAGTTGTAGTAGATTCAAATTGCAAATTTCATGAGGTGTATTTTAATTGGTTATATATGTCTCTGACAGGGGACCAAAAAATGCCCCTGATGGAGCTAAAGAGCTGAAAAGTGGTCAAATTCTTTCTTGTCATCCCTGATGATGGGGTAGTATGTAACCCTGATAAAGGTAAGTGCTCCCTGATGGGGGGGACTTGTTCCTCCCCAGCTCCCCCAGTGGTACCACAACTGGCAAAACTTCAACAGCCTCAGCAAAGTTCAGGGTTAATGTATCAGGAAGTTAAGTAAACTCTTCAAAATGCTCTATTGTCAAAATGAATGCTTTTAGACCCCAGGTATAATATTGTGATTTCCTTAAACTGACATTCTAAGTTAGCTAGAATAAAGATTCCATGTTATGTCTTTCACAAAAGACTACTCATAGTGAGTTTGCAACTAGAGTTAGGTCCCAAAAGCTAACAGGATGATATTGTAGCTACAGGGATGGCATTTAGTTTGTAATTGTCACTAATTTGTATTCATAACTGTGTAGTTGACGTATGTATGTATATAAATAGCATAAGCACTGTCGTGTATGCCAGATGCTGGTGAGTTGACATCCTATTCAGAACACCTTTTATCAGCTGTTGTGAGCGTGAACCAAGTTTGCGTTCAGCATTAAGTGTTGTGTGCATTGCATCATGGGTTGGATGGCAATACCATCCTTAATGCACTCACATGTCTGATTATTCACACCCACCTTAACATTGGCACAAAACTTTACAACACTAATGTCTCATTCACATATTGTATGAAGTTAAACTTGTAAACAAATTCCCAATGCAGCCATGTGAATAATCAGACATGGTTTTATACTACTCTGGCATATAAAGTTTTGAACGTAGCTTACAAAACTACAGTTCATGATCCAACATTTCGACACTTTTGTTTAGTGTCTTCATCACGGATGATTGATCTGAACATGAGGTCCCTATTTATATCCTTAGAGAACCATTGATGACATTATATATTAACGAGATGCAAATAGGCGTCCAGTAATATGCCACCATCATTGCAATTCAATGTAGCAGGGGTGCACTTGATATGCCATGCCTCCAGACATCTGATGGTAATGTGGAGCGGTTGTAATTTTGGAATTTTCCCAAATTATTACCACCAATCCACATTACCATCAAAGACATCTTTGTGGAGATTTTGACTGACACGAAACATGCTCATTAAAAACAAATCAATTAGATTTTAAAATTCCTGGATATACTATTTCTGTCAACTTAGAATACCAGTAGAATTGAATGGAATAAACTGTCCTCTCCAAAAATGTAAGCGTGTTAACCATGCAAGCAACTTATAGTCCTTTTGTAGTGTAAAGTATGTGAAATGAAATCTTAAAACATTCCAGGTAAAGTTAAATATACTTTCAACTTGAGAGGTTTAAAATAATTTTAGTATGTCTAACTAAATATGTCAACTTGACACTGCAAGAGCATTTCCAAGAACTGACACCCTCCAACCTTTCATTATATCCACATGTGCAGAGCTTGAGAATTTCATGTTTACCTACTAAATCTGTGATTCATGATATGGCTGTGGTGCTCAGTTAACTCGTTCACTGGTAACATAGCTCAGATGTATTAACATATTTTGCCAGAGTTGATCACCACACAACCGTGGCTAGCTTAAAAAAATTTTATCATTTAGAATAACATTTTTCACCAAGTTGGTCATCATGACCACTTTGGTTGAAAAGGTCTATTTTTTAATGATAATTTTTTTTTTAACTTAAGCATCGTTAGGTGATAATATAAAATCAAAATTCTCATGATCAACATGATTCATAAAAATTTTATTGAAATGTTGGACAACATTCCAACTGTTAGTATGTCCCATGGTTATGTTGAAACTCCCAACATTTCAATAAAAATTTTATATACTAATAGATGATGTGTAAAACAAGGATATGTGACTGTGTGTGTTAAGGCCTATTTATACAATTCATTTGTTGCACCTGATCGTTGACTGTTTTTATTAATACAATTAATTTGAATGGGTATTGCTGCATTAGTGAGAGAATGGAAACAGGAATTGTGCACTCCAAACAGTATTGTATATACCAGGATGAACAATCAAACTGTATGTGGCAATCATTTTATGTTAAAGGTTCTCACAGTGTAAGATTTTTCCAAAAATCCTGAACTGCAAATTACAAAATGAAGGCCATTCTTTCCTTTTTCCTGAAAAGCTCTTATTAGTTTACCTTGCGTGCAGCTCTAGGATTGTATTCTGGTTACTAACACTACCACTGTGATAGTTCAAATATCCACTATTTCCATATAAAGTTATGTTATAGTTGGTCAAAACATGGTTATGGGGAAGAAGAGAAAGCATCTTGGATGGTCCTTTCCCAGAAAGCAAGATGGCAGCAAGAGCCCTTTTGCTTTACCAGAGTTGTGTTCTATTTACCACAGGGACATGCATACTGTATGCAGCATCTCGTTTTCTGTAAGTACAAAGGACATTAATAAACTATACCCTAAAAAAATGAGCATCAATCCACACATCTATCTTCCATGCAATATCTTTCTGTAGAAATTGCTATAATGTAAATAATACTGATTTCTCCAACTCCTGATTTCTTTGCTGAAGCTTGACCACATTCATCATAACTTTAAATTTCCTTCAGAAACTCAGGAATATTTTAGCCTATCATTTTCATGAGTATTTTAGCCTATCAAGTTGCCAATAACACGTCACAGGTATTGACTTTATGTCTGATAAAGCACTCCTTATTAGTATTCTTTACTTAAAGAATACTGATAAGCATAGCTTGTTTTTCTCATATGATATTTTCCTCTGACAATGTGAGCCGTTGTTTGAACTCCACAGGGACATACTTTGAGAGTTCATTTTTGAAGCCATTCAATAAACTCAAAGAACATGTTTTATCAGGGCAAAAACCACTTGGGCTATGCCCTCACTGTTCTATACTCGATGATAAAACTCTGTTGCTCGTTTATTAAAAATTAAATCACTAATTTGTTGAAATGTATGCCATCCTTTTACCATAGAAAAAAAATTCAAAGTAGGATGGCCCACAGTTATTAAGCACCCCTGACCCTCAGGCAACCATCAAGCTGACTTCACCTCTTTACTAGACCAATGAGCTTGAATCTCAGCAACTATAAAAATTAAATTGAATGGTAAAACAATTATTGAACTTAATTATCACAAAATATGGTGATTGTCAGTGTTTATCCCTTAAAGTTTTGCATGGTGATAATTGATATACTATGTATAGTTTGTGGAACACCACATTTTCTTTTAATGCTAAAAAAAGCATTAAAATAAAATGTGGTGTTCCACAAACTATACATAGTATATTAGTCTGTCAGCGTCTGGCAGATCAATTATTATCAAATAACTGACTTTCTCTCCACTGACAAATCACATTTTGCTCAACCTCATCCAACATGATTTTACTAAGATAAATTAGTTATCCAGATACATCCTGATCCTACAGGTCTAGTCATACCATAATTTTTTCAAAAATTAATGTGCTTTGATAAACTTGCACCTCTGCCTAGGGAACTTAGTAATTCTGGGGTTTTTTTCATGGAATTTTGGAGACTTTCCCAAAATATCATTTTTAAAAAGAAAAGTTCCTGGGATAATTGCAGTAAATTCCCTAAGCAAAGAACCCCGCTTTTATAAATTAACAAGCATCAAGTACTTGGCATTTATTTATGGTTCGCCTTCGTCATCTTGGTTAATTATGTTATCTTATAAAAATATAACTGGACTGAATACAACTGCTACAAGCACTGCTGCATAGCTACTAATCAAAACTAATTGACAGTACAAGCAATCAGTAGAATAATTACAAGCAAGTTTCGCAGAAACTTTGAAGAAAGTTTCTCAGAAACTTAAAGCATTGTCGGTATTTACATATTTACGTCTGACGACAGGGTTTCCTACGAATCGCATTCATCCAACTTTTATATTCCTAGTTTTGTAAAAATTGGGTTCTATGTACAATGCAAATACATCTTGCTCTAAATTCTTGTATAATGTCCTCCAGACAACATATCTGATGGCACTTGTTGTAATCCTATGTTCCTAGCGTCCTGCTTTTCAGTTTTTCGATCCTCGTTTAAAGAGTGCAAGGTGGATATCTGAGCTAGCGTTTCTGCAATTTCTCGAGGTGATTCACTTGCATTCGACGCGCTTGAGTTTGCTGACCCGTCATTAGTTTCTCTCGTCAGAGAATTTGATTGTTGTGGACTTGCATTTTGCACGCTCGATAATTTTACGCGATGTAAGATGGCTGAACCATTTGGCTGACTGCCCACTATACTCATAAGTGTATTATATTTTCTCCTCGTTTCGTCACGCTCTCGCTTCAGTCTATCGTTCTCCCGAGCTATCCGATCTAATTCCTCTTGTAGAGTTTCCTTATCCTTCTCCAAGTCCATTCTTTGGATTACTCGTTTGTTCCGACTGCTTTGAGCATAACCTCGATTCTTCAGCGTTCGTCTCCGTTGTTTAACCTGAGTGACTTCGTCATCACTCAAGCCTCGTAAACGACTGTTCAACTCTTTTACCGATAGGTTGACTAGTTCATCGTCGCTAAGCCTTATCAGAGGAGCCATATTTCTTAACCTTTTCTCATCAATTTGTGTATCATCCTCATCTGGCTCTAACTTTGCTGCCATTGTCTCGTTCACATACTTGATCAGCATCAACACATATCCCTTCATCCCTCGCGATGTGACGGGGTATACCACCAAATAAAAGTTACCGGGGAAAAGCTCCCTTGAACATCAAAAACTATTGGGGGAGGAACGAATTTTGAACTTCCCTCCCCCTGCTGGCACATTATTTATATTATATTTATTATTTATTGCATATTATTTATTAATATTAATCAGAGTAATTCTGAAATTTCGTTTATCTGATTGGTTAATTTATGACACATGTAAATATATACTCTAGCTTCCGTAACTTTAATTATTATCTCTGAAGATGTTGTGATGTAAACAACAAAACGTAAGATTCTATTTATACTTTTAATATCTTGCCATTGTTTCGCATTCTATGCTGGGCTTTAATATTCCTTTTACAATTGAGATTCCCGCCTGGTCAATCTCTGGCTAACATAAGGTATGAAGATAAGTTACAATGAAATAGATTACAATAATGTTCTAACAATATTAGTTACAAAGATATTCTAGTTAAGATATAAAAATTACATTTTAATAAAAATAACAAATAGCTAAAAATAAAGTTAAGAAGAAAAATTATGCACTTAAAGAATTATTAGAAATTATACAACCGTTTTACATTACCTATATGCCGCTATACTCTTGTTCAGTGTTCCTTTGGCTCTACACATTTGCGTGGTGTTGTTGGCTAACTTTACTGTTGGTAAGAATACAGCTAAATGGCACACTACGCAAGGGTGTTGGATTTTACGCCATGCGGCGTCGAGATCCTGACGTTTCTGAGGATAAGCCCTTTGTGAGACTGAACTTGTTAATCTTTTCTTGCCAGTGCGGATATTCAACCAATCGTGATCGAAATAATCTAGTTATTACAAGCCACGGGAAATTATTTTCATGGTAGTTAACATAACCTACCTATCTATTAGTTATTCCCAGGAACACTACGTGACACACCCTATCCGATTACGTCGTGATCATTAAGTAGACTAAAAGTGGGTGGAAATCCCTGAGGAGTTTCCTTCCTAATCGGGTTCCTCGGGCCTGGTTTCCATAAAGCTCCTGGATCGTCCCATCATCCCAAATTTGCTCGGACGATCGAGACGATGATATGGAAGCATACCGGACGAGTATAACATGATAGAATTGCTGGGGCGATTCAAGCATCGCGATCGTCTGAGAATTGCTCAAGGGTGTTTCCATACGATCGCCTGATCAAATTTGGAGCGATCCGGAAACCACTGTTCAGGCCACCAAACGGACAGTGTGTTGACAGAGACATGTTGTGATTTGATGTTGAATATTTCCTAAAAGGGATTCTTAGTCATTAAACAAGTTTGAATTATCGCAGAACACTTAGGTTTCGAAACAGATATTCTTAGCACACCACAAGTGGGTTGATGCGTTGACAACCATTCGGGCTGACTTAAGGTATATAATTATCCTAACGTGTGGGGCTAAATAATTATTCTGGTAAATACGACCAGTGTATTGTGTATTTCAGCTCAAAGAGGAAATCCTAACAACAGTCCTAAAAGAAGAACAGACAAGCAAACAAACCAAAAAAGACAACGAATATCTGAAATTTCCGCTAGTGGGATGTTGTGGTTAATAAAATATGCATAAAATATGCAAAATTCCTGTTGGTCGTGGGATGACCAGGTGGTATGTCATGACGGAGAATACAAATTACTGGGATTCGAAATGGCGTTGGATGCTGGGGAAAATGATAGAAATGGAGAAAGTTTTGACAATGAAGAACTGGAGCAAATCGAGTAATGTATTCATATTTGCCTGATAATTGATGTATTTCTTTAGTTTCGCTTGAACTCCGTGTACATTTGCTGGCCGTGTGTTCTTGCATGAATTTATTTGACTACAACAGTGCTTACCGTTTAGTTGCGTTTTTTATATATATATTCACTAGCCTGAAGATTCTTACGTCCTGTTGTGACACATGATCTTTTGTAAATAATTCTAAACTTCAATTAACTTTTACTTTGTAACACCAGGAATTTGAAAACCCGTCAGATCGTGGTGGAGCCGAAATAGGCTGCTCTCCTTAACCCTCTCATATAATAAACTATCCTAGTCTTCTTACAGGAAGGAAAGGCTCAAAATCGAAAAAGAAATGTAGAGCCTTATGCAATAATCAACTTCTGTCACCAATATTAGAATGTTTTACGCAATTACGGTAAACAAGTGAAAAACATAATTGGCAGACACCCTAGAACTTAACTTGAAGCTTTTAACGTGAAAGATAGTATCAAACTTCATTAATAATATTCACAGAAACGCAGTAACAATCCGTTTCTAAATGACTGATTTCTATGTGTACATTGTAATGTTGGGAAACAGTTAATTGCTCCATCCTTCGGACCACATTTTCTTGAACTTTCACACAGATTTGAAATAATAGATAGATGGATTGAATCAAATTAATTAATTTGTGCAGTACTTTTAGTAAAGAATTCTGACACCATTATCTGCATAGAGTAATGGTCAGGCTATTAACTTTGATCATTCCAGTGGTGTGTAATATTGATTACTGACATCATTAATTGACAACCAATAATTCTACAAAGTAAAGGATGAAACAGCTTGTTTAATCAATTGATTCGTTATTTATTTTGACACTTTTTATACTTCATGTTTGAATTGAAAATGTAGCTGGTTCCATCCAAATATAAGCCGCCATGTTGCCGAGGGCTTATTAATGGCAAATGCAGAAGATGGCAGTTATCTGCTTCGGCCTAGTAAGAAGGGGCAGTACTCTTTGTCGGTTAGGTAAGTTTGATTAAACTTTACGCTTTCCAAAAAAAATGGAATAAGAAGAAAGAAGAAAGTAAATAAGAAGAAATTAGGAAATGCTACATAATTAAGAATTAATATTACATGTACTGTAGCTACATATTCATTATTAGTGATCAACACAATGATCAGCTCTTTCTATACTACTTATGTAGTTGGATCAGTTAACTTATTTACCATGCTCACTGACAGTTGGCAGGGATGGAGTCAGTAGCTATATATGGTGACAATGAAGCTGCCAGTAAGGACTCAAGGAGTCCTCTTCCAACCAATGGTACCTCCTCCATCCAGTGATGAACAAGTCACCCATCTAGTACATGTACACTGAAGTAAAACTACTGTTATTGATCATAATTTAGTACTTATTGCTGCCATTACCCTCGATGAAACATAAAACCTAATAAACCCTTACTATGAATTACTGGTTCTTATATCAAAATGAGGGAAAAACAAAGAGGGAGGGAACAGGAGGACAAACTGGGGATAGGATGAGAAAAAAATAGCATCTGACGGCTCAGAATGGGTTAATTATTAGGTTATTGTTTATTTTCTTAAACTTTCAGATGTGCAAATTCTGTAAAGCACTTCCAAATTGGTTGGGATGGACATAAATATACATTTGGTATGGGAAAGTTCAACAGTTTGAGTGAATTTGTTGAACATTTTGAAAACAAACCATTAATTGGAGGAGATTCAGGTATGTGTTCTACTTTTCTTTGCTAGGATTTGTAGATTCTATCTCAGCCAAGCTATTTTTGGTTCTACAGAATTCCTGAGGAGATAATGTTTTGTGACACTGCCAAACTTCTTTTTTATTATTGTGAGCTTCATTGCAAATATTCCTTACCTGTTTTTCTTGGTTAGTCTTAAATACCTTTGTGTAATGTAGATGACATATTTCATTTATAATTTAATGTACTAGTAACCAAGTTATCTCATCCTTAAGCTATTAGGGTACAGTACCACCACAATTTCTTAATAATAATTATCATTATTTTTATCCTTAAAGTCATCCAACTTTTCTGGGAAAAGTTTGATTTCAATACTTCTTGAATGTTTTGAAAAATGTAGAATAACTTTAATGAGAAATTGAAATAACATTAGTTGAGTTATTATTTGCAGCCATGTGAATAATCAGACATGGTACTGGTTTCATGCTATTCAGTGTAGAATGTTGGGTTGTGAACAGTAGTTTTGTATGCTATGGTATGCTCCAAAACATTCAAACCAGAATAGCTTGAAACGATGTCCTGTGGTATTTGCTGAGTGTATATTATGCATTTCATAAACATACATGACTTGTGTTTATGTTAGATATTTTCAGCTCATGAAACTATGCTCCTGATTTATATCACATCTGTGTTCATCTTTCTCAAACCTATGATAATATTTAAGTCTTTACTGGGCAAGTTTTCAGGTGGTCTCCCCTAGATGAGTAAAATCATCTCCTGCAAGCCAAAGTCAAATTAATAAGTTACCAAATGATAGGGGTGCCCAGTAATGAGTTCATCACTTGTTTACATTTATCAAATATTTTTAGGAATATTAACTTTGCTAAAATATCCTTATCCCCGTGATGTTGAAGAACCAGAAAAATATGAAACAGTCCGGGTCCATGCTGAGTGGGGGAAAGCTAGGGATAACTGTGTGAATGACAAAGGGAATTTGGCAGTAAGTAAGGCTGTTAAAATTTATTTTAACAAATAGAAAAAACTTCTAAAAGTCAAGTTTTAATATTTTTTTGATTACTATTTTGTAATTTGTGTTCTGAAATAATTAAAGGTAAGGTACATTGGGTTAAATGCAGTTAACACCCCTTGTTCCACTTTAATAATTGAAAATTAAGCATTACATAACCATAAGCTAGGTATACCAACTTAAGATTGGAAGATATTTTGGGCAGAATTGTGTCTTGAAGAAGAGGGATGGCTTAGCGTTTTGAATAGTTGTAGGTGGCCAGACTGAAATACCTGTTTTTCACTAAATTTAATTATGAATCCATAAATCAACTCAATTTGTTTTCAATGCACCAAACAAATTCAGAGAATATGAAAAAGTATTTTCCAACTTATACTTTATAATGTGTCAATAACTGTAGGGTCATATAATATTTTATGATTTTTAAGGATAATTTGTAGACTTCCACTGTGGTACATGTGGAATGATATTTACTAACTGTTCATAAACCATATTTTTTTTAGGTATTACTGCTTTATCATGGTACCTGACATGCCCAAAGTTCCTTCAAACTCCTTTGAAACTTGTTGACATTACTTTATGTATAAATCTGAACAGATGGTTGCTTAGTAGACAACCTTCTATTAATGTTACACTTTGGACAGGTCTGAAATGAAATCCTTGAGCAAAATGAGTGCATTTTGAGTTTAATATTGTATAATTTTCTTTTTCTTTTTGTGTCGAAGATTGCTTCAAGAGAGGGATATTTAACAAAACTTGGAGGAATGGTTAAGGTATTATTTTGGTGAAATATCATGGTGGATTAGCAGATTTGTCAGTCAGCTATGTGTGTGGCCTCCAAGGTGCAACGATGTTAGCAAAACTGCCATTTTGATAGACCTAACTGTTTAATTTCAAATGTAGAGTACAATATTTATTTCATGAGTCATAGTTTTTATTTAGCATGGGAAGATAAAGCATTAGCATGTATGTTTTTGTTATTTCTCATCTATTTGTTTAAAAGGAACCAATTCTGACTGTCTAGCATTTATTTTATTCCTTTTATTCTGTCTGACATGTACTCTTCATTTTTGGAACATTAGCCCATGAAAGGGTATTACATCTCACAAACCTACAAAGGAAATAGAAGGCACACTATTACCTAAAGTACAGTTTGAAATTTGAATAAATTGTAAACCTTGACTCATGATTAACTCATTATCAAGTTTAACTTCAGTATTGTGATCAAATCTGATCAGAGCATGTGTGCAGTAAATTAGACATTAAATGCAAAAATCTGATAGTTAGCCTGCAATAAAGTAATAATTACTTTGACTGCTATAATTATACAATTAATTGTATCACCTGTATTTATCATAAAATATTTCTTAAAACTGGATTATTCTTGGATGAAAAATACTGACTGCATTGATAAAAACTGGCATTTTGAATTAAATATTCTCATGCAAGACTGCGAAATTATACTATTAAAGATATGTTTATACATGTAGGTACCAGAATAGCTGTAATAGAAGTATAATAGCAGATGTTGTAGGGTCTTTGGATAATATTGTGTATTCTGCATCCTAGAATTGGAAAACAAGATGGTTTGTCCTGGTTAGAAATGAGTTGAAGTATTTTAAAGTAAAAGGAGTAAGTATGAAAAATGTGGAAGGAAGATGTTATGTTAAATTAAGAATGTGTAATAATTCAACAATGGAGAAATCAACAAAAACATGGTAATGTTGGTTTTCCAAATAATTTTAAAATCTTTTGGAGTTGAGTTGTTCATTAGGATTGATTAGGGTCGTTTTTATTTATCTGCATGTTTTTCACTTTCAAATGCAACAAAGGTTTGACACATTTTGATTTACTGCAAATTTGAGATCAAACCAAACAGTTTATATTAATGCACATACTGTAGAACAAATGAAATACATTATTTTCTTGTTGATAACAAAGTGATGAAAGCAACTATTCTGTAATTTATATATTACTGGTATAAATATATTATAATATTTAGTTTGTTAATTTTATAACTTTAGTTAACGCATTATATACTGTAGCTAAGAGGTCTTATGGGAGCTTAAATAAATTTGAACCCTTACCCAGTAATATTAATGAAACGTAGTAGATTGTTACCTCTAAATTTTGATCTTACCTAGATGATATTTTTTCCAAGCTTACATGTCAGCCTGGGAAAATGTATGTGAATATTTATTTTTTGTGATCTTTAGGATGAACAACCATTGAAAACCTTAGACTTGACCAAGTGTCAGGATGTTGATGAGGACCACAGCCAAGGAAAAGCAAATTGTTTCAGGTGCAGTATGTTTTACATGGAGACCATTGATGGACTTCGTCATTAATTACCTGTATTACTTGCATGTGACTGTGAATAATCTGTGTACATTTTCACTCTGAGGAAGGGCCTTTGCTTAAACCATCAGTTCCACAATCTTTAATTTTCTGCAATTTCTGTTTGGTGTTACACAATTTCAACTGTCTGTACTCATGATCTATGAGAGGAGAGACTCCTAGATGACATTAAGAACTGAAAATACTGTGCTTAAGTTTCTGTAAACCCCACAACAGTTGTCTATCAGATGCAACAGCCCATCATTCCCATTACCTTAATTGTCATAGACCATGGAGCATGTCAGATGACTGTTTTCATCTTGTGAAGTTCTTTGCCCAACATCACAAACCAGTAATACAGCTCGTTCACATAGACCATGGAACAATTTGAAAGATGCTTTTCACCTTTCAACTTGATGTCCCAAAGTTCACTGAAAGCTTTGAACATTATCTTTTGATTTTTTTTTACTGTTTATTGTGTAAAACAAGTAGATTGTGACTGTGCATTACCCAATACCTATTTGCATCTTGTTAATAGATGTCATCAGTGGTTCTGTGAGGACATAAATAGGGATCTCATGCTCAGAATGATCACACCTGATGAACACATTAGACAGAAGTGTTGAAATGTTGGGTCATGACTAATCCTATTTTAATGAAAATGTTATTTTGCAGGATTGTCATGCCTTCCCGAACGTATTATTGTTTTGCAAGCTCTCACCAAGAAGCAAAAGAATGGATTAGCTTGCTTAAGTGGAAAATGGTATTGTTAAAAATTTTATCCATATAAATTAGGTACATTAAATAATAGCTGAGACAGGTGTACAAATGGAGTGTTGATGGCACAATGGTAGTGAGTTTATCTTTCACCTTTGTGGCCAAGGTTCAGTTTTGGCTGCATGCAGTTATCAGATTTAAGATAGCCAGGTACTTCCACTGGGTTCTTCAGTTTTCTTCCTGTAATACAGTAGCACTGGACTCTCTAGGAGTGGCCCTTAGTGGACTAGAAAGAGCAGCTTAGTTATCAGGTTATCCAGTATAAAGAAACTTTAATTTTTGTTACTGTGGTATGAACCTTTTTTATGTGGTGAGGATCTAGCTAGAAACTAAAGTGACCTTGCCTTCCCCCCATTAAAAATGGGTGAAAAATATTTATTATAGATGGATACAGATTTCTGTTTGGGGAGCCCTGATCGCTTCTGTTCTCATTTGACAAAAGCAGCTGTATACAAGTGTCGTTTTAATTTCAGGGGTCATCAAATACTCACAAGACAAATCGTTGATTGCTGAAGTTTCATCTGGATATTATGTTTTATTTGAGATATTTAGATGATTACAATTCATCTATTGTCTTCCATAATAATTTATTCAGAGGAGTTATTATTCTGACAGAGTAAGATTTACTATGCCATATGCAAACAGATTGGATTTGGAGTGTATATGTTGTGGTTTAATTTTACTTCTGACTCAAATTTATATTTGGGTTTAGAGTGTGCCAACTTTTAAATTGGTAATAAACTGGTTTAGAAACTAAACTAGCTAAAAAAATTACTGGTAAATAATTGGTTTAAGAAAATTACACCAGTTTGAAAAAAAAAAATAATAATCTCTGCAACTGGATATTTGAACCTCAAGATATACCCTCATCAATATCCTCATTAATAGCAACTGCATGAGTTTAATACATTTTGAATAATTCATCAAGACAAAGTGAAATTCAAATGGTGTCAATGTGTTTATACCTATGGATGGTTTCCACTTGATGTCATGGTGGCCATGTTGGTGGAACTTCAACAAAAGAACCTCATTAACTTCTTTTGTATGTGGCACCAATATGGCAACTACATCATTGTCTTTTAAAGCTGACAGCATTGGTTGCAAGCCATCAATTACTTTCAAAATGTCTCCCACACCAGGGGAGACGCAGCATTTTTAGAAGTCTCAAGATCATGTAAATTGTCACACCTAAACTGCATGTTATTGTGCCCTGCAAAAAATAAGTAATTAAAAATTAACAATTAAAATTAACTAGTAGCAATTAAAGTGAAATATTGCCAATCTTCATGAGTTATTAGACATAGACTATAACAAGTCTCATTACTGATCAATTAATACTGCACCAAGATTTTTTATGTGTAGTAGTAAACATTTTTTAAAACCTTATAGAAATTTCTACATATAAAAAAAGGAACTTCACCAATACTTTATTCATAAATGAATTTGTTTCATGAATTAGATTGAAAGTTTGGGTTATATATTATTAGTGAACACTTATCATCATTTGTTTACTATTATAATTTTGGTAACATGGATGTAGCCAGCAGGGGATTAGCAATGAATCATTATTGCAAATCTTAAAGCAATGAATCATTATTGTAATGATACTTGTATCATTACACTGCAAACCTAACAACTGCCCATAAAATGGTTAACAAACTTTATTTAAAGTTTCTCAGTGACATCAACAGTTAATAGTGCAATTTACACTGTTTACAAATATATTATGATTATTCAAGAAAAAAAAAAGTTAATCAAAATTATTAACATTCCTTCTTGTAAAAAAATTAGTTCATTAGTGTAAATATTATATTGAGCCAAAAATATCATGAGCCATTTCCAGATGTTTGAGTGTAGCATAGCACTAGTTTCCTCTATGTAAATTCCTGGCTACATCTTGAGGGTATTCTTCTAGTTGTACATTGTTTGTGGTATGGACTGTGTGATTTGTAAATACAATATCAGATGGACTGTGAACGTAAAGTTTTCCTTTCAAATTAGTAAAAGAAATAAATTATAGCATTGTACAGTTTACTTATCCAGTGCATATAAATCTTCTTTGGGTACCTCACTGAAACTGAGCAACCGACTGTTTTTATTTTACAATAGCCTAATGAAAAGACAAGAACTTAATAATTAAATTTTTTATAAGATACAGTTTCTTTGGCTATTTCTAACAAACATCCAAAAAATGTATTTCAAATACTCATGAATAGTTAATGAGCATTTTAGCTGATCAAGTCACCAATAATAGGTCCAGTGCATGGACTTTATATCTGATAAAACATTCCTTGTTATGATTCTTTATATTAAGAATACTAATGAGGCATAGGTTGTTTTTCTCATAATTATGCTAATTTATGTTGCCATACTTCCTTGATAGCACGAGAGTTATAGTACACTTTAAAAAGACGACAATTTTTTTTATTGTAGACATGTTTCAGCAAGCTTATGCCATCTTCAGTACGAGATATGAGTTAAAACTATGACTGTTGCTATTAAGGTTTATCTCATATCTCGTACTGAAGATGGCATGAGCTTGCCGTAACATGCCTACAATAAAAAAAATTTGTTGTCTTTTTAAAGTGAATTATGCTAATATTCTTCACTGACAATGTGAGCCATTGTTTGGACTCCACAGGGATACGCTTTTAGGAGTTCATTTTTGGAGCCATTCAATAAACTCGCAGAAGGTGTTTTATCAAGCCAAAAACTGATAAAATGCTGCTGCTCATTTATTAAACATTACAAAAAATATTTTGTAAATGTTTATGTATCTACTAATGTTTGTCTTGGTCATGATCGGCTTACGGTACTTAGTATTTTATTAGGCATTAAATCTTATATTATGAGCTAAAGACTTCCTTCTGGTGGACTGCTTTCTATTTATATGACCCAGGTTTACCTTTAAAAATTGTCTTTACTTGCCACTGAAGGTTTAGTTCAAGAGTGGCATAGCTAGGGGAGGAGTTGATCCTGAAGGCTAAATACAGAATGGGGTCTTCAAAATAATAGAATAGCAAGAGGGCCACTGTTTGAAAATAACAAGAGTTCAAGGGCCACTTCAGTCTTGTTTGGATGACAAGCCAACATAAAGGTATGATGGTAGAGTATGAACAGATTAATACATGGGCAACAAGTACCAAGGTATGTATTGACCACATTGTATAACTGTATAACCATGAACATGTATTACTCTATTTCATTTAGTACCACTAATTCTGGTCTAGTAACCACTTTGGATGTTGGTCATCATGTAGGACTACACAAAAAACCCTCACAGGCTAGATTAGAGCAAAATTGTGATATCATGCAAAAAAAATTTATAAAATTCTGTAAGAAATTTTAAAATACTAGATAGGATGTTACAGTACTAATCATTACAGAATAATTTGATTAAATACAGAAGAGCAGTAGTTCCAAACCGTGAAAAACTTATTGAAATTCCATAAATATGTTTTCAGTGTTTGGAGTTACCGTTGTTCTGTCCCAAATGTAAATACCGGTACACCATCCTGGGTGCTCATAGTGCACACCACTGAGTCCAATCCATTACCTTTCAAGATAAGTACAGTGCGAACCACGGTATTAGTTTAAATACCAATTTTCATACAAGGTCGTTGAATTTACAAAATCCTCGTATAAAAGTATTCAAGGTTGTTTAATTTAACAAATATTACTTCAAAAACTTTGCATAGAGTTTAAAGAAATCATCTTGATGAAAATGTGTACCTTTATTGGATTTTCTAATTTTGTAATTTTCTACTGACCCACAATATTAGTTTCATGTTGGAGAAGCAGAGCTAATCCCATCCAAAAGAAATGGAAAATAGTTTATTGACTAACTTTTATTGATGTTGATCTATTTTCAATGGTGAATCACAGACACACAACATTTGAGAAATGCATGCAGTGATAGAAATGGAATATTTGATGATTCCATTTGTTGGATTGAGTTATTTATTGACATGAGCCCCATGAAGTCTGATGACATCAAAAAGTCTGTTGTCCACCGAATTTGTAAGTTTCTTAATGGTTGACTAGGGGATGGAAGCTGCAGATTCTTTTATTACCACCCACAGGTCATTTTTGGAAGAATACTGCTTCCCATCTGCATAAACTTGGTGCTTGATGATCGACCACAAATTCTCAATGGGATTTAAGTCAGGCAAGTTTGGAGGCCAAACCATTAATGTATCGTTCATAAATCCAAGAGATTTTAAAAATATTGTTGTAGCCTTCGCTGCATGGGATGGAGTGTTGTCATGCATGAAGGTGATCTTTTTCAGTTGCAACAATGGATGATCATCCAGCCATGGCTCAACCACATTCTTCAGAAATTGGCAGTACGTGACAGAGGTCAGCTTTAATCGTTCAGGGACACGAAATGGACCGAAGAGCTCATCCTCGTGGGACAGCAATCACCGTTATACACCCATCCTTTAGACCAGCCATCAGGACCGTCTAGTGTTGCTCTCGACTCGTCAGGGAATAGGACAAACTTCATATCAGTCTTCATATATTGCTTCAACCATTCCACGTGTAATTTTTTGTCTCAATGTCGGGGGGACTTTTAGCTGGACTCTTGATCGCAGCAACCTTCCTAAGGAGACGATAGCAGGTGGTTTTTGTAACATTTGGTAGGCCAGCCTCTTCAAAAATTCTTGCACTTGTTGCCCCTGGCATTGTACAGATACGCCTCCTCACGCGGTTCATATCTCGCTTTGATATCAATTTTAAAACCCCACAATCTGATCGAGGTTTCCTCTTAGAAGGATTTTGCAAAAATCTTTTAACTAACACATGGCAACTTATTTTTTCAGCTATAGCTTTGGGTGTTTTACCTTTAGGTATTTCTCTGATAATAATGCTTTTCTTGCCTTCTGTTAAGTCTTTACGACATCCCATCATGATCACAGATTTTTGAAACTAATAGCATGGTCCACCTCTTTTATACATGATGCTCTGGATTTTTTAATCACATGACTAATTTGAAATGTAAACATGGCATAAAGGTTTCCACAATTCTCCTCCAAACGTCACAAATTTTCATGAGTTATGTGGCTTATTTAAAATGAGAACTGCTTAAATTGATTACAAAACTAATATCCTGGTTCGCACTGTAGAAATGTTAGCTGGGGTTAAATCGCAGAAATGGAGTCATGTGCATTGTAGTTCGGGGAACCATGTCTCTTGATTGTAATGAACGTGAAATAATGGGTTCAACATTTATGTGGACACCTTTTATCCGCAACCTTGCCAGGCTGGCCTCAGTGATGTCTCTGCAATCTTTAACCTTCAGGAATCTCAATTCATGGCAATATTCACCAATCAGTTGTATTGCATGGTTAGTTATCCTCCAACACCCATTCAGCTCTAAACTGGTGAGCTTTGAAAGATGACGACTTATCACATGTAGTGTGAGGTCTGTAATCCCGTAACAGCCATTGAATGCTAACTCAGATATTTGTGGACAAGATTTAGCTAAAATAGTTAGACATTCATCATTCACCTCCCAGCAGCCACTCAAATCAACCACTTTCAATTCCTTACAGGTAAGCGCGACGTTGATGACACCTAAAGGTGAAACCCACCGACACTCTCGTAAATAAATCTTGTTCAATTTCGGACAGTTTCGGCCAAGATTCATCAGACATTCGTTCGATAAACTGTTACAATCGTTGAGATTTAGGCACGTCAATTGAGAATTGCGGTGAAGCAATCCCACTAACATTGCATCCTGAATTATACTTTTACAGTTTTCAAGGATAAGTATCTTGAGATGCGATGACTCCATAGTTATCTGAGTAAGTGCTCTCTCAGTGATTCGGTTAGCAACAAGAGAACAATCTAAGCAGTGACAACATTTAAAGAAACTTAAGCAGAGCTCGTTGAACATTTTACTCACTCTTCTACACCTTGAAATATCTGACAGTAGAAGGTAGGAAAAGATATGAGAAAATATCACATCTTGCCATGGCAGACCCAGAAAATCTGGATTGTTTTTCTCGTAATACACTTCCTTGGAATCGTAATTTTCGGCCATTGGTATTTCAGACAACATTAGTGTCCAATTCCTTTGAACGAGTCCAAGTACGCGTCTCAGTAAAGTCATCTGGCGTGACCATTCCAAGTGTAGGGGTGGTGAAGGCTGTTACCTTGTCTTCCGATGAACCTAGCCAGCCCGACCTTCCTTCAGGGTTATTTTTCTCTGCATTTTACTGCCAACGCAAGGTCCTCACTATTGACTCTACCTGACTAACCAAGTTAACCAAAACTGAGGATGACACCATTAGATCAGTTATTAGTGGAACCACCACATGCCAGAACTAATGTGTCTGAAGAGTGGAGTAAATTACGGGATTAGTTGTAACTTAATGATTGATTATAAAGACGAATAACTCGCAAATGTCTGAAGATGTTGGAGCTGTGATATAATGGTGATGGTTAACATCACAGAACAAGGTAATGAGATACGTGTACTGGCAATAATAAGAATCTTAGGAAATTTTTGTTGATCAAACTGTGGAACACCATGGACTCAGAAAGATTCTGAGATCTAGATGGGACTTGAACCCTCAACCTTCTGAACCCTAGCCAGATGCTCTAACCATTAAGCCACTATCCTTTCTGTGGTAGGTTCTGTCTTATTAAAATGCTGAACACAAACTTAGAAAGCTCGTCAAGCTCATTCTCTCAGAAAAATGATTTCTAAGCCCTAGATGGGAATCCAATCCGCAACCTTCTGATGACTGGTGAGATGCTCTAACCATTGAGCTACCATGACTCAGATGGTGAGCTAGGGTGCGGATTCATCATATGTACTGCCTAAGCGGAAGTCATGCTATGATAGTAATGATGTAAATACTTAAAGCTGAACATGAACTCAGTTCATGTGGGAGTTTGGAAAACCTCAGACGACTAGTGGATGCTTGACGAACGTCCACTAGTCATCGCAGGTTCTGTCTAGTAAGTGATATCATTACTTGTATTTAGCATATTTTATATCATGCTGGATCTGGTGCTGTACTATATAGCTCCTGCAAAATTTGTTCTTTGTCATGACAAGAAAATGAATAGACAAACTTTGGGTTACTATAATAAGTTTATATAAGTAGAGTGCTGCCAATCCCAGTTCCCATTTTACCCCTTCAGGAGCCTCATGGAATCATGAGAATAAAATTGAAGTGAACAAAATCATAACTGAAAATGAAGATAGGGCACTAAAAATGAAGTAACAGAAGGAAGCAAGCTTGAGCTATCAAGTTGAAATGTCTAAAAATCTGAAAATTATGCACTAGAGAGCAGGGGGGCATCCAGTCTTCTGGCTGGTTTTCAGAAGAGGCCTCTCAGGGTCCCAGAGGGCAAATTTGTATTTTTGAGGGTGCTGAGCCTTGAAATTAAAGTTGACATTATTAGTTCATGGTACCAGACTTGCCAACTTAACCTAACAGTAATTCTGGAGATTTTAAAAATTCAGTGGTTTCAAACCTGGAGATTGGTATCTAAACCTGCAGATTGCTGCAGAGCTTCTTATTTAGAAGCCTTTAGATTTGGACAGCTTTGTTTTATCACCCATTAACCAAACAGCAAGAAAATTGGGGGCACTACTGAGTGATTATCTACTGAGGCACAGATTCAAGTTGCCCCTCACCTCCACTGACTGGCAAATAACCTGATCAGCAATGTCAGTGTAACTTGATCATGTCAGTTATCACAGCATTGATACTGAAGGAATCATGTTTGTCTTTGTTTTGTTTTTTATCTTAACATTCTAGATTATCTATGTTAGCACGTTTTGGAACCTTGATTTTCTGTGAGAAATACCTGTCCTACCAGGTGACCAGAAAAATATTACTGATTCACCAAACCCTGAGAGTTGGCAGGTTTGGTGGATCTAATGTCTAGAAATGTCTTGTAGTGATCCAATCAAAATGCTCATTTTTCTGGACACCTAAGGCTAGCAATGAGAATATTAGCTTAACCAGAAGGTTGACCCCCTGCTCCTCCCTCAATGACAACACTGCTGCAATAATACATTAAAACTTGAATTCTATTACTCGTCCATATTTAGATAGGTGCTTTTCATTTTCACTGAGGAAGTTTTGTTTCTGTTATTTTAGATATGTATGCTCTTTGGCATTTGGTATTTGAAGCTCATTCTCCAGCTAATCCTTAGATTAATTCTTAGTGTGGTTTGTCTTTCTTAGTTGTAGTTTGCCGAATTCTGTCACTGTTCTAGTTCAAGCTTGTTCTAACCTTAGCTAATTTCTTACTTAGTTAGAATGTGAACATTTAAAAGCTAAACCTGAACTTTATGGAGAAAAAATACATTGCGAGGGGCAAACATTTCGGCATAATATGAATATTCTACAACGATTATACATGATGAAATGCTGTAAACAGCAATTAAAAAGATATATTACCATCATAGAGACCTAGTCACTTAGATTGAGTTCATTGATATTTACCTCTTTCACAATCGACTCATACAGAATAAGTATAATACTATAAAAAGTCAATGTTTGTCATAATTCCTGTAAGCCCGCGATATAAGTGAATGTCCTTATTCAGTTTCACTGATGACGCCGGTAAGGTTAATATTTCCTGGGGGGTGTATCTGTCGACGTTCTGTGGTCGGCCTTCACACACATCAACGTGTACGGTTTATAATTCATGAATCAGCTTTGTTCTTAATTTCTTTATACTTATCAACGACATAATACCCACTGGTACCATCGTTCCTGGGAAGTAAGGCCACCAAGCAACAACGATAAATGTATGTATTCACTTACTTTTGACTTCAGATATTATTGAATGCAATAACGTTCATGCCGAAGGTCAGAGAATAGTACTGTAGATTGGTCTCGCTTAACCTGAGTACATTTCAATTTTTTTATCAAAACGTTTTCAAAGAATATAACAGATTTTTCAAGTGAACACCTTCTGCCATACTAAAGTAGAGTAGTTCAAACTTCAAAGTGAAATACTCATCACAACTCGACACCTGATTGCCATGCCTGGTTATTATGGCTAAGGGATGTGGTAGTTCAGTGGCGCGCATTTGTTGAGCTAATTGCGATTATCGATGTTGTTTCAAGCGTTTGCTCGTTCATACTTTTATATGTTCAGCTTCTAATGCATTGAACACTAGCAAGTCTCAATTTCAGTGTATTTAAAATGCCACTTACTGAATTCTTCATTCGTGGCCATCATAAATATCAACCTATATTAGTAACTTTTAAGTAATTAAGGCACCCATAGGGTGCCTACAGTTAATAAAGCCATTATATTCAATAAAATTCAATCGTGGAAGCAATAGGAAAGTATGTGGCCAGGAGTGATTAAATTCACGCAAAACAAGTAAAGTTCTCGAGGGTTTGTTAACAGATGGAAAAGAATTTCTACCGGAAATAGGTCGCTGAGAGTAAAGTTCCCGCACTTCCGGTAATGTTTTTCGAATCTTTAATATTTTTTATATTAATGTTATTTATATTAATAAGAGTTTGTGACAAGCAAAAAAAGTCCAGTAATATCTGGATGTCTTTCTTATATTGAGCTGAAGTCTTTTATTACTGAAGAGTTCACGGAATAGTGAATTAGTTAGTGGACTGCATAATATGTTTAAGGGTATGATCATTAGCTCATAATCTATATTTATTCTTTACTCATTACATGGCTCTTTGTCTATTGAAAGGTTCTGATGCAACTCTGACAAACCATTGTGGGTAATAGCTATTACAACTTCTCTTGATTCATCTTTTAACTTTCATTATCAATTTTAAAAAACTCTGTAAAGACTGCAGCAGATTTGGTTTAATAGTCCAAGTAGACACATCTATTTTAATAAAGGATCATTTAAGTACCACTTAAGTGGCATCTGACTGTCAAATTTTCATCTTAACTTTTGAAAACCCACTTTCAGCTGCACATAACCAACAATTAGGTCTGGCAAATCTGACTCTCTTGTCATTTATTCAAAGAACTTTTTCAATCTCCCAGCCTTTAGGCTAAGCCCATAACTACAAGTGGCTTAGAAGTATGTATATTCTTTCCAGAATTTGGTAACTTGACATTTCAGATCAAACTATTTGTATGGATATTATGCTGCTTGGTTCTTTTCTATTATGCATCTTGGTTCTTTCTGGTTTCTGCTTGATTGTTATAACTTTAACTAATCATTTTTAACCAAGTTTGAGTAAGTAAAAATGTTGCTTGTATTGGGAGCAGATGTTAAGGTGTAAAATGTACATAGTATTTCATCAAATGAATATGTTGAAATTTGACGGAATATTAATAGGCTGTTAAACATTTCTCACCTAAAAAAGAACTATTATTTCCTCAAACCTTTTGACTATCTATTATTTCCTAATTCTGTCACAAACTTGATTAGGGATTCAAAGTTAGATGGTAGGATTACAAATTCTTGGTTTGGAGCATGATAAAAAATCCCAGTTTACAACCCACTCAAAATGTGTCTCAGGAAATTACTAACATTTTTCTGCACAAGGCTTCTTGATTACATTAACACTTTGTCAAAAGATCATCTCCCTGAACATCTGACATTGGACCATGGTGGTAAAGGCCTGGTAAAACAGAGAAATGATGTCAGGATACATTGTTGGAAACACTGATTAGTTTTACCTTGTGTTTTAAGGGAGCTCTTCCTGAAAGTTAAATCTTTCTGAAGTTAATCAGAGACATTTTTGGTACCTGGAAAGTGCTGTATGTGCTGGTTTCAGTACACATAATATGCACTTTTGGTGAGGTGGTTGGACTTCTACTCACGAGGGAGAGGTACCCAGTTACCAAGCAGTTAAACATAATTTCATACACAGTGTTATTTACTGGACTTGCTTAAGATTTCCTCCTGCTTTATTCTTTGAAAAGTTGCTAGCTATACTTTCTGACAAGAAGAACAGAATAGACTTAATGTTATCATCATCTTTTAAGGGACAACATCTCAGGTAAAACTCATTTTATCCATCAGCAGCTGCCAGGCCTTTAAATCTAATTTCCAAGAGGGTTATATAAATATATATATATATGTTTTTTTCTTTTTTTTAAGAACATTAGGTGGTATGGATTTGCATTACAAATAAAACATTTACATAGAATGGTCAAAATGGAAGAAAGCTAAACGTTAAAATAATCTGTTAATTTTGACATGTGCAACTAGTAAAGTTAATTTTTTCAGGGTTTTTGCCAGGTAAGAAGAGATTTTTGCTAAGGTTTAATTGATGCTCTGATGCAGTGATACCTGCAACAATTATCATTGGGGGTGAGATATACCAATAGTTTACCCCATGCCATATGATATAATCCACTAAGACACCTTACCGTCCCCACAAACTACTTCTGGTCACATTTGGACAAGTTTTTAAACAGTGATGGTACCAGTGGGGGAGAAGGTATGAAAATCTTAAGTATCTGTCTGCGGGTTACTATATCCGTACAACAATCGTAAGTGTTATAGCCACTAAAATGCAATCGTACTGGCGTTTTGAAACCACAAAATTATAATTATGTCCCTCGGTATCAGTGGATTTACCACAAAAGGAAAAATAATTTTGAAGATAACTGACTGGGAGTAAGCGACCCCCTTCTCAGCGCCACAGCTCCGATGTAGCTTTTACAGTCAACCCGGTAAGTCAATACTTTCTTATTTTGCTAAGCAGACATGTTTGGGGAAAAAATTCGGAAACATTCTTGGTTCCCGGGGTGCAGGTCTTCCCACCGCTACGTATGTTTCATGGGTGGTAATATTGATGGTAATACCAGAAAACACGGCGTCATGAAAAATGTCGTCATTGTTTTGTGCCGTTGTAACCATGACAAAATATCAGGAAGAACTTGCGTATATTGAACTCGAGAGACCGAATATTACTCATGCCAAATTTCAAGGTAGACAAATTAATACTTTTGAAATTCATATTGCTGAAGGATTCCGAACAAACCCACCTTATATGTTCGTGTTAGGATTCTATTTCAGTTTTTTCCTTGGGAACGGGAAAATTGCTTTAACTCACTGTGGTAATTTGTTTTTATCCATTTCCAAAAGAGATTCCAAAGTATACGTCCAGTGACTTAACTTTTCTTCACCTTCGGATTCCCACTTTCTACCGGAAAACATCTAAGAAAACTTAGATCTGTGTTCACCGGCCATTTATGTAACAGAAATTAAACGTGTCTCACATAAAGACTTGTTATACATGAGACGTGAAATAAAACATTGATATGTATACGAGCATGACAGTTTAACGGGGCTTGTGTCCGTGAGGCGTGAGCAATTTTTGTGCTGTTTACATCAGCGTTTGGCACCTGACAAGGCAGGTCCTTCTTTGATGTATAAAGGGCTATATAATTGTCTGTTAATTACTAACAGTTATAAAAGATGAAGTGACAGAACATGAATAATCAAGATTACATAGTTGGCGAAAACGCGGCGAGAATTATGAGGTTTTTTATCGGAATGAAACAGTCACGATTATTTACTTATGCCAAGAACGTTTACATTGCTAAAGAACCACAGAAGCCATCGGGATTTTGATGCCGCTGTTGTCACGGAATTGCCGAGATAAATCACTCTGCGAAAGGACGAAAGTTGTTTCAAATTTGCCACTTGTAGTACATCGGTTTACGATACATAAATTTCTACTCATGACAGTTTGCGATAGCTTTTCATACACCAACCAGCCAACTTCAAACTCACAATCTCATTTCAAACTCGTAGCTCATTTACAATTAAGAACTTGGTCCATTTAATGGCAATTAATCATTTTTTTGCTTCCGTATCGAACAAACAAAAGCAACACAATGTTTATAAAGCTTTATCCTCTCTACAGTACTATAGTTCATAGCTTCTTTACTACTTTTGATATTTTCCTTCCCGCAAGTTCTAATGTGAGTCGCAGCTCGAGTCGTGGCTACTCTAGAGAGTTCTGCTCAGTAGACTTAACGTTTTTATAGTTATCAATACCGACAACAATCCGTAGGGTTTCTCGAACAAGAATTGTACTCCAGTTCGACCTTTTAAGCTTTTTCTGCGACCAAAGATAATACTTCACAAGTTGATCGTTTTTTAAGGATTAATTTTCAAAGTCTCTGCTGACAGGATAATCTATATCACGGACTACCGGCAGCGATAAGCCTGGGATCATTTAGCTTAATCCCATTGGAGCAATCTCGATGTAATTGATCACTGCAGTTTGCTCGTAAGAACAGCCAGTTTATTTTGCCTACTGCAGCCATGAATATTTCTCTCGTCATAGGTTTGTACTTCATCTTTTATTGACATTTAGTTTTTTCCTTGTCAGGATTTTGCTTTCTTGTGTTGCTGTCGTGTACCGTGTGAGCGTGTTAGTATCATTAATTTATCAAGTCCATGTCTCTGCAAACCTACCGGCTTTGTAAATACTTTAGTTTTGTTTGCTTTAACCTTGTAACTCTTGATGAAATATCTAATCAACAACCTTCGTTTTGCATGCAGAAAGCCCAAGTTTGGTTGCCGATGGTCTGCATTTACTTTCCCACAAGAAGTAAGCATGTCTGTATAACTGTTATTACTGTAGCCTAGAAACCGTTTGTAGCGAATGAATTTGTCTTGAAAACAAACAGCCCGCTAAACATTATGATTTTTGATGTGCAACTGTTGTATTCGACATTACTTAACAAACACCACCTCAAGTTTGATACATTCGTGTTATTTAGCGTAGATCTTGGGTGTAATCAGTATTCGGCAATGACCTTTTGAAGGAATTTAATTTTTTATCGCGGTGAAAGGGCGAAGCTGTGATGTGGTTGTTCGAAAACCATACTCTTGCTGTGCTACCTTTGTCCAGTTTTTCTTTGTTGAGGTTTACTGCGACGCTGTAAGGATAACAGTTGCAGCTGCACATCTAGATTTTCTTTCTCAGAACAAAAGTAATTTTTTGTTCAAAATGTGGGATCTGTTAAGAACATTCAAGCAACAATTCTTTTACCTTGACACACCAAGCGAGTAAGTAAACATGGAACTATGACCCAACGTTGTCATGATGTGATATTAGAAATCATAATCCTAACACAGTTTTATTATAATGCCAGTTCATTGTACGTTGATAGTTGAGGGAGAAAAATATTTTGGAAACGATGTCAATACCCTGCTAATATTATTACTAGGAAACGATTTCCATAAACGTCACCGTTCAAGTTTCACTGAACTCGTAGATTATAGCGTGAGTTTGTCTTACAGTTAGCAAACGTATTATTTTTACTGGTTGTTTCTTTTCCTTTTGTATTTTCTTTTGGTGAAATGCGAGTTACGGCGAGGATGAAACAGTACGATAATTAAGAAACTAATTTAAGTTGATTTGCATGTAGAGGTAATGGATGGACATATAATTGCCTGTTAACCTTTGGGCTGTGAATTTAAAATGTAAAATGTTGACGTCTCAAGGAAAGTCTCTTCGCCGTATTGTGGCAATACTAGCATATTTAGGAAATATTGACGCTTCGATCGGAGGCCCTTCGTTGTGCAGTATTCATACAATTTGTCTTGAAACATTTTAAAGGCCTTTTCACATGAGTCATTTCATCGCGTAGAGAACTTCTTCCCACCTTGTTTTTCATGCCGGTGTTTAGATCTAATGATTTACCTCATGCGGTCCATACGCAGGGGTGTAGCCAGCGAAAGATGTGTGCCAGGTAATAACTTCCAGATTTAATGTTCATTATGATCTCCATCTAGACAAGCATGCTCACTAGACGTGATCTGCTGTAAGCATTCGCTCTACTCTTCCTGAATCCACAGTCAAATTAATAAATTATACAACGGGGTTTCCTTGTGGAGGAATGGATAAGAATCGAGCGAAATTTGACTTGTTTACGTCAATTTCGCTGCATATCTCTGAGCTTAATGAATAACGAATTAAATTACAAGAATAAGCTCCAGGAAAAACTGTATATTTCATAATGTTTGCCATGCAAATATGCCAGTTGGTCCCGCCCGGCGTAGCTACATCGCTTGCATACAAACTCAGTTCAAGGCGAGATAATTGCGAAGAAAATTTCGTCCGGGACGAATCGATCCCGGTTCAAATACAAAAAAAACAGCGAAGTCGAGGCTCGAATCCTCAGGTTCATGATAATAGGCCGTATTCATAATGGCGGCCAGTTTAAATTTTCTTTTTATGTGCGTCTTAATTAGCCTTTGTCGCCTCGTTTGGAAGCAAAGATTCTTTTGAATTACAAACACGAATTTAAAGAATATTTTAAACAGCCACCATATGACAGCCACCATATGACAGCCACCATTGGACATATTAAAACTTGCAGACTTGGTTGATGATATGTCATATTACCATTACGAACCAGTAGCTCAATGGTTAGGGCATCTCATCGGCGATCAGTATAATTGAACATTTATATCATAGACTAACAATATTATATGACAATATAAGATTGTATTTGTGATATAAACCTAACCATATAACCCCATACATAACCATACAACCCCATACATCTGCAGCAACTGCGGCAGAGACTGCCACGCCAGGATTGGGCTGCTGAGCCACTCCAGACGCTGCTCCAAACAAGACTGAGAACCAACCAAGGCGCTCACCATTGTCTCTCGAGACAGACGGATGCCTACTATAAATATATCATTATATGCAGATATACCACCTCACTTGTCATAACCTTGTTAGTCTAAGATATTTATCTCTTGTTGTAATATCATATACTGTCACTGTGAAGATGTTGCGCGTAGCATTGAAAATTTACTCATTAAATATGTGCTTAATTCTTCTGAATTTTTTTGGTTTTCATGTGTAACCAGTAAGACGATACTTTGCGTAATTTTCTTGGAAGTGTTATCTTCAAAAAAGTCAAGATTTCGGACTGTAAATTCAGTCGTTGATATAACGAAGAAACAATAGACATGGGAAAATGAGAAAAACTCATCAGAAATAGAAAAAAACTAAATAAGTAACTGGACTTGCGTAATTCCACGCCAACGTTTCAGACGGTATAACCTTTACCTCTCTAAGTTGAAGAAAGACACTCCGTTTAAAACATCGTCGAAAGAAATTATGTGTTGCAAGCTGTCTCTTTTTCGCTTATTTGTTATTATATACACCTTTTTGACGAACTTCGCAATTTCCTTGTAAATGATACAGTATAAATCTTGAACTGGTGACTGTCCACCACAAGGACGTGTCTGCCCGGGAGAGGTGTCATGCTTTAGAGAGGTTTGGTCATAGCTTTGCCTACCTTATTTCTTCTGCGTCAGAGGGATGACCATGATAAATAGTTGTAAACTTTAAAATGGTGTATACCGTAGAAAATTGTCTGTCTTGGAGAGATATATGTCTTAAAGAGTTGTCTACTAGAGATTTTCCATCTTATAGATTAGTCAGTTTCTAAGAGGTGTCACTCTGAAAGAGTTGTCCGTTAATAGTGATTAGTACGTCTTTGCAAACAACGTGTCTTTTATCTACCTGCTTTGTGTGTTTTTTTTAATTTTTACACTTCTAGTATGGCAGTTTACCATGAGCACTGTGGTAAGCCAGGTCCCAACAGCATATCGTACGTCCCTCCCCCTGAGGCAAGACTGTTCAAGTCTCGAAGTGCACCAGGCTCACCACGACTTGATCGGCAACCATTTGGAAGATCAGCTAGTTTTCGTCAACCGAGACAAACCAGGTCATCATTCTTACTACGGGAAGCACAGATGAAGAAAGTCGAGAAATACAAGGCGGAAAAAAGTTCCAAAATAGGACGGAGCAAGTCGTTTACAAGTAGGCTAACGTCAAGATTATATGGTCGAAGTAAGTTCATTCATGACGTACTGAGTTGATTATTTTTATTGCCACCGTGACTGGGAAGGAATGAAGAAAACTTTATTTATTTACCTGTGACGAAACACGTTAAAAGACGGTACTCTTTACTGGTAAACTGCCCGCAAATTGTCAGCTTGTACGTAATATGTGATGAAATGATAAAGTGATACCTGATTAAGTGCTACAATATAACTTGATCGTTACAGTATCCTATGAAAGATTTCCCTTTGAATAAGTTTTTGTTTTCTTCTGTTTGACTTTTCCTGTGCTCTTTTACCTTAATATTGGTTGCTCCTTTTAAAGGCCTTTATTATAGTTTCTACGTTTATTTTGCGAAAAAAATGGTTAGACACTAACTCAAATTTAAATCATAAGCGTGACCAGATACTTACATTCAGTAGGAAGGTGCAGGTACCCGCTTATTCTGTCTCACATGAACTGCGCGCAGGCTATTTAGGCAATGCAATCGATTGCCCGGTATATTTCAGCCTGTGCTTTTTACCACCGATATAATGTTGGCTGGGAGATTGGCGCAGAAAACGCACGATACTATTCACGCCTCTGCGTGTTTCTGATAAGAGCGTCATGTGGCTTGGGATATCCACTCAAGATTGAGGAGACTCACTCGTGAATCCCGCAAGACTTGCGTGATTCTTAATCGCATTGGCGTAAATTTGAGAGTTTTTGCCGAACTCTGAAGAAGTGATAATAAACCTGCTATCAGTTGTGGTTTTTACCTAAATACAGATCTTGAGTGGAATGCCTAATTGCCCAAAGTGCAATAAGCCAGTATACTTCGGTAAGCTTTATTTCAGGAATGGTGAAATTCAAAACCCTGTCTTATAAATGGGTACTTCCAACTCTGCCCAGAGAATTTGATATGGCAGGATTTTGGTTACGTCGGCGATAAACAAATATTTATTTCACTGTGTGTAGAAAAGAGTGTTTTGACTTTTGGGTTTTTTTACTTTAATTTGCAGCTGAACAGAAGAATTCGTTGGGGAAATCGTGGCATCCAAGTTGCTTAAAATGTGACGAGTGTGGCAAAGTTCTTAACCCTGGACAGCACTCCGAGGTATAATCTTATAGTATTTAGTTCTGACTGTTCTACCCTGTTTAAAGTGGGTGTTTTTTTTTTAACTTTTACGATAAATTTTGGTATGAGTATTGTTAAGGGTGGTGTGGGATGTTTGCATGACCCGCTTGTGACATTATCGAACATCAAATGGCTTCTGTTGGTTGCACTTTACCTCGCTCGAAATGTCAAGGAAATCTGTCAACCATCTTTCTTCACCTCTCCCTGGAATAATATTTTGTTATATTTCGGACATGGCTGTTTTCCTCGCTGGAAGTGTCGTATTTAAGGGAAAGACGATACTTAAAGCGACGTCAGACATCAGTCTGCGAGTCTCGTGATTTCGTGTCTTTCTTGCTTGCCCTGACACGAGTTGACTGTGTTGACACTGTTCCTTTCTTTTGTCGCTTTTTTGGTCGCTTTTAATGGACGAGACAGGTCAAAATTGTCCAAACCACCAATGTCCACGCTGTTCTGGCGATTCTGCTGTGGCTGTAAGTGCTCATTAGAAGCTTAGGGAGTTAATAACCAAACCTCTACTCTTTCACGAACTTATGGCCAATTTGTCAATTTTTTGGTTTGAGGAAGACCTTCTACAACAAGTGGTTGATGAATAGACATTACAGTAAATACCGTATATTCTAAGCCAAGTTCGTTAATGTGTAGTTACTGGTTAGTCTTAGATCTTCAGATAACCGAAGGTGTTATCTAACGACGTAATCAATAATGAGACAATCTCACTACGAGTAATACATTTCATGGTGTTACCGCGAAAGATAAACCGCTAAAAAGAAGATAAAACAAAGAGAATCGTAAGAGTATCGCGGGGGAAATCTCAGTGATAAAGTAAGATGGAAGTTTATTGATTAACGCCAGTATTTCAACTCAGATTTTTCGTTGCGCGTTGACTGAACCTTTATATTCGACCTTTCGTTAAATTCGGATTTTGAAAAATATGGCTTGCCTTCGTAGCGTCCATTTCATATGCAAATGAGGGAACGACTTGGAGTCATTCATTCATTTCTGGAGTGTTGAAGGAATGGATTTGAAAAGTATGAAATACGTTTCTCTGTAAGTTTCTAAAGACAGCTTATTTATGGACCGATAGATTGTACTACATCAGATTTTTTTAGTTTAATCTTGTAAGAGTTCTTGTAAGGGTTTGGCATTGCCTTGGTGACACTTGCTCTCAAGCACTCAACTTGCGGTCAAATTACATGTTAAATTTAGCCACTGTGAATGTAATGAGTTAAGTTCCAAGTGGGTTTCTTTAAGTGTGAGGGTCCATCATAGCATGTTTCTTTTACAAGTTTTTGACTTCCCTTTACAGAAGTTATTTTTTTTAATCAGAACTTTTTTTGATAGACCTAGTACATCCATATACTCTTTCACCTTAGTGTAATTGTTAGCTCCTTCCCTGCCACAGGGGGACTCTTTTTATTTTACTCTGGCTAACACCAGACAATTTACTCGTCAAAGGGAGAAATCTGTCAGTGGAGGAGTTAAAATGTAGTGTCTTGCTTAAATTTGTTCAATGTGCATTGTTTCACTGTATTTCTCACATAAAGTTGGATTAATCAGAATTCTAACCTGCTAATTGATAGAATCCTTGGGTAGGCAACTCCATATCCAGATAAAACATTGTTACATTGATGCTTATTAGAGTTAGATTTTTCTTGGGCATCAACACATAATGCTCATCAGAGCTGACCTACAGTATACAAACCAGTATGACAAGATGCATTTTTCATAAGATCTGTGGTGGATTGGTGTTAGTTTTCAGAAGCTAAAATAGGCTTTTAAAATTCTTGTTAAACTGGTATTGTCATTTTAGCATTGTGGGATACCTTACTGCAACATCCCATGTTACAGTTTGTTGTTTGGTCCTGGTGGGTATGGCCGAGGTGGTGTTGAATCACATCATAGGGTTGGCTTTCAAACAGCACTAACTCCTGATCAAGAGTCCTTGAGGTAAGTTCTGTAGTCTTTTGTTAAAGTATTTTACAAAATTTTGTAATTTTTCAGTTCAAGTAACAAGGTCTAGTCCTGACCAGCACTTGTACTTTTTAGGGTTAAGTGTATTTTGGTTAAAAAATATTGTTTCTAAACACTGTTCTTAGACACAATGTGAATGTCATTGACCTGAGATTTTTGCTGTTTGGTCTTTATATTGAAGGAGTGAGTTACTTCCAAAATTGAGACAGTATAACGAACATTATGAAAGCGACAATAAGAGAGCATTACAGCTTGCCAGTAAGGAGGTAGGTCAAAGGATTTTGATGTAACTCTTGATAACACACTTCATTAGAATGAAAGATTTGACCCTGATCTGAAGTTTATGCTCTTATTATTTTATACCTCAATCATTTAAAACCAACTTCATGCCAGCAGTAATGCTTACTCTGTCTCTGTTGGAATAATGGAAGCTGGGAGGAAGGAAGGGGACCTTGTCTGGTATTCACCACTTTCTTTGAACTTCCTGTAACCACAATCCAAATCATGGGTTTTAAACCAGGTTTTAAAATGGCTTTTTGAGAGAACAAGTACTTTAATGCATAATCAAAGCTCTAAGTTACTTTATCAGGAAAACATAATAGTTTGTTAGAAAACTGATGCATTTTCATTTCTATCTGCAAACATTTTGTTGTGTTGACATCCTATCCATATATGGTTATGATATGATTTATACCCTAATTTTCCATAAAAGTGAGACTTTCAGAAAAATCATCTTTGAAGTAGAAACTTTTGAAAATATGTAATGAGATCCACAATCAACAGAATCAAAGCTGTACTGTCTCTCAAGTTATGTAATGTTACCACAAATTAGTATACGCTGTACATAAAGTTCACAAAGCTGACTAATGAAGTCTTTAATCATCAAGAAAAAACACAACCTGGCAAAAAATTAACAGGTTTCAATGCTTCACCAATATCAGTTGCATAACCAGTTCATTATACTCAGTTGTGTTTGATTCAATTTTTACCAGTTTTATAAAAGGTTAATTCGATATATTTTTTTTAGGCCAATGGAAAATTAATTATAGAAGGTGTACTTCGAGTCTTCTGGGGACTGAAGAAACCAGTAACTCTAGCTCCTTTATACTGGAGAAATGACAGAGTATTTAAACTTTTTCATGTTGTACAAAGTTCAGGGAATAAATTGACCAGATCTGAAACTATGAAACAGGTAGACAGGACATATCTTATAAAGAATAACTTATTGTAGTTTATCAGTTCATACACATTACTTACTCTCATTCTCTGGTTAGCAGTCAGAAGAAAGTTCAATGAAACAAAACATCTGTGTGAAAAATTTGTCCTCTAATTTGTAGTTATTATGGTTCAATTATTGGTTGATTGTGAAATAGTTTTTAACCAATCTGGTACCTATGTGCCAGCACCTTTCCCATACTGAATAAAATTATGGCATATCAGCATGAATTTAATGAAGAAGGTCATCTTGGGCAGAAATGGGTTATTGTTACTTGAAGCTGATCTTCCTTGATCTCTTCTTGTTGATCACTTCTGTACTGGTTTAGTTATAAACAATTTTTGGTGATTTTTTCTGATATTTTTTAATTACAGCAAAGAAGACATATTGTAATTTCTGAAGAACCAAATGAAAAGAAAAACGAATCATCTTCCAAAGGAAATTCAAATTCAGATGGAAGACTCACAAGACGCCACACTCTTAGTCATGCAGATCGCAAAAAAAGACCAGCATTAAAATCGACTTTAGAGGTTTGTCACTTCTTTCTGAAAGATTTATTGTGAGGTACATATTTAAGTGCAAGTGGTGATCCTGTACATTGCTCTGATTACATATAGGATTTTGTCAAGTAAAACAACATGGTTTTTGTAGCTCAAATTCATTCAACTTAATGCTAAATCATTTGGAGATTAGTACAGATTATCGGGAGAATTTCATTTGCTCTTCATTATGGAATTATCAACAAGAGAAGGGGATCCATCTTCTCTCTTCAAGGTTTTTGATGGTGCAGCTTATGGTCTTGTTGTGTGGAGATACTGAAATGTGTTCCAGACCTACAGCTACAATTAAATGGAATACATGTATGAATAAATTTATTACAATGTATCTGCAGTTCCATTGATGCATTAAGCACAGAAATAATTTACTGAGCTATTATCATGCCTGTCTTCACTTATTGTGGCATAGTAATGCTTGGCCGGTGTGATTCAAGAAAGAACATGATACGGACCATTGAAAGCCATAGCTCTAAAATTATAACAAAATCTAGTCAAAATATCAATCTACGTACTTCATCAATTGAGAGTGCAATAAAGACAAAAGCTTCTACTCTATCTAGTCTTTGCCTACATGGCAGTGTCTGTGACATTTATGAAAACTTCAGCAGCTTCCAAGGTAAAAAACTGAATTTGGTCAGAAATCTTTTAATTATTTGGCAGCAAAAATTTTCAATGAACTCTCACTTTCAGCTAGAAAGCTTGAAAGTTTTCCACTTCTATTTAGAAAATTATTAGATGAATATTTCTTATAGTTTCTTGTAGTTTTATTGTATATATGATTACTGTTTGTAAATAGTTTTTATCTTTATGTCTAGCTTTCAATGTATTTAACTTAACTTTTATTTTTTACTATATTTTAATTTAAGTATGCAGGATCCTAATGATAACTGGATTTTGTACTGATAGGTTATCCTTTTAAAATATTTGAAATTATTATTATCATTATCATTATTATTAAGTAGTCTCAAAAACTCAACTTGCTATTTGAAGTAGTAAAGATTGCTGTTAATTCAGTTTTCCTGAAACAGTGATAGTACCGATATCTTGCAAGCTTAGCACTGCATGCTCTACTGTACATTTTCTGTTACAGATTAAGATATTATGTCTTATTCTTTTTCCTTTTTTTTTTCATTGAAGTTCTACTCATATTTGTAATTTTTATTATTTAGCCAACCAGGTTTATACCACCCTATGGCACTTCTACCACTCTAAGATTGACCAGTAAAATACCAACTCCAGATGTAGTTAAAATGATACTTTCTAAATTCCAGGTGAGTTTTCATCAGCTCCTCCCTCCAGCTTTTTGCCTGAGCTTACTTTTTCTATAAGATTTTATTTTATGTGACAGTGATGCAATTGTAAAAAGATGTTGGGAGTTGAATTGTAAGAAGGTATAGGGTAGAACTTGTTAAGTCATTTACCATAATTAAACTGATCATGATGGTTTGTGATGGTGGTAGTATTGATGGTGAATATAGTGGTGGTAAGGGTGATGGTAGTAGTTGTAATGATAGTTGTGGTAGTTGTAATCTTAAATATTTGTGTTGGTAGTGGTGCAGCTGTTCCTAGTTATGGTGATGTAGATGCTGGTCTAATGATGGTGATCTTAGTGGCGGTGGTGGCACTGGTGCTGATTTTAATTTTGTTGGTGGTAAAGGCATAGATGGTGGTGGTGATAATGGTGGTAACAGTGGTAGCAGTGATAGTGGTGGCAGTGTGGCTTGTGCTGGTTGTGTGATGATGATAGTGGTGGTTGTGAATGTGGTGGTGACGCATAATGTAATGAAGGTACTAACGATAATGATTCTGCTGATTGTAATTTCGTTTAATTTCAAAAATTATATGCTAGCTAGATATGTTCCCGAAATATGTGAAAATTGCTTGTGTTTACATAAAACAAATTATGGAAAAATGCATCTTTGGATGATACTGGTGATGTTTGATAACATTTGGGTCGTTGTCAGACATTTCTGCTGCGATATGTAGAAATTATAAGAACGTCTTTATACTAGACAAACTTTCTCAATCGCTTGTTTTAACCCAGTCAGGATATCTATTAACTTTATTAGTGTAAAAGATAAAATTAAAAAAGATTTTTAAAAATTTCCTTCCTGAATAATAGCACATTATTTGCAGAACAACTCAGATGATGAAAATGACAAAGTAGTAAATGGTTTTTAAAAGAATAAATGGAATGCTTCTTTGTTATAGATTGCAGATCCTTGTAATAAGTTCACGTTATTTGTAAAGTATGAAAATGGAGGTATGTAGATCACCCAGAAAGTGATAGAATAGAAACTACTGCGGAAGTAAAAATGTTTATTCTGTTGCCAAAGTACATGTATTTGCTTAGGTACAAAGTGGTATAAAGTAGCACATTCGTTAAAATATTAAAACTTGACTTTTTGACAGAGATATGTCGAATATTTCAGCAACACAATTATGCTTTTGGTTTAGAAATTAAACGACTAAAAGCAGATGAAACTCCCTTGATGGTGCGTCTTAAACTGGGTCCTGCTGAGGTAACAACCCATTCTTATCGTTGTGTGTTTTTTACGCCATCTTTACTGCACTTATGAACTGTTTCGCAAGATAGGATCGTTGGCTATTCTTGAACACAATTTGCGTCATACGAAATCTTGGAAGCTGCCTGGTGATAGAATGGAATGCAAGTGATTATTGCTGATTTCATTGGTTTTGAAGATTTTTTTTTGAGAAGCTGCAAATTAGTAATCGAAATTGTACTGTTAGAGAGTGTTTTGCTGTAACTTGATCTGTCTTTTCGATTGCCAAATCAACGGCGTACGACATAGCTGACAGTTTTTGACGCTTAACATCGCGTTGTTACTGAAACGTTTTACCCCCCGCAACGTTTTTGTTCGTTGTGAAGTCGTTGTTACAATTGCCATACATCTATATGTTATTGATGCAAAGGTTTCTTGGAAACGCTAATGCTCAGAAAATAAAACGAATATTTTATTAATGTATTAATGTATGTATAATGTATTTTATACATTAAGCTAAAAATGTCCGCTTTTTCAACGTTTCGAGTTCCCTAACCTTTCGCTTTACAATGTACAACACTCGAATATCATTTCTCAACTTGTCCTCATCACAAAGCAGGTTTAGATCTGATGGCCAGTCTAGCAATAAGGTTAAAGATTTTCATTGAGCGGTAATAACTGCTAGAAATGTTATCTTTTTGCAGGACTTAGCCAAGATATATTTGATGGAAGATACGGAGGAAAATACTGTAAGAAGAGAGGTCAGTTTGCAACTTTCTGGTATCATTTTGTTTTGGTCTATCACTTTGATAAAATGGTTACCGGTGCAGTATAATAGGATGGCTTATTTTACACGTGAAACTGAGTTTCTGAAGTTTTTACTGTGGGGTTCATTTGAATTAAATCCTACCTTTCAAACCTCACAAGCTACGTGATGCTTCCCTTTTGTGATAATTACAACATAACTGGCTTAATTTAGCTAATGACCATTCCATTGTATCGTTTCCTTAATTTTAATTTAAACTATTTTACTAGGTTGCTCAATACATCCACTTTGCCACACCTGTTCTTCAAGCATTTATTGAAAAGTTCAAAGAGGAAGAAGAACGAGAAGTCCAAAGGATAAAAGACAGGTTAGGAAGAGAACTTCCGTTCGTTTTTTCCAATGAGTCCTTTTCTGAACAAAGTATCCTAATTATGTCTATTCTTTCAATCATTCTAACAACAGTTCGATATCACCCTATTTAAGCACCTTGTTCTCATGATCCACTCCTCTCTTAATACTAAATGTTCGTCGTGTTACTTTTTAGATATTGTGAATACAAACGACACATAAAAAATATAATTCAAGAACTCTCAACAGAAATCTGAACGTCGCCCACTTCCTGTCTCATAACCGTGATCTGTAGTCCAGATTTAACGAGCGCTGATTAAGGATAACCTGATCTTGGAAAGTTTAGCCCGAGAAAAGTGATCCACTGACGCGAAAAAAGTAGTGGTGATGAAAGTGTGGAAGATAATGATGCCCTCTAATCAAATGTCTCGTTCTAAGAAATGTGTCGCTTGGTCACTTTCTATATTTGCGTTGTGTTGAACATTTGACAGTTGTTCTAAGGACAAGATGGTTTGGTTGTATGATCTGAGCGTCAACAGCCAATATTTCGTGCCATCTGCAATTTTATGTTGGCCCATGGAAATGAACAATTTACAATAAGGACAATGAATGAAATTTAAGAAGAAATTTTATTTTAAATTAAGCGTTACTTATATTCTGTTGATGTTGGGAATGGCTGGTCCATTAAAGAGCATCGTAAACAATTTATGTATCGTATCGATAGTACTATTACGTTAATATAATCAGTAAAAGTAATGCGGTAGTCAAGCTCATGGTCTTAGAAAAACGACTTCTGAGCCCTAGACGGCAGTCAAACCTGCAACTTTCCGATGACCGGTGGGACAGTAACCATTGAGCTACCAAGACTGAGATGGTGAGCTGAGTTGCAGGTTCGTCATGAGAAGGTCACCGGTTCGATTCCCGTCTAGGCTCAGAAATCGTTTTTCTGAGGTTATGAGCTTGCCCATCGTTCGTTGGTCGTCCAACTTTACCAGTCGTGATTATCGCAGACGTACGTAAGCTAGTGGCTAACGGAACACCTCCCCTCAACAGACCTGTCCATATTATTGGTTCGTATACTATCTGCAACTGTTAAATCCTAAACATCACGAAGTTTGCATCTGGAGATTCAAAGTATGATACAGTATGTATTATGCTATACTGTGTGACCCACCTCTCACTGGGCTGCTTCAAGCATTAAACACCCACTCGAGAATCCCGCGAGTATAACATTGCTTCCCAGTACTATCGCGACTCCTTTCCACGTGTTAAGAATTTGTGCATTGTGTAACAAATTCGGTTTACCGGTGAGTTTTGGCAAACAGTGGAAAACAAAAGTCAAACTTCTCACGAATGAAACTAGAGAAAGAAATTGCCAAAAGCGAAATCTCAGTTGAAGATATGGAGAACGAGAAGAGCCGAGTAAGATTTTATTTTGGTTGAATTACTCTAGTCGACATCCCGTTCGTATCTGAACAGAACGCTGACGCTGTGTTTTGAGATTTTCACTTCAAAGAATTTCAGTTTTCCATTGCTTCTGATTTAATTGTAATTGTTTTATGTCTGTCCTGGAATGGTTCAATGTAGAAAGGCAAAGGCTCGCGTAAGAGAAAAATGGAAGGCGAGCAAAATGTTAACAATTCCAAGAAAACGAAAAAAAATGAGAAAAAACCATCTGGCAACAAATTAACCGAAAAGGTATGAATCCTGAATGAAGTCTCAAACTTTTGACCGTCATCCTTCAAGGATTTCGATAGGAATTTACTCTGTTGCCTGATATTACTGTTGTTTACTTGTATTCTAATGAGTTTATTGCGTTTCAATAATTCAATTGCAATTATTTCACTGGGGCCTTTCCATTTAATATTCACAGCCCCCCCTGTGCATGAGGTCCCTCAACATTCAGCCCTTAAGATTAAAGTGCTGCACAATGACCCCTGCAGAAATCAGGATATTTTGCCATTCAACCCTTAGAAAATAGCCATTTTTTGGCTCACCCTTCAGAAAACAATTCAAACTTGTTAGAAAGACAATTACATGATCTATGAGTGACAGGTTGTAGCTCAATAATATACGTTTAATTAGGATTGATGCAATTATTTTTCAGCCCAAGAAAACTCAGGCAGAAATTGATGGAAAGTTGTCAAAGTTCAGGATTGCCAAGAATACCAGGAGAGGATTGAAAGGTTTCTCAACTCTCCCCCCCCCTTGGCAGGAGCATACATACTGGATGCGAGTGGGGTGTCACACCCCCAATAAAATTCAGACATAATAGAAAAATTAAGCATTTAATTTTGGATACGACTTGAGCAATTTTTAAAAAAGCAGAATATTCAGACAAATCAAGTCAGATACTCTCCATTCAAAACTAGTCCTGTACACCCCTGCCAATTGTTTTTTTTTCCCAGTTTCTATATGTATATTCTTTAAATAACCAATATTTTTGCACATTCATGGATTTCGTAAATATTCCTCTTATACAGAGCGTGGTATAAAATACCTCTTTCCAATTCAAGCCAAAACATTTGATCTAATATATGAAGGCAATGATGTGATTGGCAAAGCAAGTAAGTTGCAAGCCTGATGTATTTTCCCAACACCAATCTGATGATGACTGATAATTTTTCAATGAGATGTAAAATTATTAGCAAAATTTCTTTTAATTTTTTTTATGTTAGGAACTGGAACTGGTAAAACAGTAAGCAGAGTTTTAATTATCATTCTTGATTGTGCAGGACAGAATTTCATTCTTTTCCTGCTCAAACCATGATAGCAAGTGTGTTATCTACTTAAATGTTTACTGAGGTGCATGGGTCTGTAGTTGTTTGGTTAATTTTTGGTTTAGATTTTTGGTTAGTGGTATGTGTGTGTTAGGTTCCAACTACCAGCGATTATTAAAAAGAAAAGAATGTGACCCTTTAATGCTAAAAATCTCATAAATTATATGGAAACAAATGAATGAACTAAGACAAAGAGAGAAGAAAAAGCAAAAGAATAAAAATTTGAATGTTAATGTGTTTAGCACATTAGTAGATGTAGAAGTGCAAAAAAATTGACTGACCTATACAAATGAAGGAAGGAGTGGGTGAGGAAGATAGCTTGTGGAAGAAGGGGGGAGATTCATCAGGCTTCTGGGTTGCTGAAATAAAAATTAAGAAGTTAAATCATAAACTGTATAGGATATATACAAAAAGAAAATTCTGTCATTTTTTTGTCTTTTTCTTTGAAAGTTAGACTTTGCTACTGGTACAATGTGCATGCACAATTGATTGAAAACATTAATGTTTTTGTCTGTAGCTTGCCTTTGCCCTTCCAGTCATGGAAAGACTACAGACAGACAATGTTAGCAAAAAGAGAGGTAGACCACCTGTGGTATGTATAAGAGATTAAAATTCTATGTACATCAGTTAAAAGTAATGGCAAGTTCATTTGCTTTGGTCAAATGACTTAAGTTACAGCACATAGTAAATATAAAATAATACAATACATCTCAACAATGTTTGATTTGTCCTTAATATGTATGCACATAAACTGGTATTACACTTAACCAGAAATTTAAAAATTAAAGAATAAACTATAAACAAATTTAACATTAAAAATTTAAATAGATATTCATATTAAAGTTCAATCAAACTTTAGATTTAAATTAGAATTTACCAACAAATTAAAAATAAAGATTATTTTGCAATTAAATAAGAATTTCATAACACTGGAAAGTTTTCTTTGAGTCATGATAACTTTAAAGGGAATCTGTGATGTACATGCACAGATAATCTGATAATCTTTGAAAAATGATCTGATATTCAATGGATCTTTTTGATTCTTAGTTTCATAAAGTTGTTATCATATTATACTGTCTTTTTCTGTTTAACCTGACTCCTTTTGCTCAATTTATGTGATATAAGAAATATTATTCATAACAGGAATATTTCTGTCAACTTTATTTACTCAAGGTTCTGGTCATGGTTCCAACTAGAGAACTGGCTAAACAGGTTTGTATTGATCATACATCATTCGTACATCCATGTATTGAGTATAAATATTATACATCATCCTTGAAGCTATGAAAATGTGTGTGCATGGTCTGATCTGATACTTATTATTATTGATGAAAAGAGGGAAACCACTTTCAACATAATATTTGTCACAAGTGTGTGATGGTTTGATATACCATATCATACGCAAGAAAGAATGTTTGACACAAGTTATCAAAATGCTGAGTAATTAACTTCTTGATATATATTATTTTTAAGTACTGTAAGTATTGTAGCATCATTTCAAATCAGTGTTTTGATCTTTTATTTTTGTGATACTAAGCTTGAAATGCACGATTTTTTTGTTATGTTTTAAACTTTATAATTATAAGTGATAATTTTGAATTCTTAAGGTCAGTGATGAATTTGAAGCATTGAAGGCAGAACTAACTATTTGTTGTATTTATGGTGGAATGCCATATGCTCCACAAGGTAAGGTATAGTATTAAGTGTGTCAATGTTACCATAGCATCAGAATGATACTACCATTATTACATGCAACAGTGTTTCTGTTGTTGCCAATGGGGAATTATGCCAAGTATGCATGAGGGAACATTATTCCCTTATTAGAATGCATGGACAAACATGAAAAGAGACAGGAATTGACAATACTGGGAGACATTTTGGTCACATGGTAGCTAATTGGTGTGTATGGTGTGACATAGATTAACTTAGGCATGTTCTACTCATCTTTTATAGAATCAGCTATAAGATCTGGGTTGGATGTTCTTATTGGTACACCTGGCAGGATATTAGATCACATGCAGAGGCAAATCCTTGATTTAAGTAAACTAAAGTAGGTTATTAAGATGTCAAAATATTATTTCTATTATTAGAAAAAGCATAAAGGACTTTAGATGTCTACTTGGTCATTTTTTAACTAGCTGAGTTTAAAATTTTACATCCACTCTTGACAGTCACTGGGCATACTTTAGTATGGGTACACTCTGGCTAACACCAGGTAATTTTACTTGTCAAAGAGAGATAGCTGACCATCAAAGGTTAACTAAAGTGTTAGTCTAAAACAATGTGTTGTGATTTGCATCGAATTAGAAATAATTGTAATGTTGGAAAATTGGGATATTTTTCCTACCAGGAGGATTACAATATCATTGCAGGCATCAGCACTAAATAGGGTGAATACAACACTCATGATACAGTATGCACTGAAGTTTTGAAGTTACTGGTTAAACACTCATGGAAACTGTAATTTCATGAGTACAAGGCATAAGGAGCTGTACATGCTATCCCAACATTTATACCCAGATTCCTTGACAACTTAAAGGGGTGTTTACATTATACTGAACAGCAGCTATACAGTAAATATGACTAATAATTACTTTTAGACATTGCATTCTGGATGAAGTTGATCGTATGCTGGACATGGGATTTCAAGAACCAGTTGAAGAAATTCTTGCTGCCTCTTATAAGTCAGGTTTGTGCATAGACAAATCTTGATTCCTTGCACAATCTTCATCAAAATTATTATTAATGTTGCCAGGCAGGTGTGACTGGTGATCACTACCAATGAAAATTTTTGGAAAATTGAATTGCATTTACAGAAAATCAGGATAAACCACAGACGTTATTATTCTCAGCAACCCTTCCAGACTGGGTTGAAAAAACTGCCAAAAAGTATATGACAAGGAACTGGAAGTTAGTTGATGTTATTGGAAATGAAATGCAAAGGACGGCATTGACTGTGGAGGTGAGCTTACTGTTAACTTAGCATTACTCTTAACTTGGGATTTACGTGTATTAAAAACTTACAGTTCAGACCAAAATATTGTACCAATACTATTACTCAATTGTACACATCGAAGAAGAAGTCAATCAATGCCTTAGCTGATAAAGTTGACAATTTTGTTGTAATAGACAAACCAGGCAGAAAACATCAAAGCCCAGCAAAAAGTTCTAATAAGCCCATGAGACTGCCATCAGTTCAATATAAACAAACACCAGTTCAATAAAATTGCAACTTTACCAATGTCTGTCTTATTATAGGCCTATTGAAAGTTTTTTACTGGGCTTTAAAATTTAGTTTTAAGTCTGATAGAGAACCTTTCATGTGTTTTCTCAAGATTATTGCAGCAAGTGTTCTTGTTTGCTTGTATTTGTTAAAATTAAGCACTGTACTGGAATATCAACAACTGCATGGATTCCTATTCTATGTACTGCAGTATTCACAATACAGTATATTTTTATCCTAATTTTCAAAGCACAAAGCTATCAAGTGTCCTTATCACGAAAGAGCAGCAACAATTGGAGATATTGTGCAGGTAAAACTATACTCCATGCAGTCCTTACATGTATATCTGTAAAACTGAAACGAGAGTTAACCAGGGGACTGCAGTATATCATTACAACACACATAATCTTGATAGCTGGGAAAAAACCTTGGCTGATATTAATATTAGTTATTCATTACCTCTGCCAACAGAGTTGGACAGAGGTTACGTTTTCTCTGGCGTTTGTATGTTTGTATGTTTGTTAGCAACCTAGCATCCACATCGCTGGATGGATCATCACCAAACTTGGTCA